>JANFAE010000201.1:0-184555 GCA_024613145.1 Pisolithus marmoratus
TGGACACCTAGCCTGGAAGACTGTCAACACTGTTGTCAGTTTACAAGAACAGCAATGGATGAAGAACAATCCTGATTATGGCACCGCAGTACAATGACTCCACATCCACAAATGTGTTGATGAGGATATTGACCTCTTCAATACTCACATCATCCGGTGTGCTGAATTTGAACAAGGCATTGATATGAGTGCGTGTGATAACTACAATGCAGCTGCAATTGTCCCTACCAACAACATCTGCGAAGCTCTCAATGAAAGAAAGGCACTTGTAAATTGCATGGTTCCTGGGAAAGTCGGAAAAAATCTTATTACATGTTCAGCATTGGACATGTGCAACACACACCAGTTTAACATGACAGAATGCCAAAGGCTGCTTGATCTTGATTTCTCAGCTATAAAGAATGTACAGTCTCTTCCTGGTCAAATTTCCCTTTATGAGGGAATGCCTGTGATACTTTGAGTGCAAAATGTGTCCATGGAACTGGGGATCACAAACAGATCACAGGGTATTGTAAGGAGGATAGTCACATCAACTTGTCAACTTGGATTTGCATATGCAACCTGTGTGATTGTAGAGTTTCCAGATTCACAAGTACAATTGTCACACCTACCCAGCAAATATTTTCCTATAGTGCCTGTATCATGGACCTTCACGACATTTCTTGATTGTAGCGATGGTACGAAGGGCAAGTTTCATGTGACCCGTCATCAACTTCCTACTCAACCAGCCTTCGCTGTTACAGGTCATTCTGCTCAAGGAAAAACTCTTACCAAAGTACTTGTTGACCTTGCAGATGGTGGATTCGCAGCTTATGTCGCTGTGTCATGAGCTCATGCACGTGAGGGCCTTTGTTTGTTATGAAAGGTGAAACTCACCGATCTCAATAAACCGATTCCATGTGACTTACTCACTGAAACCTGCCGCCTCGCTGCAATCGAACACAACACTTACATTCAACATGGTCTTCAGTCTGGGACCATGGTTGAAGTACTGGAGCCTGAGGCTGAAAATACTATGAAAGGAAAAGTACTTGCCATCTTTGACATGGCACCCAATGTTGAATCTTGGCATGTGGCAGACAGCAACCCAACAGGTTCGAGAAAGAGAAAGCAGGTCAATGATGATAATGCCTTACACTTCCTTAATGGATCACCATCTAAAGATCATGCATTGAACTGCAAACGGCAGTTGAAACACACCAACACCAAATTTGATGTGCATCAAATGCCTTTGCACGGTGTATCCACACAACACCCTTCTCCCTCATTGAGTTCAGGATGTCGATGGTCATCAACTAATTGGTCATGTAGCTATGATACAGTATTCATGGTGCTTTTCCATGCATATTGAGAAGGAGAAAATTTTCATGTTGCATGGACAGACAGTGACAATGAATGTATGTCATTACTTAATAATTGCTTTCGTTGTCTCCTCTCTAGTACATCATCACTCTTCTCACCTGATCTTTTTGACAGATTTAGGGATGAATTCCGTGACATGCTTTCTGCACACGATCCACAGAATTTTCAATGCTATGGGAATGTTGGCACTTCTGCAGCCATGGTTTTACATCATGTATTTCCTCCTTCAATGCGTTCTATCACCTCACGTTTATCATGCTCATTGATGGGCTGCATTTTGGAAATCGATATACCTGCTAATGCTTCGTTCCCAAATGTTATTGTGTTGGTGGTTTGCAATAGAAATAATGACGATATGCCAGTGGCTGCATACTCTTCAATACAAACATGGATAGATGCATGGCTCCATGAGCATCATGAGTAGCATTACCATTGTGCACTTCTCTCGCCTCATGTTTCACCTTCTTGTGAGGGATCTCTAATCTTAGATTTCTTTATCACCTCTCTGCCTCCTGTCTTATTTTTTGAATGTGCCACTGATATCTCGCTTTTGGTGAGACCACTTCCAAGTATTACAGTGCCAGTTCAACATGGAAAAGCATTATATCATCTACGAGGAATCATATACATTGGAAGCTTTCATTATTGTGCATGTTTACTTTCTAATGATGAAATATGGTGTTATGACAGGTGCGAAAATTCAGGAGATCCATGGCTTGATCTTGGTGGATGCTCCACAGATCTCTGCAGCCTTTCTGGAAATATGGCGAATGCTTATGTGTATGGGTTGCAGGATATTATCCAATGAATGATGTAATGTGCCAATATTTTCTTAATATTTATATCTATACCTTTCTGACTAACACTATTTAAGCGTGTTTGTGCTGCAAGTCCAACCCTATTCATAGTTACCCCACCCATCTCTTCATTCTGTATCACCAATGTTCTTGAACTATTGATTTCACTATGCCTGCTACGTGTTCTTGCAGCCATCCAACAGTGGGTGCTGATGCCCCCATCACTACCTCGGTGGCCAGCCATCACAACCTACCTACATCCCCCCCCTTGTCCCCTGTGCCTTCCAACAATGAAAATTTACCTCGTTCATGTACAGCCTCTAGTTCACCTGATCCATGTTCTAACCCCATCCCAACATCTCCCATGGATATCGCGCTCCTCTACAGCATTGAGAATATTTGCACCACTCTAAAGTCCATCTCGGACGATCTTGCAGTAGAAAACAATCCTCATCCTTTGCATAACGTTATGCAGAATAGTGCAGAGTATTGGGTCATGAACAACGGCAATCTGTGGCATCTCAAGTTCATTGCGAAGCTGGACACCACTGGCCATTTCACAAAGATGGGGCCATATTTCAACCTACAGACAGGTGGCGTAAGTGTCTCTCCCTTAAGGAGCCAATATGTGTATTATATTAAACAACTGGTCAATTATAGATTGATTTAGCTGCCCTGCAAAAGACGAGGGCCCAGATCAAGCTTCGCCCTTTGGATGAAAACGACACCACATATCCTGCTGAAGTGATCCACAGTTCTCGCATTGCTATTGACACCCTGCTGGCCATGTGTTCTGAGGTTGAACAGGCATGCAATGCCAGTAAGTGCACAGGTAATATTGACAGATATGCGCTGACTGTACATGGCTTTACATTTGTCAGAAATACCAGCTGAAAACCAACCCTCCATCACACCATTCCTGAAATCACATCTCTATAATGACAGCTTTTCAATTGTCATACATACAGAGCTGTTATTTAGAGGTCTTCCCAACCCGCAAAGTGCTGAAACGCCCATCATGGCCCGTGCCAACATTGGCCATATGTCTTTTCCATTATTATCACTGCTAAATGTAACTCCATCTACATAGAATCAAATGCCTTGATGAGTCCCAGTATGGAACCCAAGTATAATATGGACAATATATGCTAATATTCCATATCTAGGCAAAGCAAAGGCACATGCAATAGCAACAACCCAGCCATCTCATCGTCCTAAGAAACCTGCAGGTAATGAAATAGCATATAGTTACATCATCTGTGCTAACATTATACTACCCTAGGTTCACAGATCTGGCAGTTCAATGATATGCCTGACCCTGAATCCTGCTATGCAAGTTTGAAAAACAGTCATGACTTAAAGGATGTCACAGTCCAATCTCCTGACATCTTTGATACCAATGGCGTGGTTATTCACACAGCAGAGTATAACACAAAGCTACACAACAGGCAAGTTGTGGAAGTTGACATCATTTTGTGTTTGTATGTGCAAAATGTCTTCTTTCACTTTTATATGCTTACGCATATCATTGAAATAGGTGGACTTTCAAGCCAGATCTGAAAGACGTCAATGGGTCTCGCATATATCAGGTCATGCTGCAGGGGATGAAACTCATGCCCTATGCGGAATATGTCAAGAACAATCTCATCCATCATGCTCTCCCACAGACTCCCGACTGCAAAGGGAAAAGGAAGGCTTCTGAGTCACCTTGCAACCAATCTCCCTCGAAAAAAGCCATGACTCTAAGCGAAGTCGAGGACATTGCAAACATGCAAGTCGATGAGATGTGATCCGTGCTTGTCCGGTGTGAAAGAAATGTCCCGCATGTTTTTTTCTTGTGAAAAGGGGGCATAAAGGCTACTGTAAAAACTCTGTGATCATTATCGTGCATGTATCCTTGTTGATGGTCGATGTTCTTGAATTGGCAAATCCCGAAATAGAAGTTTTCTTGTGGGTGCCAAAACATTACAATATATGCTATGAGTCAGAGAGAGTCGGGGACTGGCGCTTGCGCCGCTACGGATTGCGTAATGCAATCACAAGGCGGAACGACGGTGGTACCTGCAGGAATAGGATCGGGCCAGGCACGTATCCACAAACTACCATTGGAGAGTCATTCAACTCGAGATGCTTGCCTGTGTCTCGTTGTACACGACAACACGAGATATCAAGTGAGTGCAGTTGGGTTGATGATATTGAAAGAGCATACTGGAAGTGGGGCATGGCAACTGACCAGATTTTCTTAATGTAGTGTAGTCTAGGTGCCATAGCGTACTGTGTGGGGTCGCTTTTTCTACCTACCTTGACTAGTACCGACCCCCTCTTTACCGTACCTTTTATAAAGGCTAGCCTAGGATCTGCCAGTGCATGTACAGATGTTATAGGATCAATCACAATAATGATGATTAGTGAAATGAGAATGAAAACGTCAAGCCTTTCTATACGTCTAACTGACCATGGGCCGAAACCCCACATAGTGTCAGTAACGCTGATCTGGGGAGATAGTGGAGATGAGGGGTTGAGGTCCAGCGAGTTGGCCAAAGACAACCCCAAAGTATTGAGATTCTCCGGGGCACTGCAGGCGCCTATTCACTAGTATACCATACAGCAACCAAACGGGATCAGGACCTCTGCGTTAGAGCCACCCATCGCCGCGATCAAGACAGCTTCGCAACGGTATCAATGTCGACAGCATCGTCGTCATCGAGTCCCCACAGGCCCACTGATCCCACAAAGATCCAAGGCGCCAGATCCCAAACTTCTCACCAAGCTGCCCCAGCTCAACCGCCCCCCGACATGTCACGTGCCTCACGTGACGAACCAGCAGCATTGTCCATTGTGTAGGAAGTTTAGGTAAGTAAATGTAGTATTTGCATTTTCACAAGTACTAGCTGAGGATGGACGATGGATGACCAACCCGATGGCGGCCGACAAGTCCCACTACCAGGAGACTCCCCTCTAGTCTCCCCTGTCATTCATTTTTTAATAACTTCATCTGCAGCCCACTGTGAGGGGTTCTGTGTTGCTTGGAACCACCCTTTCCACCTTCCTCTCGACCTTGATCACGCGATATCTCGTTCCCCGACGCGTCTAGCCTCTCGCTTTTCGGGATTCTGATTCTCCTCGTCGAGAGCTTTCCAACGGTACCTTTCATGTTACCGCCGCTGCCGTCGTTCCAGAGTTATAGGCGTTTTTTTGGTGGATAGTGGGATAGTTGGACGAATTTGTGGATATCTCAGGATTGGGTGCATGTATTCCCCGGTCTCTTGTTCTCCTTGCACTCCATAACACCCTCTGTCATTCCTCCGCATTTCATAGCACAGCAATCAATCGTTGTCCACCTGCACCCCATTGTCCTCCTCCCACCAAGTTCGTACACGTGTTTTCTCGAGAACCGTCATGCCAGACCTCTCGCTTTTCGAGAGCCTCATCCTACTCGACGAGACCTTCCGAATGATATATTGTTCGTCGCATCCGCCTCATCGCTTCTGGAGATATCTGCCATTTTCTGCAGAAAGGCCCTGTAGGACAACAGTTGGAATAACTCGGGATTGGGTGTGCCGTTTTTCGTATTTTCTCATTCTCCCAACTCTCCCTGCCCCCATTTATGACATCCTGAGGTTTTAGGTTGTTGTGCTGAAGCGTTGCTTGTTGGCGCTGTAGTGTCCTCCCCCCTCTCGTGTTTTGCGCATATCTCACCCAATTCCTTGCCGAATCTCTCGAATTTTTGGAGAAGTTACTCTCCTCAATGCTACCTATCGATCGACGCCAGAAACGCGACGTGCCCCTGCGTCTTCCCCGAGATATTCCATTGTTCGTCCCTACGCAGGGCAGTGAGCTTAGGGCCCCTTATCACACTCGCTTCTACCCCGTTTCTCTCGCTTTTCGGCACGTTAATAATACTCAGTGACAGCTCTCTGGTGGTGTATTCCGTCTCACGATATGTCCAGTCATGCCAGAGATATTTGCATTTTCGTGTGTCCCCTTCTAGAACCCTTCTGAGGCACTCCTGAGATCTTCATAACCTATTCGAGATGCCGAATACCCCCTCAGACATTCGTTATCACTTGTAGATGTCCCAGGACTGAGCCCTAGACATTTTCCTAAGGGTTATTTTCTCATTTTGCATTCGAGCGAGGGTGCATATTTAGAATTTAGTTGTTCTCAGTCGCACGAGGTGATTGAGAACTCATTTTTGCCTGTCGTAATTGTATCTGGAGCTCGTAAGTTCACTCGCAACTACCCCCAGCCATCTTCAAAAAATGTGTATGCATCGCTTTGCCCCAAAGATGCCACCGTTCATCACGTGTCGGTCACGTGACATGTCGGGGGGCGGTTGAGCAAGGGAACTTTTCTCACCGCGGCAGTACTAGCAGTGTAAGCTCGCGAGCTGTCGAGATCTCGGCGCCACACGAAAGAATTCGGGTAGTCTCTTTCCCCGGAACCAGTCAGTTCAGGATACATGGCGTATCCGCGTGCGGTCTGGCAGCGGTGAACTTTGCGAGGATCGCTTTTCGTGTCATCAAAGCCTCCCGAACCTTCCCGGAAGCATTGGATACGATCACGTCACGGCAGACGGTTGAGGTGAGCGATCGATTAGATGAGGTCTCGGCAAAGTAGCCTCTCTTATTACGTTCATCCCGGGCCACGACAGGAAGTCATATCAATATGCGGAGGGTGGTCGAGCGACCTCCATCTAGAAGTCGAAGACATCTGTAAAGTACCGCTCTTCGAGCACAGTCTGAAACGCAGATCTACTTTCTATGGCCCTCCAAAATCAGATCATTTCCGGCGAGTCTTACGGTACGCCACTCCTTAACACAGATAACACCATCGTGCGTTCATGCGTGCCGTTTCTCTCAGCGAAATGCAGGCGTTGCGGGATTCCACCGCAGTAATCATCACCCGCCCACCCGAAATTATCGCATGTCTGAAAGTTGCAAACCCCCTTGGAAAAGACGCCTTTATCGTCTTCGATTCCCATCCACGTCCGTCGCATCCTGATGGTGCAGGTCTCGTCATCGCCTCGACTCTAGACGGGGCAGTGACGACACTGAGAGACATCCTGCATGTCGACAAAGATCTATTGTCATCACCAGATCTACAATGGGAGGCCCAGCTTCTCACGAACTGTTCTGGACATGTTCTACTGGCAAGAAACGAAACCCTCAATGCAGAGCAATCGGCGATCGAATCCAGCTTGGCAGTCCTGGCTCTTCGCTCAGAGATAAAGGAACTCGAACACCACAACAAAGTCCTAGCCTCCCAAAACGAACAACTCGAGGATGAAGTCATCGAATTGGACAGCACCATTCAAGAAGAGAGGCGACGCAAAACCATAGGTGCGGCTACATACGCTGCAGCAGTGTCACGTAGCCAGCAAAGCTGGAGAAGTTCTTTCCAGACGAATGCTGCGGCAGGCCCATCACGACTCTCGTTCAATGACAGACCCCAGCTGTACAACGGTGCTCGCAGCATCTTTGCCGATAATCCCCCTCCGGCGCCTGCAACGAAGCCAATGGTCTATGAGGCCGAGGAAGACGCTTTAGAGAGAATGCAACTCGCCTTCTTTGAAGAAGATACCCGAGCGGCAGCCAGGGATCGAAACGCGGCATTCCAGTTGCAGCGCAAATTTGACGTGGAGGATAAGGTGCTGCGTCAGCAGCAGGCAGATCTCAGTTGCCATGCACAAGCACGCTTCAAATGCGGCATTTGTCTCGAGGAGCATCCCGAAGACGATGCTGCAACAGTGGAAGACTGCGGCCACGAGGTATGCAGAAGCTGCTTGAAGGATTACGTTTGCAGCAAGATAGCGGACCATCGTTTCCCCATTTTGTGTCCTATTTGCACCGCTGAAAACCGACAGGCAGGTATGTTCAATTTGACCATTGATATTGATCAAACAAACATGCAAATATTTCAGGACAAATATCCGGTTTACTGGTCGAACAGCTTGGGATTACCGAAGCCGAGTATGGAATTTGGATAGAGATGGAACTTGCTCAGTTCTCTATCTTGATCCACTGCCGAAAGTACGCTGTATCAGCACAAATGAAATCACGGAAGAGGGCTGACTACAGACAGGTGCAATTGCACAGCCTTCGTTGACCGCACCGACCACAACGACATGCCCAACATCGTATGTCCCATGCGCGATTGTAGCCACGTATGGTGCAAGTTATGTCACCAAACTATCGTTATTGGCGGACCAAAGCACTCTTGTGACCGATCTTCTGAGCTCGATCACCTAATGAAGAAGAAAGGGTGGCGCTACTGTCCCAGTACGTTTCTCTACATTGTATTCAACCTCGGGGTGTATACCGATGATTCCTAAGATTGCAAAACACCCATCCAAAAAGACCATGGATGTAGCCATATGATGGTGCGATTTGTGACCTCCGGAAGCATCAGGGCTGTTACTAAATCGAAGTATTAGTGCATCGCGCCGGGGTGCAACACTCACTTCTGCTACCGCTGTGCAAAGCTCATCGTCCGTTCCGCTCTGAGGGATGAAATTAGCCAGGCAGTCACCGCACATTACGCAATATGCCAGCTGTTTGAAGTGCCTGAGTAGTGGTGTTTCACGATTACGATACGTCTCGCGAACCCGGTTAGTAATACTGATGGACAGATCCCACATGAAGTGTTTCCGCATGTTACCAGTGTAGGATAGATATAAGTTCGTTGATATACCCGTGAAGCTGCAAGGGTATCGCTGGAGCACGATGTTTGGTGTGGGCATCCTTTCTTATTCCAAAACTGACATTGAAATGCGTCAGTGGAGACCAAAGACCGACTATCACCAGTACGCAAGTGTGATCATCTACGCTCTCAACACCAGTCTGGCGCCCTATGAGCAGGAAGTTCCCAAAGCCATGTCGTGTTGGAATTATTAGAACATCAAGTTTCCTTAGCCTCCTGTTCTCTAAACTGTTTCGCCCACTATGCACTGAATCAGCAGGTAAACAGGAAACGGTCAAAATAAATGCACACCATCATAGAGGGTATTGGTCGATCTGGTTTGATATGCCGCACCTAGATGTTTCCCCATATTAACAACCCAACAGATGAAGAGAACTACAGACGAGGACTCACCTCCCGCTCCGCACTCACGGTCCAAACGCCATATGCAACGGCAAGAATACCCACGAACGTGATTGCAGTGTTACTCTTCCAGTTGGCAGGTCGTGACCACCAGCCACCTGCCGGCCATGCATGATGTCAGCTCAACGCGTGTTTGGCTACGTTTCAAGTTGCGGGAGAAAACGGTGCAGATGACAGACCTGATGGTGTCCATACGTGCTTTGGATACGGGTAGCGCGCTCCACCGCCCTGAAAAGGATGTGAACTTTCGTCAGTGACTCCTCTTGTTTTCTGGTTGGGTCCATACCATTGTGTGAATTTGAGGTCGGCACCAAACCTCGATACGTGGGAGAATAGCACCGCCACCTGTTCATGAATTTGCATTGTAAGTTGTAAGTGCAGAGCTGGCATGCGCTGCAGTGGGTACATATTTTTTCTGGGACCAGCTAATACATCACGTCGTCACTGCGCCTTCCTTCGACACATGTCCACCAACGTCCAACGTCAACGTTCAACCTTCGTCCCATGCATGACTCTAGCAGACGAAAACGCTAGGACTCGTGAAGGTGTACAATATTAAGACTCAGATCCAGAGGTCATTACTAAAATGGTAATGATGCCCTGCCAGGTCTTTAGTATCGACTGCCAGTTTGGTCATACAAACTACACGTTCTTATCGCATCTACATAAACTCCAGGATTTTTGGCGGGCTCGCCAGCGACAACGATGGGTGCGTACCAACAGTCAGAGAAGCTGAGGCAGCCCAATTGACGGTTCCCTGTGGTAAAGTTGCGAAACGAATCGAGATTGTATCTCAGAGCAATGTAGAGGCGGTCACCTTTTTGGGCGAAAATCAGATCGCAGGAGGATATGTCAATGGTGATATTCGTCGATGGATGATTGAAGACGGACAGCAACTGGGTCGGATCATGCATGCGGGTTACTACCTCCATTCTATTGTCGTTTCCCAGGATCGGCGGTGGATTGTGTCCGGAGCCAAGGGAGGCAAGGTGATCATCTGGGATGCGGTCACTCATGAACAATTGGTCGAGTCTACAGAACAGAGAGGTGAAGTTTGGACGGTCGATATATCGAGCGACTGCACTAGAATTGTCGCTGGGGGTATTGGCACCGCCCAGATATTCACCATCACTCCCGGTATGCGACTCCTTCCTCAACTTGCACACTCTGGGGTGCATGGTGTCAAGTTCTCCCCAGACGGCAGGCGATTCGCTACCGCCGCTTATAATGGTGATTTCCGCGTATACAGCACTCACAATAGCGATATTTTGTTCGATTCAGGTCCTATGAAAGGCCCGATAAATATAACCGGGTCGGTGACTCCGTTGGCCTGGTCATCTGATGGCCAACAACTGTTCGTTGCGAACAGAGGCAAAATCACCTGTCTCAATCTTTCCAACTTGTCGTCCTCAGAATGGGCGGTCCATGAAAATCAATCTCGGGTATCTATAGCTTCCAACGGCAGATTCGTTGCATGTTCCGCAGGCTCATCGGTTTCGCTATGGGATTGCGTGTCCCACAAGCAGATCGGTAGCATTATCACATTCACTGGATACATCAACTGTGTTGCTCTTTCACCAAGTGGGGGGTATCTCGCATGCGGATTCAATGATGGGAAAATCATAATTCAAAGTCTCAGAGATGTGCTTCCTCCTGAGTATTTCTATCCTCGCGTAAGTATACATCCACTTATGAAGCTTACATTGCTAACAACCATTCCGTTGCGTAACACTTCAATCCGTTGGCAACTTCTTGCTTCTCAGCTTCCGCTCATAGTAGTCAGTGCCAATACCCTCAAATTATGGACGCAGGACGGCCCAACGAACAACGAAATGCTGTTATCAGAGGAGATGACGAGCGCTTCAGGTCCGAACCACCACCTGCTAGCAAACCGCGCTCTTATACGAGCACGTTGGAAACATTTCGCGCATGCGATAGAGGACGTAAAGGGGGTGAATCTACTTTTTCACTACTCCATGTGCATGTGTACTCACATGCACCTGAAGTCCCTCCAGGTTCAGCCATCACCTATCGGTTACATCGCGATGGCGATTGCTCTACTCGGCCAGGGCGATCGGGAGGGCGCACTGCGCACATTCGACCTTGCCTTTCATGACTGTGAGCTGCACGACATCAGACTTCTCTTACTACTGAAGGTGCGTGACGTGATCTAGAATGTTCTCGTAATTTACTTTTCGTTCAGTCGATCCTCGTGTTCGAATCCGGAAAGCAACAAGAGGCGATAACGCGCGTAGAAGAACTTGCGACGAGAACAAACAGTGACAAGGCTGATAATACTACCTACCTCTACACCCAGGCATGTGCTTCACGTGATGCAGACATGTAAGTATCACTGCTGATACATTCGGCAGGTCCTTGGAGTTATGTACATGAAGAAGGGAGATTATGGACGTGCGGTACAACTGATCGAGTGTGCGAAGAACCTAGCCCCGGAGGACGAACAATGTCCTTCCCTAACGACGATCTCGCTTGTAGGTTTTCTGCTGTAACTACTTGTCAATCTAACCCTCCAAGGAGATATCTGGGTGGAATTTCAATGGGCTGAACATCTTTGCTCAGCAACGTCTATGTGAAACTCTCTATGCTGAAGAACGTACAGCAGAAGCTGTGCAGATTCTCCTCAAAATTGTCAGGACATCAGACAAGGAGATCAATGGGTGCAAGGCAGCTGTGAACTGGATCGCAGGTATGCCTTGGAGCCGTTAGTTTGGTTGACGTGCATGTTAATGTCCGTCATCAGATTTCACCAACAAATGTGCTGCGACACTTGAGCACGTTGGTGATGAAGCCTTCAGATCTGCGAATCATGACGACGCAATAACACAGTACTCTACTGCGTTGTCTCTCTGTCGTCTATTTATCATGCAGAGCAGAGCGCGGGCGGAAAAAGGTCTGTGGGAGGATGCACTACAGGATGCGAACGAGGTGTGCATGGCATCCTTCTTGTATGAATTAGTTCCCCACAATTGCTGTATAGGCAGTGAAAGCGGACCCCTCCTACCCTTGGGGCTATGAGGCCAAGCACATAGCGCTTCATGGAGCAAAGCGGTATGATGAAGCCATTGATGCTGTGAAGTCTATGTTGTACGTCATCGAACAGTCCCCTGTCTCTGCAATCAGACGTATGTATTTTCTGTATGAAGCTGATACCCGCAAATGACCGTTTCACAGAACTGCGCGAGAACTACATTTCACCATCCGAGACGATCACGGCTATTGATCAAGTCGTTCGCGGAACCCTCGAAAGTTGTCCGCTTGTCGTCATCGATGTCACCACTGGTTACCTTTGCGATGGACCTGAGCGGATGCGTGTCTTCAAGGATGATCCATCGTTCAAAGATCTTGTTTCATCCATGACTACAGAACTGGATTACGAACGGATCCGACAAGTGGTTGCACGTTTTTTCGGATACGTCATGTTCTCGCATGCATGGCAGGGGAACGAGCCATTGTTCCAGGACGTCAACTTAGTTAAATCCGTGTGGAACCTCGCCGGCACGGCCCTGAACAAGAAATTACGCAATTTCTGTAAGGAGGCCCACAGACTTGGTCACAATTGGGCGTGGTCAGATACGTGTTGTATCGACAAGACCACGAGCTCCATTCTTAATCAGTCTCTCACATCTATGTACCGATGGTATGCAGATTCGGCAGCCACGCTGGTATACCTTGCCGACGTAGCGCATCCGTCGAAGACCAGGGACCTTACACGTAGTCGTTGGATGACACGAGCATGGACTCTGCAAGAGCTTCTCGCTCCGCGAGTTGTCTTATTCTATGACTCTGAGTGGAATCCGTACCTCGGCAATACGAGCCCGAACCACAAGGAATCCCCAGAGATCATGCAAGAGCTAGCAGACGCTATCAAGACTTCCCATGAGACCATCGGCAGGTTCTTTCCAGACGGTCTCGGGGTGCGCGAGAAGCTCCGTCTCGCTTCGACGCGCAACGCGACAGTCATGGAGGACGTGGCATACTCTCTCATTGGCATATTCAAGTCTGATATCAGGCCTCAATACGGTGAAAAAGCCGATGCTCTCGGACATCTCCTCGAAGAGATTGTGTCCCATTCAGGCGAGGTAACCGTGCTTGCATGGTCTGGGAAATCATCGTCCTACAATAGTTGCCTCCCGGCCCTCGTTTCCGTTTACAACCAAATTCCTTACAACCCTCCTTCACTCGAAGGCGAAGAAATGGAAACTTGCATCACGGAATTACGTGGCAAGTTGGCCCAGCAGGATGCCTTGAGTATATATAACCGGATCAGCTTTCTTCCAGCTGCTCGTTTTGCGACTCGACGTCTACATCTTCCGTGCATCGTCTTCTCTGTCAGAAGACTAGTTATGTACGATCTACGCAGAGGCAATGAGAAGCTATTTCGTGCCAAAGTATCAGGCCTTGGGAAAGTGGAGTTCACGACAGCAGACGATCTCCCGCTGGACAAGCCACAGAAATTGGTCTTCGTGCATCCGTGGATTCGTTATATCCGAGGTCCGAGTGATGGGGTTGCCTGGGGAGATGACTTGGGGTCTGATACTGACTCTGACTCGGATTCGGATTTGGATTCAAGTGGTGAGGCTAGATGGGATGAAGTTGCACTCCCTCCGCCATTACGCGCTGCCTCCACGCTTCAGATTGACGACTATACCCGGGCATTACAGACGATTGCTCGCCTCCGCCAGCCGTTCAACGCATTGCTTCTCATACAGCTGCCAAACGGAGAGTACAAGAGGGTCGCTGCAGAGAACGAGATTGTTGTCTCGGGACTCGGAACCGACATCACCTTCAAGAGCATTCGGACGAAAGTCCTGGAAATTTTGTGACGTATATGTGGGGTCTAGGTCGCTCAGCTGCTGGTGCCTGGTTTTTCAGGTTCGTCTGACTTTCGTCTCGCCCGTTTTTTTTCTTCCTTTTTTTTTTTTTTCACGTTGTTTTCGTTGACCTACTCGTTTCAGCATTGAGACGCAGATAGCGCCTCGAGAGGGCTCATAATAATACCACCTGCTTATACCCATGTGCCATGAAAAATAACACGAAGTGAGAAATCATACAAGTCAGTACATGGGTGTTCACCGATACTACGGCATTGCCGTAGCTTCTCCTACCATTACTACTTGTGATATGTGTACATCTTGAAGTAGTAGCCCCGGGTATCGGTGTCCACGTCGTCAGATTGGTAAACAGCGGTGCGAATAGGGAGATCCATGAAAACCAGCTTGACAAGTGCCAGCAGTGGGACCAACTCCGTCAATGCGCAGTCATACCCCCGCAACTGCTATTAAAAGACCACATCAATTTATGACGTTGGGAAGGTGTTGTGGAGGAAGATTAAGGTTAGCACTTTCGCCTTAATATACTTGAGGTTATCTGTCAGAATATTGGTTGTCACATGTCAAACTCACAAGACATATATTAGACATATGATTGATTGATATGTTATTTAGTTTTGATATATTGTCTCTAGCTACAGATATAAGCCCATAGTTGTACTCTGTAGCTACATCGCGTTTGAACCTGGTTCACACCCGCCCGTCGCCGTGATCCTCAGCCCGTGAATTCTAACATTATCTACGAGCATCCCACACCAATGCCCGACATTGTGACCTTGGGGTAACGAAGAAAACGTAGTGCTTAATTGGAAATATCGAAAAGGAGTTATATTGGAAGCGAGCCGGAGGAACTTGGTCATGAGGGTGGCATATGCTCCTCTCTAATCCTGTTTCTGTAGAAGGCTATAGTGGGTCGCCTTTGAAACACCTGATGAGGGGTTGCGTGAGCCCTAGTGAGGTCGGGAAATAGGCGTTATACGGTTCGTCCCGACTCGGAGCTGGCAGGATCCCCGTGCTTCAGGCCGCGTTGGCTTTGGTTTTTGTGCCTTGCACGCCATCGTCGCACTGTCGCATGAGGCTTTAGTTCCAAGATCTAGAGAGTAAGGGGAGGGTTGAGAGTATCATGCAGCCAGAGTGAGGATATGGGGGGAAGTGCGGACCCCGAAAAGTCCCATTCCCAGTCTCGTTCTTCTCAGAGACACTGGTGCAATCTCACTCTCGAGAAGATGACATCAAACTACAGTAAGTTGAACGTCGAGGGTGAAACTGGGGTCATCAATACAAGCGCCACCGATTTGAAACCCTGCACTGTGCTGACCTTGTTGCTGA
Organism: Pisolithus marmoratus; assembly: GCA_024613145.1. Taxonomy (NCBI): domain Eukaryota; kingdom Fungi; phylum Basidiomycota; class Agaricomycetes; order Boletales; family Pisolithaceae; genus Pisolithus; species Pisolithus marmoratus. The sequence continues at coordinate 15,443 of JANFAE010000201.1, forward strand.
ATTCTTGTTCGTCCACCATCCTTCTGTCGCTCACTAATGTAACACCTGTAGTGCCACACTAAACCATTTCCACGTCCCACGTTGAGATATGATCAACTCCATTATTCTTAGTTGGAGTTCCGGTTTAGACGACCTCATCATGTACCTTTCTCGAGTCCGTATCAGAGCTGGGTTGATATGGGTGCATTGGTCGATATGCCGCACCTAGAACAGCAGCACGTCCCTATTGTGTACACTGAGGACATGAACGAGGGGCTCTTCTGGGAACTCCGTATTGAATCGGAGCCCGGAATATGTTGTCCTTGTAATTAAGGTGATGTAGATCGTACCCGCCAATACATCACCATATGATACCTTCCTTCGATGCATTCCCAGCCTTCGAGACGTCGTGCAGACGAGAACGCAACTTGTGGAGGCGTATAATATAGTCTATGCATGAGGCTCAGAGACATTATTAGCACTAAAATGGTAACGCCGTACTGCCACAGATCTTTCCCGGACACCGCAGGCAAAGGCTGCTAGAACCTTCCACTCACCTGAGCTTGTAGCCTCGGTCGCATGCACCGATCTATATCGATAGCAACGTGCATATCATTCATTGGGTGCCGCGAGTGGGTCTACGAAGTATCCTCGGCTTCTCCACTAAGCTCCAGAACAGGCTGCCAGTGTATTCGCAGACTTCCCGACGACGACGATGGGTGCGTACCAGCAGTCAGAAAGGTTGAGGCGACCCTATTAACAACTCACTGGTGGTTAAGTTGCGAGAGGGATCGAGATTGCATCTGAGAGTGATGCATTAGCAGTCACCTTTGCAGACGAAAGCCAGGTCGTAGCAGGGAATGTCAAGGGTTACATTCGTCGATGGAGTATTAAAGATGGACAGCAACAGGGTCTCCCCATGCAAGGGAGTAACAGGATCTGGTCTGTTGTTGTTTCCAAGGATGGCCGGTGGACTGTATCCGGAGAGAAGGGAGGCAAGGTAGTCATCTGGAATGCGGCCACCCATGAAAAGGTACTCGAGTTCAGAGAACACGAGCCTAATGTACGGGCGGTCGACATCTCGAGCGACTCTACTAAACTTGCCGTTGCGGGTGGCGGCATCATCAAGATATTCAGCATCACTTCTGGCACCCGACTCCTTCCTCCCCTTCCCCACAATTGGGCTATTAGTCTCAAGTTTTCCCCAGACGGCAGTCGATTTGCTACCACCTCTCCTGATAGCGATTTCCGCATCTACAGCACTTATAATGGCGATATCTTGTTTGATTCTGGTCCTACGCGTTCAATCGATGACCAGGTGGGTACCCCACTTGCCTGGTCATCTGATGGCCAGCAACTGTTTGTCGCGACAAAAGGAAAAATTACCTCTTTTAACGTTTCCCATCTTTCGTATTCAGAATGGTCAATCCATGAAACCCAATCTCTGGCATCTATAGCATCCAGCGGCAGATTCATCGCGTGTTCTGCAGGTACATCGGTTTCGCTATGGGATTGCGTGTCCCACAAGCAGATCGGTACCATTATGACACACAATGCAAATCTCAACTGCATTGCTCTCTCACCAACCGGGGGGTATCTGGCGTGTGGACTCAAAGGCGGAAAAATTACGATTCACAGTCTCAGAGAAGTCCTCCCCCCTGAGTACTTCTATCGTCGTGTGGGTGTACATCCACTCATGAAGCTTATATCGCTAACAATCATTACACTATAACCCGTCGGCAACTCCATACTCAGCTTCCTCTCGTACAAGTGAGGGACGAAGCCCTCGAATCATGGATACAAGACGATCCGACGAACACCGAATTACTGCTGTCAGCGGAGATCACGAGTGCTTCCAGTCCCAGCCACTATGTCCTAGCAAACCGCGCTCTTATACGAGCGCGACTGAAACATTGGACACTTGCGGCAGAGGACGTAAAGGAGGTGAGTCTGCTTTCTCACTATCCCATGCGCAAGTTCACGTACATGCACCTCAAGTCCCTCCGGGTTCAACCATCGCCTATCGGTTATATCGCGATGGCAATTGTGCTCCTTGGCCAGGGCGATCGAGATGGTGCACTGTGCACATTCGACCGTGCGTTTCATGATTGTGAATTGCACGACGTCAGACTTCTCTTACTACTGAAGGTGCGCGAAGTGATCTGGATTGTTCTCAAAATTAATCTACGTTCCTCAGTCATTCCTTGTGTTCGAATCCGGGAATCAAGAAGAGGCGATAGAACGCGTAGAGTACCTTACTACGAGAGCAAATAAGGACGACGACGAGGCTACCTACCTTTACTCCCAGGCACGTACTTCGCATAATGTAGACATGTAAGTGTCTCCGCTGATACCTTCCGCAGGTTCTTGGAGCTATGTACATGAAGCAGGGAAATTACGCACGTGTGATACAATTGAGCGAACGCGCGAAGAGCCTAGCACCAAAGCAAGAACAGAGTCTCCCCCTGAAGACGATCTCACTGGTAGGTCTCCTGCTATCATTACCTACTAATCTAACCCTCCAAGAAGATATTTGGGTGGAGTTTTAGTGGGCTGGACGTCATTGCTCAGCAGTGTCTAAGTGAAACCTTGTATGCTGAAGGACGTACGCGTGAAGCCGTGGAAATTCTCCTAAACATCATCAAGACATCAGACAAGGAGATCCTGGGGAGGAAGGAAACCGTGGACTGGATCGCAGGTACGTCTTAGTCGCTAGACTGGCTGCGTGTACGTTGATGTATGTCATTAGATTTCACCAAGAAATGTGCTACGACACTTGAGCATGTTGGTGACGAGGCCTTCAGATCTGTAAAGCATGACGACACAATAACACAGTACACTACTGCGTTGTCCCTCTGTCGTTTATTTATCATGCAGAGCAGAGCGCGGGCGGAAAAGGGATTGTGGGAGCATGCACTACAGGATGCGAACGAGGTAAGCATGACATCCTTCTTGCAGCTCCTTTCCCGAAGCATCACTGGCAACTATGACTTGGTTCCCCACAATCGCCTTATAGGCAGTGAAAGCGGGCCCTTCCTATCCTTGGGGCCATGAGGCCAAGTACGTGGCGCTTCATGGAGCGAAACGGTATGATGCAGCGATCGATGCTTTCAAATCTATGCTGCACGTAATCGAGGAGTCCCATAACCCTGCAATTAAGCGTATGTATCTACTGTAGAAGCTGATACCCGCGAATGACGGTTTCACAGAACTGCGTAAGAACTACATTTCTCCATCCGAGACGATTAAGGCTATTGATCCTATCGTTCGCGGAACCCTCGAAAGTTGTCCGCTTGTCGTCGTCGATGTCACCACTGGTTACCTTTGCGACAGTACTGCTCGCACACGTGTCTTCAAGGATAGTTCGACGTTCAAAGGGCTTGTTTCATCCATGACGAGAGAACTGGACAATGAGCGGATCCGACAAGTGGTTGCAAGTTTTTTCGGATACGTCATGCTCTCGCACGTATGGCAGGGGAACGAGCCATTGTTCCAGGACGTCAACGCAGTCAAATCCGTGTGGAATCTCCCAGGAACGCCCCAGAATGAGAAGTTACGCAATTTCTGCAACGAGACGCGCAGACTTGGTCACAATTGGGCATGGTCGGATACGTGTTGTATCGACAAGGCCACGAGCTCCGTTCTCAATCAGTCCGTTACATCTATGTACAGATGGTATGCGGATTCGGCAGCTACGCTTGTATACCTTGCCGACGTAGCGCATCCGTCGAAGCCCGGGGACCTTACTCGTAGCCATTGGATGGCACGAGCGTGGACTTTGCAAGAACTTCTCGTTCCGCAAGTCGTCTTATTTTATGACTCTGAGTGGAAACCGTACCTCGGCAATACAAGCCCGAACCACAAGGAATCCCCAGAGATCATGCAAGAACTAGCAGACGCCATCAAGATTCCGCACGGAAACATTGTCACGTTCCTTCCAGACGATCTCGGGGTGCGCGAGAAGCTTCGCCTCGCTTCTACGCGCAACGCGACAGTCAAAGAAGACGTGGCATACTCTCTCATTGGCATATTCAAGTCCGATATCAGGCCTCAATACGTCGAAGGAGCCGATGCTCTCGGACATCTCCTGGAAGAGATTGTTGCTCGTTCAGGCGAGGTCACGGTGCTTGCGTGGTCAGGGGAGTCATCGTCCTACAATAGTTGCCTCCCAGCTTCTCTTTCCGTTTACAACCAAATTCCTTACAACCCTCCTTCACTCGAAGGCGAAGAAATGGAAACTTGCATCACGGAATTACGTGGCAAGTTGGCCCAGCAGGATGCCTTGAGTATATATAACCGGATCAGCTTTCTTCCAGCTGCTCGTTTTGCGACTCGACGTCTACATCTTCCGTGCATCGTCTTCTCTGTCAGAAGACTAGTTATGCACGATCTACACAGAGGCAATGAGAAGCTATATCGTGCCAAAGTATCAGGCCTCGGGAAAGTGGAGTTCACGACAGCAGACGAGCTCCCACTGGACAAGCCACAGAAATTGGTCTTCGTGCATCCGTGGATTCGTTATATCCGAGGTCCGAGTGATGGGGTTGCCTGGGGAGATGACTTGGAATCTGATACTGACTCTGACTCGGATTTGGATTTGGATTCAAGTGGTGAGGTTGGATGGGATGAAGTTGCGCCCCCTTCGCCATCACGCGCTGGCTCCACGCCTCAGATTGACGACTATACTCGGGCATTACAGACGATTGCTCGCCTCCGCCAGCCGTTCAACGCGTTGCTTCTCATACAGCTGCCGAATGGAGAGTACAAGAGGGTCGCTGCAGAGAATGAGATTGTTGTCTCGGGACTCGGAACCGACATCACCTCCAAGAACATCTGGGCAAAAGTCTTGGAAGTTCTATGACGGATGTAGGGCTGCTAGATTCTAAAGTTCGTCTCTCTTTGACCCCACTTGTTTGTTTTTTCTTCGTGCTATTTTCATCTATTTGCTTGTTTGAACAAGGAGGGAGAGACAGGGCCCCAAGAGGGTTGATAATTATACCACCTGCTTAATACTCATGCATTCATAGTGTTAAGATTGGTCAGAACGATGTGAGAATCATACAAGTCAGTCCACGGGTATTCGCCGATGCATCCTCCTCACAGTTTCTCGTACCATGAGCACTTGTGCTATACGGACATCCTGGAGTAGTAACCCCAAGTATTGGTGTCCACGTCGTAAGATGGGCAGACCACGGTGCGAACAGGAAGTTCCATGAAACCAAGCATAGCAACTGCCGACAACAGGACCAACCTCCGTCAACACGTAGTCAATACGCCCCGCCACCGCCATTAGGAAGGCCGCACTAGTTTATGACGTTGGGAAGGTGTTTTTGAGGCTAGCGCTGGGGAGCTACCCGGATGCCATACATGTACGGACAGAGCATGTAATGTTCGTCTTAATCACCTTCCAGCCCCTCGCCTACCATACTATTGTCTAAGATTCAGACCCTGTGATGGAGTGTTTTCAGTTATACCGGAGACGACTTGGGGGAGTTTGGTCACAATGGAGGCAAGATCTTCTTGTTTCTGTAGAAGACTGTTGAAAGACCCGAGGGAGGCTGCGTGAGCTCTAGTAAAGTCAGGAAATAGGCGTTATATAGTTCGTTCCCATCAAATAGGCCATCCCAAACGCGTCCACCCAGCCTTCCCCATTGACGACAACCAGTCGCGTTCGGATGCGGTCCAACTTATAGTGTCACACAGTGGCGGTTTCAATATTTTCAGACGCTTTAAAGAGTATTCGAAAGTGAAAACAATATTTTTTATTATGATTCAAATTACCACGCTCTTATAAAATTTTATTCCGAGAAGGCTTATAATTTTTATCGCCAGTCTATATTGGGAGAAACATTATGATATCTATCCAAAGACAATTGAAAATTATATATGGCGTGAATGTCACAAGGTTATTGACAGCATTATCTTCCTAAAAAGATAGCAACAATAGGTAAAGTTTAAATTTGGAAATCACTTTGCAGGCACGCTTAATTTAATGTTACACAATAGATTCTGAGATCATCGAAATAATAGCTTTTCCAATGATCAAAATGTAATATGAAAGTAAATAATTAGAAATCAGTTTCCATACGCTCAGAAGTGATCACGCAGTGAGGGGGCACAAGGCGCCCAATGCCTGCCCAGTAATCTCCACGTTAGGTATTCATTTCATCAAACCTTGAATGCGATCAAGCATATTTAGGCGATGGTGTAGACAGAGACGATAGCTTGACACAGCGCTGAGAAAGAGTTAGCATATCGTGAGCATCGTCTTCGAAGGGGAGTACGAACAAAGTAATTTGAGGTGGCCGGCAATTATAGCTGTTATATTTCGTATAGTTCATGACAATAGGAGGACGGAGCAATGATCTAGGACAACGTAGTCGCGCGATAATCGAGCCGACAGTGCGGAGGAGCTTAAACTAGCGTGCATGTTCGTCACATTGCTTCCGCCAGCTCGCAAAAATATGGTACTGTTCTATTATCTTATCATGTTTCGGCCTACTGTAAACATTGCTCTGTCTAGTGGTATGCGGTATACAAGGGTACGCAGGACTACAACTTGGAATCTGGGAAGATTGTGAAAAAGGTACGCATGGCAACAGGGTTTACAGACCTGTCAAAATCTATAATTGCGAGAAGTGTCACATAGCCTTTGCAATAGTGCGCAACCTACCTTCGCACTGCTTCGGTCTATGTATATACCAACACACGGCATCTATGGACAAGATATTAGTGTAATAGACACCATTAGTGGGCAACTTACCTAGGCCTATCGGTGGGCGGAAAAGAGAAAGAGTTGTTTCTGAGAAAAGTCAACGTTGATATACAGAACGCAACTCACGGTCACGTGCGTGCATAGGACGTGTGTCCCCGGCTACGCACGTGACTGTGAGTTGCATTCTGTATATCAACATTGACTTTTCTCACAACTTCTTTTTCTCTTTTCCACCCACTCATAGGTAAGTCGCTCATTGTTGGGCACAATCAGTAGTAGTCAGTAGTTACACAATTGTACTTGTATAGTATTGCATTAATGTTTGTCTATGTATCAATATGTTCGCAATTCTGGACCCTCGTCGATAGCAAGATGCATTTCCTCAAGCAAAGACCACAAAATATAGCTCCAGTTAAGCCATCCATTTTCGGTGCCCAATCAACCACTTCCTAGATTGTCATACGCTTTTAGCGGTCATCGTTCAATGCGATCTCCTTTGTCCTATCGTTCATCGTGAGTTGGTTCAGCATATCAATACCAACTTCCTCACTAATGTGTTTTCCCCTCTTCCACCCACCTGCAGATAATTCGCTCGCCGTTGGCTGCAACGCCGACCCCATTCACAATCTGTCCATGAAATACCGCTGAAGTTAAGCACCTTTGATTTACCACTTGATACATGTTTAAGCGACTACACATTTCTAGGCCACCCTACATTCGCCAAATGTTACCACTTTCATGCATACTCCATATTATTGTGTATCGTGAGCTGCATTCACCATACCGAGGCTGACGCATACATTGCTTCAGGCACTTCAAGGTGTCTCCTGGTGACAACCATTACGTTAGATGCCAGATAATAAACCTACTTGCCCTATCTGCCTTCGAGGTGATGACAGGACAATTAGGCTTGGCAATAATTGTATATCGTCTCTAAGGGGCATTAGTTGGTTGACAATAAATCCCTTTGTAGACATGGATATATATAATATGCTTTGTAGTTGACGCATCCGCTAACAATGCATCTCCGGTGGTTTCCACGTCAAGCAGAAAGTTTCCCCCTCACCCCTCTGAATCACAATGGCGACTCGTCCAAAGAAAACACACTTTCGTCGAGCTCAACTGTTATGCCGCACGCCATGAACGTTGATGATTCGTGGAGTGGTGAGTGATCTGCTATATGCCATTGCCCGCTCGCTCCTCATACGCCAGACATAGATGCCGCATCTCCCACTGTTTCCAAGCCGTCAAAGCCTCCTATTGATGCCCATGCCATCATAGCGAGCACATCGGGTGTAGCTGAGAACCCTGCGCCTCGTGCAAACAGACGCACGCCTGCTACCATGCAAAAGGCAACCACAGAGAACCCCCTCTCAGAAGCAGCTAATATTCTTACCCCAGCACCAGACCCTCTGGTTCCTCTAACCCTAGTCTAGGGTTCCATTTTCGTCTCTCGTGACCATCCTTTATGACCCTGAGCTATGCTTTGCAAGTTATTCTAGGGTCAGGGTTGGCTACATATTATGGTATCATTTGCAATCAACTCATTGCAATATCCAAAGGCCTATTGTGCATTGCCAACCAGGGATTGTTACAGGCACCCAAGGACAAAGTATGGTAATTTATCTCATGCTCTTGTGTACATATGGGTAGGCCACCTGGTTATATGAAAATTTTCACATCATGGTAAAGTTCATGGGGCTGTCCAAGATGGCTGCTGGCACTGAGGGCCCAGTACAATTATTTTCTCATGCTCTCATACAATATGTGTGGCCATCCAGGACGGTCATGCATGGTGGCCACCTGGTTATAGCCAAATTTCTCATGCTAGTAAACTGCACATGTTGGGGCATTCAGGACGGCCACTGGCACTGAGGACCTTGTACACTTATTTTCTCATGCTCTCTTTCAGTGTATGGCCATCTAGGACAGTCATGCTGCTGGCACCATTGATAGGCATATTTTTCTCACGCTGTAAAACTGCACATGGCCATCCAGGACAGCCACATGCACTGAGCATCATGTTGTATGGTATTTAATTTCTCACGCTTGCATGTGCACATCAGCCATCCTGGACAGCCAGTGGTGCTGAGGACCTTTGTGGCAAAATTGCACTAACTGGGGTCTATATTGACCTTTTTTTTTTACCACAGATGGCATGCTCTTTCCATTTCTCTTCTCAGGAGACCCCCACTGTCTCCTCCCAGTATTGTCATATCTTGTGTCCCAGCGTCTCAAAGGCCAGATTTCAGTTGTTTCCCCCTCCACATCCTCACTCACAGGCCCTGCACCAGCACCAGAGCCCCTTGGGTTGAACTGACCCTTTCTGCCCTCAGGAGACTCCCTCTGTCTCCTCTTCTATTTTATTTTATTCTCTTCATCTTGAGCCCACTGCAGGGGCTTTTGTGTTGCTGGTTGCCCCCTGCTCCTCCTCCCCTCGTCTTCCACACGCGATATCTCGACGAAGGCGCGTCCGGCCCTCTCGCAAATCAGGATTCTAGCTCTACTCGAAGAGAGCTTTCCAACGGTGTTTTTTGTGTTGCCATCGCTGCTGTCGTTCCGGAGATATAGGCCACTTACTGGAGGAAGGCCTTGTAGGCCAAATTTTGGAATATCTTGGGATTGGGTGCGTGTATTCCCCCGATTCCTTTTTCTTCATGTTCTCCACATTCCACTCTATTGTTTCCCTGCGTGTCGTAGCGCCGTGCTCAGCCATTGTTCACTGGCACCCCATTGTCCTGCTCCCTCCTCTCGTGTTTTGCGCATATCTCGCCCAACCACGTGCTGAATCTCTCGAATCCTTGGGAGCCAACTCTACTTGACGAGACCTACCGAAGGATACCGAAAACTCGACGTTTGCACACGTCGTTCTCCAGTTATTACATTCTCCATGCTCACACAGGGTAGCACTACTGTGTGGCTCATATCTGGTTCATTTCTCCACCGGCTCTTTTGATTTTTGGACTGTGCGTAGTACTGGGTGAAAGCTACCTGGCAGATGCCTCTTGAACCACTACCACAACAATCCCCCCATGGGAAAAACTCCTCCCCTCCCAAACACCAGTGCCCAATGTCAGCTCCATGCCCCATCCATCTCTCAGACATTGGTAAATGGTACCACTCATTCCCCAAAGGCACATTCAAGGCCTGTTTTGCACCTCCCATACTTCCCAGATTCGTGCTTGCTCACTTTGCATCTCACCCCTCCACCTGGACCTGGGTAACCAAGGATGACCCCAACAAGGGCAAGTCCTTCCAAGTCCCTACCACCCCCATCACCTGTGACAAAACTGCGCCCAAGGCTGTCCACTGGATGGTTGCAGTTTTCCACTCGTACAAAGCCCACCTCAACCCAGTTGCTATCGATTCAGACACTGGAAGGGTCAAACAGGGATGGCTAAGGTTATATCAGAACAACATGTATGTCCACCTTCGAGGCCAACTCAAGGCCCATGCACCACCCAAGAGGGCACCCCCACCCAATGCAAAGCCCCCCCCACCCTACTTCCCACCTGCCCTAAACCTGGCAGCACCCCCCCTACCACCACAAACCCTTCCCTTGAGCACATGCTGGCAGAGTTACAGAAGGAGCTTGCTGATCTCTGGGAGAAGTTCACCAACTACATTTCATCACACAAAGCATGTTGCACCCGCAACAACCATTCCTCCACCGAATCCTCGGACTCCAAGGATGATAACGATGATGACAATCAATCCAACCCACACACCCCACCACTCCTCTACATTACAGACTCCGAGGGAGTCGGGATACCCGATCCCAACCCCCCCACCTGGTTAGCTACAGCAGTCGCTGACCCTGACATCCCCCCCATATTCCAAGGGGAGATCTACTCCCCTGACCGACTCTCCAATGACCCACTCCCAAGGGAGACCATCTCAGCCGTCAAACTGATTTTTGATGGTGCTTCCCCCCTCTACCTCGGCCTGCTCAGGGACCGGTCCCTTGTGCTGGCCACCTCTGCCTGTTGTGAGGCAGTGGACGTCACTCTCAAGTTCCCCCATGACCCCTCTGTCCCAACAGCTCATCACTGAACAAGCTGCCACAACCATCCTGCCACCTCACCCTTCACCTGTTTTCTTAAACTGTTCTGCTCCCTCTGTACAACTTGAGTAGCTTACCCTTCTCCCAGCTCCCCCAGGTCCTGGCTGTTCATACATGACAGCAGCAGGTTTCATAGACAGATCACCTTACCCATGTCACCTATCTCTAAACCCAGACAGTAGTTCCATTTCTGTAGTCAGTATATTGCAACATAGGGTGCACCTGCCCTCAAGCAATTAAATTTTGAGTTAAAAAAAAAAAAAAAAAAGCTACCTGGCAGTATATACTGCTATTCGATATGCTCAGCTGTTCCTGAGATATTTGCATATTTGTGCACATGCTCCCCAGCAACCCCTCTGAGACCTGAGTGTAGAAAAGGGCTGTAGGCAGCCTCAGTAGTGACTCAACTACTATAGATTAGATGTACCTGTAGGCAGCTACAGGGAATCAGTAAGTAGTGTACTGTAAGTAATATGTAGACTCACCCTCAGTAGTGACTCAACTACTGAGGGATTAGTACCAAAGTGTAGTACCTATGTGCACTCTAAGTGCTTATGTAAGCAAGTAAAAACTCGCACCAAATATACATCACACAGAGGTGATTCAATCTCCAACACTGAGACCTATCAAGATGCCGAATCCACCCCGTTTTTTGTTCGTAATCAACCGTAGACGTGCACTGACGTACCCCAGACGCTCCCCCATTGTTATCTTCGCGTTTTTGCAGTCGAGCGAGGCTGCAATACCCCGGTTTAGGTGTTCGAAGTCGCACGAGGCGACCAAGAACGCGTTTTTTGTCTTTTGCATCGCGTTTTAAGCTTGTAGGCTCGTATCTTTTATTTTTTTCTACATCGGGAGCCCACTGCAAGGTGCTCTTGTGTTGCTTGGTGCTCTCCCCCTTCCCCCATTTTCCACCTGCTATATCTCAACGACGACGCGTCCAGCCCTCTCCCAAATCAGGATTTTGGTTCTGCTCGACGAGAGCTTTCAGACGGTACCTTTCGCATTGCCTCCGCTGCCATCGTTCCTGAGTTATAGGCCACTTACTGGCGAAAGCCCTTGTAAGACGAAATTGGGCATATCTTGGGATTGGGTGCGTATATTCCCCCAGTTCCTTTTTCTCCACGCTCCATGAACTCCTCTCTATCATATTCCCTAGTTTCATAGTGCCGCGATCAACCGTTGTTCACTAGCAACCTGTTGTTCCCCTCCCCTGTTCGTGTTTGATGCATATCTCTGTCAATCATGTTCCAAACTTCTTGATCTTTTAGAAGCTGATTCCACTCGTTGAGGCCTACCAGGCGATACACAAAACATGACAGGCGCATGCGTTGCTCTTGTGATATTCCATCTTTCGTGCTCATGCAGGTAGCGCTACTCTGTTAGCCCATATCTCCATCCGTTCTCCCCCGCTGCTCTTGAAATTTGGACCATCTTGTAGTACTCAGCGACAGCTTCCTGAAGATATATATTATTTGTTGTTCTGCTCAGCCATTCCTGAGTTATTCGCATTTCTGCACGCATGCTCCCCAGTGACCTTTTGAGACCCCTTCTGAGACTTCTGAGGCATCCAGGATGCCGGATCCCCCCCCACTATCCATTTCTCCATTGTTATCTTCACATTTTTGCAGTCGAGTGAGACTGTGTACCCTGGTTTTAGGTGTTTGAGGTTGCATGGGGCAACTAAGAGCATATTTTTTGTGCTTAGGAGTCATGTTTTGAGCATGAAGCTCAATCATATCCACCCTTGTCTGTCATACCATATCCTGCCACTGTTGCTTGCTGTTGCCTGCAGTCATTTCTGTTGTTGCAAGTCAGATTATCCCTCAAAGGTTATTTTCTTTAGACTAGGAAAGATGTATATAAGTGTTGTAGGGCCCAGGCAGTATTCAGGACCCTTCCTTCATAACATCAGCAAACTAACCCTCACCCTCACAACATGTCTATGCACACCACATTTAGATGTGAATTGTTGAGATCCCTTGCCCTTATTTGTCTGGACAGATCTAGCCAGTTAAGTACCTTGCTGTCAAAGTCTGTCAATGAAGCTGGCCAGTTCTGTCCAGTTCTGTCTAGATGAAGGCTGTTCCACTGATGAACAGCACTGCTAGGTGCCCCCTTGAAAATAATGCCACACTGGGCATGTCTCCTCAAGCCTGCTGAAGGATGGTGGGTGCAGTTTAAGCTACAGGTGATCCAATAGTACCCTGAGGTTGCACCACTCTCTCTGCAAGTTACAAAGGACCCATCTCCCAGTCACAAGCCTGCTTTGAACAGCTTGTGCCATTGTCAGTTGCTGGTGTGTGCTCTTAGTCCATTGTGATGGTTTCACAGACACCTTTGCATCCTCTGTAGGCCTTGGCTGGTTCTATACCAGAATGGCAGCCAGGCAATTCATTTGGGAAGGTTCTCCAGTACTCTTGAGAGGGCAGGCACTCCTGGTAAGCACTCTCAGCCTTATTCAAGAAGATTCGACAAATCAGAGGTTTCATATTAGAGGGGTACTTTGCCCCCCATTTTCATTATGACTCAACTGTCACAGTTGGCACTGCAACCTTGCTTGTCTGTTCACTGTCACTGGCTGATACAGATCTATCATAGAGAGCGAGGGACTGACCATCACCCCCAATGCCAAGTGTGCTTGGGATGTGCCTAAGGATGTGGCACCCTCTCCTGCTGTCATAGCCTGATATCTTGCATGGAATGGGCTGAGCTTCCAGGAGGCTGATGATCTTTACTCCTGGGGTGTCAACTTCCTGGTTGATGAAAGTGATGCCCTTGGTGAGAAGGGGCAACACATTCATGACAGTGTGACAAGGCATGACTACCTACAGGGCATTGCCAATGACCACCTAGCTGAGAAGTGCTCCCTTGAGTACTACTTGGAGCATGCTCAAGAGTTGGGGCTTTGGGACTTCTGAGACATCAAGCCTGTCCCTGCCAGTGCACACACACTGCATGATGTTGAAGTGGTTGGAGGGGTTGAACTGGCCACTGAGGACAAAGACTGGGACCTTGATGTGCCTACAGCCTCCAATACACAGGGCTTACCCATGGAGGTTGACAGGGATGGTCCCACTGCCATGTGAATACTTGTCACTTATGCCATTGTCTCCTATTCACTCACACTTGTGTGTTGTATATACATGAGTGTGGTTGAAGTATATATTGTTATGCTAAGACCGAAGTCTGTAATGTGGGTCGAGCCCAAGTAATTGTTCTACAACATGATGGTTGTAACCTTCTGTTTGAAGGATTTATCATAGTTCTGAGAGAGAGCTGAGAGGCTCAAGTTCAAAGTTCTGAGAAGCTAGCCAGTATATTGGGCAGCTTGGGTCTGAGGATCCACTTCAGACTAGAGGCAACTATTTATAGTACAGGAAGAGGAGCCCCAAGGCATCCTCATGTAAACAGAGAAAGAAAGGCCATTGGCCAGAGTCCTACATGTGTTGAACATGAGTCAAGAGACAATACTGCTATTGGCCAGAACAGAAGAGAAGAGCATAGAACAAGACAAACAACGATCAACAGACAGAGAAGGAAAGAAAGTCCCACAGTCAGGCACAAGTCATAACATTACCCCCTTCATATGGGGAAAACCACTGGTTTCCCATTCCTCAGAGATGGGTATTCCCATAAGGTTTGCCAGTCATGTTGGCAATAGCATCATCATCAAAGTCAAAATCATTGTCTTGGGGATCATAGTCACTGTCTTCAGTGATGAGAGTCTGCTGTTCTTCCTCAACAGGAGCAGGGGCTTCCTCGATAATAGGAGTTTCAAAATGCTCTTCTAAAGAGCAGTGATGAGTGGGGCAAGTGGCCTGGATGTGGCCCAGGGAGAACACATTGCAGATCAGGCACTCATAGATGGGGCAGTTTATCCTGATATGTCCCAGGCAATGACAGACAAAACACACCTCGTGATAATGTGGGTGAGATGGGGAAAGTTGAAGCCCTCCCAGGGCCCTATTCATGGCCAAGTGGGTGGACACATGGGGGGTTGCAGGTCAGTACAAAGCCTCAGCCTGCTCCAGGGTGTGCACGACCTGTTTGCCTGGAATTCAAAAGGCTTCTTCTGGATCAACAGTTTCAGGAGATGTCGGCAAAGGTGGGGACAAACCACAGGCACAAGAGCAGACCCTTCATGGGGAAGGAGAGGCTGGAGGGGAGTGTGACGATGATGATGATGAGGAATTTCTGTATTGAGAGGGGGGATGAGCAGCAGTGGGGGCAGGGCAGTTCCTGACATTATGGATGAGGTCCACTCCCCCTAGTACATCAAAAAAGTGGAGGAGGAGAGGGACCTGTTCATGATGGATCTCATTGAGGATTGTTCTGGTGAAGCCCAACAGGGGGCCTTGTCTTTCCACATAATGGGCTACATTGCCCACTCTGAATGCTTGAAGGGAGATGTGGTACATGAGGTCGAGAGGAGAGTCAGTGTCTACTTCTCAAAGAACATTGGTCATGATGGATGGATCAGCTAGGAACACCTGGTAGGTGTCCAGCATGGTATCGCCTGCAACAGGATGTTGGTGATGAGTGAAAGGGAGGGGGCATCGAGCAGTGGGGGAGACATGACAAGCAGCAGGAGTAGAGTTGCGACAAGGAGGCATATTGAAGGTGATTGAAAGAGCAGAGATGTTTCTGGTTGTTCAAGAGGGAGCAGGTTTCTGGGGGGAGAAGTCTCTGGGGAAGCATCTTTTATATGCTTTCAGGACATCTGCCACATGTTCAAGGTGTTTGGCAGACTGCCATGAGTTTTTGGAGGAAGGGTAACCTTTCCATTTGATAAGGAATGTGTGTCCTCGCCCTGGATGCTTGTGGCTGACTATCACTTCTACTTCATACTCTTCTTCTTTGTTTATGACATCAGGTGGGGGTAGAGGGTAGTTTGGTCCATGTACAGTGTTTTCGCGATAGGGAGATAAGAGGCATGCATGGAACATGTTGTGGATCTTCCATCATGTGGGAATGTTGAGGTGATAGGTGATAGGGGAAAGAACCTTGGAGATAATGAAGGGTCCTTCTTGTTTTGGTGCAAACTTTCTGTTTTCATAAGAGCATTTCAGGTTTTGGGCTTCAAGCCACACCTTTTCTCCTTTCTGGAACAGGGTGAAGGGTTTGGAGAAGCATTCTTTCATAGTTCTTTGGGCCAGGTCATGAGCTGCGAGGGCCTCTTCTCATGCCTTATGGAGTTTGGCTATTCTTGTCTTGGCAGCTGGAACTTTAGATTCAGCAATAAGGGACAGTAAGGGTTTCGGTTCATAGCCATACATGAAGTAGAATGGAGACTGGCCAGTGACAGAGTGTGGTTGGTGGTTATGAGCAAATTCTGCCATGGGTAGGTGTTGAACCCATGAGGATGGTTCATTCTGACAAAAGATTCAGAGGTATGTCTTGACTTCTTGGTTAACATGTTCTGATTCTCCATCAGTCTGGGGATGGTATGCAGTGGAGAGTCCCAGGGAGTACCCAAGGAGCTTGGCCAGTTCTTTAGCGAATGCAGAGGCAAACTGTGGACCTTGATCAGATATTATTTTGTCATACAAACCAAATCTGGAAAAGACTTTTGAAAAAGAGGGTGGCAACTTCAAGGGTGGAGGCATTTTTTGTGGTTGGGATAAGAATTACCCCCTTTGTAAGCCCATGGTCTACCACAACCAGGAGAGAGTCATATCCAGAGTTTGCTGGGAGGTCAGTGATAAGGTCACAGGAAACTTGTTGGAAGGGTCGGGTTGCAGTGGAAGGGATCAGAGTGAGGGGAGGAGTGGTGGGGTGGGTATTGACCTTGTTCTGTTGACATACCACACACCCTTTGACATATTTTTGTACAAATGTGGCCATTCCAGGCCACCAGTATTCAGTGGAGAGTAATTGTCTTGTTTTGAGAATGCCAGGGTGCCCAGTGGAGGGGTGGTCATGGTGGTGGGCAATGATTTGTTGGTGGAGAGTGGGATTTTCTGGGACATAGGCCCAGTCTTTATAAAAGAGAATGCCTTCTTCAAAGCGCCAGTTGGAGAGATTTGACTTGAAGGGTAGAGGTATGTCTACCCCTTCAATGGCTTGCAGTGCAGTGAGGACTACAGGGTCCTTGACAGATGATTCTGCCAGTTTCGAGGAAAGGGCAGTGTTGATGATTTTTATGAACAGAGTTTGGGGTAGAAGTCTGACTCCTTCATTGTCAGTTTCTTCTTCAGGGATGTGATCGGGGCAACAGGAGAGTGCATTGGGTGCACAGAGTTCCTTTCCTGGTACATGTGTGAAGGAAAGGTCAAAGTCAGCGAGGTCAAGGAGCCAGCATGCCTGATGGCAGTTTAGGTTTTGGGGTTGTCAGAAGTAGGTTAGGTTCTTGTGGTCAGTAAGGACCTGTACTGGGGTAGATGTTCCCTGTAGGTAATGTCTCCAGGTCTTAAGGGCTCAAATAACCCCCAGTAGTTCCCTGTCATATACATCATAGTTTCTCTCAGCAGGGTTGAATGACTGAGAGATGAAAGCACATGGGCACCACTGTCCATTTGAGTCTTCTTGCATGAGAATTCCTCTGGTGGCATATTTGGAGGCATTCATAGAGATTGCGAATGGTTTGGAGGGGTCCAGCATAAGCAAGACTGGTTCCTTCATGAATACTTTTTTCAGGGTCTGGAAGGTGGTTTCAGCCTTTTTTGGCCAGTCCCAGACCACATTTTTCTTTGTAAGATCTATGAGGGGTCGAGCGATGTCGGGCCAGTCAGTGATCCCTTGGACCTTGACAGGGTCCATGGTGACAGTGTTCTGCTTGATGATCATTCCAAGGTATTCCACCTTGGAGAGGTTGAAGTGACACTTTTCCAGTTTCAGTGGTAAGGAAAGTTCCTTCATTCTCTGAAGGACTCATAGGGTCCTGAGTTGATGTTCTTCTGGGTCATTTGAGAAGATGAGGAGGTCATCCATATAGACAACCAGCCATCCTTCAGCAATAAGGTCTTGGAAAGAGTTGTTCATAAATCTTTGGAAGGTGGCTGGGGAGTTGCACAACCCAAAGAACATAACAGTTGGTTCAAAAAGTCCATTATGAGTGATGAATGCAGCTTTCCATTGGTCGCCTTCTTTGATTCAGATGTTGTTGTATCTGGATCTAAAATCCATCTTGGTAAAAATGGATGCTCCTTTTAGCTTGTCTACCAGGTCTGAGATTTGGGGTAATGGGTAGGCATCCTTGACTGTGTGTTTGTTTAGGTACCAGTAGTCTTGGCATGGTCTGAGACTACCATCCTTCTTTCCTACAAAGAAGAAGGGTGCTGCCTGGGGGGAATTTGACAGTCTGATTTTTCCTTCTCGAAGGTTTTCTTTGACAAACTTTTCAGTGGCAAGTTGTTTGGATGGGGTTAAGGGGTAGGCTTTGGCCACTTTCAGTATGAAGTCTTTGACCAGGTTGATTGGGTGGTTGTAGGGTCTTATTGGAGGGAGGGTCCCATTGGAGGGTTTTTTGAAAACAGATGTATATTCTGCAAACTTGGGGGGAAGGGTGGCTTTTGGTTTGTTCTTTTCTTCTTTCTGGGCAAGCTCAGTTGCCAGGTTGAGTTTCCTCACCCATTTATTATTCAGGGCAATCAAGGTCGCTGCTTTTGCAAATCTGTTTATGAACATACAGTTGTATGCTCTGGTGGTGAATGCATTGGGTTCTTCATGGTCAAGGTAGATATTAACCCCTTTTCTTTCTTGGGGTTGCCAGAGAGATTCATTTGGGAACTCCTCCGGTGGTGGGGTGGTTCGAAGTGCAGCGACATTTGTGGATTTGTCAATTGTCAGGGTCCCATTTCTCCAGTTGATGGTGGGGTTATTCTTTTGTAACCATGGGATCCCCAGGATGGCATTCTCTGAGCCACAATTCATCACATAGAACTTTTCCTGGTGGGTTATTCCCTGTATTCTGACGAACAGGGTGGTGGTGAATAGGATGCACCCTTTTTTGTTAGGGGTTCTGTCAGTGTTTGTGACTGAGACTGGTCTAGGGAGTCACTTGGTGGGGAGTCTGTTTCTCTGGACAAATGTCTAGTCGATGCATGATATCTCTGCTCCAGAATCTACCAGAGCAGTGGTGTTGATGACTTGTTCTCCAGTGGCCCCCATGAAAACAGAGATAGGGATTTTCATAACTCTCTCAGGGAGAGAAGATACTTTTACAGGAGAAGCCACATATGAGATACATTGTTCAGGGGTTCCAGGTGTCAACTCTGGTTCCCCATTCAAAAACCCTTCCCAAGGAATTTGGTCAATTTGACCAGGGCCACTGAGGCCTCATCTTCATCATCTGTTTCTTCTTTTTTCACTTGTTTGACCCTTTTGGCAGGAGTCTTGTTTCAGTTGGGGCATTCTCGGGACATGTGTCCTTTCTCTCCACATCTGAAACATAAGCCATTCTTGAGGTGGCAGTCTTTTTCTTCTTTGGATAGTTTAACCACATCAACATCCATAGCATTGGGGTCTTTCTCTTCTTTGTTGGAGATTGAATCACCCCAGTGTGATAACCCTTTTTGGTATGCTTTTTCATTGATTACATAAGCACTTAGAGCGTACACTTTAGAGTACATTTTGGTACTGTTCCCTCAGTAGTTGAGTCACTACTGAGGGTATGTCTACTATTTACCTAGTATTTCCTACTTACTGATTCCCTGTAGCTGCCTACAGGTACATCTAATATACATAGTAGTTGAGTCACTACTGAGGCTGCATACAGCCCTTTTCTACATTCTTGTCATTGGAATTGGGGTCAAGGGTAAGCTTTTCCCTTTCCCTTATTGTCAGTTCTTCTGGTAATGGCATGAGCTTTTTGCCATTGGTTCTCGAAGTGCATTTCCTTCTCATACCATTCTTTGATTTTGGTGGGCACTTTGTCCATTCCATAGATTTGGTGGACAAGGGCTGGTTTAAGCCCAGTAGCAAAGAACTCAATGAGGGCAGCATCCTCTTTGATGCCACTGTGAGCAGCAGCAGTTCTAAACTCAGAGATATATTCTTTGATGGATCCCTTTTGCTTCAGGGTCCTGATTTTTGTGATGGCAGCACCAGTGGTGTCAGCTGGGGTGAATGCCACTTTGAAGTCTTTTTCAAATTTGGCTAGGGTGCCAAAGCTGGGAGGTTGTTTTTCCAGGGCAACCTGGTAGAAAGTTGTTGCCCATGCCTGGGCTACTCCCTTCTTCATGTGAGAGAGAGCATAAGCGACACATTTGTCATCAGAGTCATAGATGTCCTTGTTGATCAAAAGGTATGCTTTGACTGAGTACAGCCAAGACATAGCAATTTTGTGGCTTCCATCATATTCAAACAGTGTGCCAATCTTCAGTTCAGTGGGTTTGGTCAGAGCAGTAGTAGCTCCTCCCTTCAAGGATCCCAGGCCAAGGCCACCAGATCCAGATCCAGACATCAGAAATGGGCTTCCAGGTTTAAGGTGAGGTTGAGAGGTAAGGGGATGGGGGGATCCTAAAGAGGATAGTACATTTTGGAGAGTGTTCTGTAGGAAGCCAGTGTCGTCCTCAGATGATGAGGGGTTCAGGTCAGTTGGGGTGTGTGTTTCAATGGCACTATGTTCAGTATCGGAGCTCGATAGCTCAGGTTCAGGTTCGAGTGGGTTTGAGTGGGCTTGCCCACAATCTATTCCTTCGAGGGAAAATGGTGTCTCACTGATCAGTGGACAATCAGGCACAACAGCCAGGGTGTAGACTAGAGCTTTTGTTATGCTAAGACCAAAGTCTGTAATGTAGGTCGAGCCCAAGTAATCGTTCTACAACATGATGGTTGTAACCTTCTGTCTGAAGGATTTATCATAGTTCTGAGAGAGAGCTGAGAGGCTCAAGTTCAAAGTTCTGGGAAGCTAGCTGGTATATTGGGTAGCTCTAGTCTGAGGATCCACTTCAGACTAGAGGCAACTATTTATAGTACAGGAAGAGGAGCCTCAAGGCATCCTCATGTAAACAGAGAAAGAAAGGCCATTGGCCAGAGTCCTACATGTGTTGAACATGAGTCAAGAGACAATACTGCTATTGGCCAGAACAGAAGAGAAGAGCATAGAACAAGACAAACAATAATCAACAGACAGAGAAGGAAAGAAAGTCCCACAGTCAGGCATGAGTCATAACATATATATGTGTGTCTGATATCTTGCTGTCATTCGATTTGGAAGAACCCATGAGCATGTTCTTCAGGGGGAGGGTGTAAGGAGGGGTGAGCCCTCCTTACTGTTACTATTGACTTAATGGTTGTCTCATGTGTAGCCCTTGTGAGGACAGGGGCTAATGCAGAGTTCATTAATATGGTTGAACTCTGGTACTGTACAGGTATTACATAATGGTGATGAGTGCCTGTATGAAGGAGGGTGCTTGCCAAGTAGACAGAACTTCTTTTCTACCTTACTGCATCACTCAATATAACACTGGTCATGTGTATATTTGAGTGATAAGTGAATAAGTGGACAAGAAGGCTCACACCCTTACACATATTCCATGGCATGGCTGCATATTTACTGTCATGTATGTACCAACCAGCCAAGGAGTAATGGAACCCATGTCATATGGTGCAGCCAATGTTTCACAGGCCCATCTGCCATGGCATGGCTGTATATTTGCTGTCTGCTATGTACCAACAAGCTGAGGAATAATGGAACTGTGTGATATATGGAATGGCTGTGCATTCACTGTCAGGTATGTACCAGCCAGCCAAGGAAGAATGGAAC
The DNA here is from genome assembly GCA_024613145.1 of Pisolithus marmoratus. Lineage (NCBI taxonomy): Eukaryota > Fungi > Basidiomycota > Agaricomycetes > Boletales > Pisolithaceae > Pisolithus > Pisolithus marmoratus. The sequence goes on from JANFAE010000201.1 coordinate 36,911, forward strand.
CCATGTAATACAATGCAGCCAATGATTCACAGGCCCATATCCCACAGCATGGCTGCATATTCACTGGTACATACTATATGCATGAGCCAGCCATGGGAATGTAATTACTTAATGGTCAATATGGTATTAATGTGGGTCAGTGTGCAGCCATTTGTAGAGTTGGTGTTGCAGTGAGCAGTGTTGCAGTGCTTGGTGTTGCAGTGCATGGTGTTGCATAGCTAGGTGGAGGTGTTGGAGTGCCATTGGAGTTCACAGTGAGTTTTGCAATGTGGGAATGCTCCATGTAAGAAAGAATGCATTATATGAGAGTGTGAATACAGGTTATATGTGGTGTTGTAGTATGGTATGTGTATTGGAATGAAATCCATGGTGTATGTTTACAAGTGGGATGGAGATCATGGTGTAAATATGTAGGGGTGAGAGTGAAGGGGTGAGAATATGGGGGTGCTAATGTACATGTCATGGGGACATTCCATGCTAATAATAATAGCCCAGGTGTGTAGGGTCTGGACTACTGTATGGTAGAAGTGGATATTTTCTAGGTATTCTGCTGGAATGAAGCTTCAATGGCCAATCTTGACTCCTGGTTAACAGAGAACATTATTCCTTTAATGATAAGTGGACTGCAGCAGAAAAATGCTACTGTGGCAGAAAAACCACCTCTTAGAAAAACCATACCATGGTAGGAAAACTTTATCATGGTATACAACAAGTAGTACTCAAAGGTACTACACAAGCTGATCAAATATATCTATTGTCCTACAAGGTAATCAAGAACTACCTATATTTCTTCTTCTCATCCAATCAGCACACCAGGAAATGCTTAAATAATTATGAATGTTGTCCCTCATATAATATGTTAGACAATGTCAGTTGCCATCCACTGCATTGACACCATGTCAGAGTAGATGCCCAGAGAAGGCAACTACCCTGCCAGGATCATATACCAATTCCACCCCCAGAGTTGGGATGGACATGATACAGCTACTGTGGTCCCCAACATTTGCCATAATGTCATACCAATTTCCACTCAAATGCAGGTCATGGTGGAGAGGGCATGCTCTGTTGGAAATTAGGGAGATATTTGTAAAAGCTGTTGGCCACACTGTGAGAGCCCTCTCCATGATGTGATTGTTCCATGTGGTCTCCATCTTCAACTTCTCAATGCCTTGAATTTCTGCCTTGTAGAGCAGGGGATGAATGATGGAAAGCACATTGGATATCATGGCATTAGGGACTGCCATGGCTTGCAGCCATTCCAGGCTAGCATCTGTGCTAAGATCTTTTGAAATATCCAGAGTATCAAACCCCATCTAGAGACAATTTAATACATATTATCACAATTAGAGGGAGCTGACCTCATGCCCAAGCATATGCCTTGCCAGTGCAAATTCCAAACACCCTGCCATACAGGCATTAGATTGATTGAACTAGTCCATATGCTGGCACCAGGTGTGGCCTATAATGCTGGTTTCCAATTGTTGTTGTAAGTATGGAATAAAATGTAAAATGGTATTCTTCAAAGGTGAGCCAGGGCATGGACACAGCATAGAAATACATACCTTGGTTGACCATGATAAAGCATTAGGAAGATACCACAAGACAATAACCTCATCCTGCCCCAGAATGACTGCAGGGTGGTCAAGAACTCTGAGTGCATTAGGAGGATAAGTAATTAGAAACTGATCTTCCTGCTCCAGGTCAAGCCTGGATTCATTCCTGGACACAGATTCCTCCAGCCTGATGGGATCAACATTGGATTGTACTGGATGCAGTCAGGGCCTATAGAGGAACCAAATGAAATGCTCACTGGGGTTGTGTCATATCCATGACACGCGTACAAACTCCGGACCGTAGTCCGGATGTTTATAACTTTGTTCTAGTCTAACGGAACTCCGCTGTGGAACTCCGTTCCGTTTCTATTTTCAGTTTTGATCTGTTTACTCCGTTCCGTTCCGTGTTTAGAATAGTTTCTTGCCGCCACTATGTGTCTAACTGTTTTTGGTACTTTCAGCCTAACCTTCGGACTTTCGGATTGTCCGATGTTCCGGTACAGCCAGTAGGAACGTTGTCAACGTTCCGTACTGCCCTCCGGAGTTTCGTTACCCGGACATTGCCTCGGAACGTTCTCTGTAGTATATAAGCCTCTGTACATACGTGGTAGGACCTCAGTTCGAATATCGAATCAGATACTCTAAGCCCCACTCCGTTCTCTGACCTCGGGACTCGAGCAAGCACTGGTGTACCAAGTGGTATACCTACCCTTGACCTCCGAGCAACTCCGACTCCGGATTTCTATCCGGACCTTGTATACGACCTCCGGACTTAGAGAACCGGTCTTGACAGTATATTCGAACTCTAACTTGCACGAGTTCACCCACCCATATTCCAATGACTATGACAACTCGACTTCGCACTCGTTCACTGGCAGCAGAAGCCTCGGAGCAGGCTGCAGTCAGTGACCTCCATCGATCAAACGCTCGGATTGCGTTAGCCAGCAATAGACGTCCTCCGCCATCCGTCAGCCAGTTCCGTAGCTTCTCTGCTAGAGGGGAGCCAACCCCCACACCTACCCAAAGAGCTGGGTCATCCGGCAGGCGGTCCGCATCAGGTTCCTGCCGTACTCCGGACATTCCCGGAGGATACGGTCCTGGTGGTGATGGTCCAGGAGGAGACGATCCTGGAGATGATAATCCAGATGATGATGCCGACGATGAAGACGATAATCCATTCGTGGATGCTCCAGATGAGCTGGAGCCCCAACTGGCGGTTTTGCACAATCTAGCCGTTGCAGTCGATCTTCTCTCGCGCTCCGCCCGCAGCTCAGGAGAAACCTCTTCTTCTAGAGCTAAGGTCCGAGAACCGGACACGTTTGATGGAACAGATCCCCGGAAACTCCGGACCTTCTTGGTCCAGTGCGAGTTATGTTTCCAGGATCGTCCAAAGGCGTTCCGTCAAGATAGAAACAAGGTTACGTTCGCTCAGTCGTACCTGAAGGGCATGGCCCTTGAATGGTTTGAACCAGACCTCCTTCACACCGGAGATCCGGCCGACCGCCCGCTTTGGATGGAAAGTTGGCTGGACTTCGTCGCGGAACTCCAGACCACCTTCGGACCCCATGACCCCGTCGCCGACGCCGAACATCAACTCGACCACCTTCGTATGAAAGAGAACCATCGGGTCAACCGGTATGTGGTTGACTTCAACCGTTTAGCCTCTCAAGTCCGAGGCTACGGAGATGGCGCCCTGCGTCATCTGTTCTACTCCGGACTTCCGGACCGTATCAAAGACGAGATTAGTAGGGTCGGGAAACCAAACACCCTAAATGGGTTACGTGCCCTATCTCAGGAAATCGATGCCCGCTATTGGGAACGAAAGGATGAGGTCGCGAGACAGACCAAATCCTCGAATGGGAACTCCGGTGCTAACACCGGTATTAAGTCTAACTCCAATGGCAAAAGCGATAAACAGAGGTCCGGTGCTGGGAACGCCCCAGCCAGTACCAATAACCCCGCTCCATCTGGATCTACCCCCAAGCCAGCAAGTCAGTCGAACTCCGGACAAACCTCCGCTCTCGCTAATAAGCTCGGAAAAGATGGGAAGTTGACCCCAGCAGAACGGAAGAGACGTTTCGAGCAGAACCTCTGTATGTTCTGCGGAAACGCCGGACACAAGGCCAAGGAGTGCCCTAGATCCACCTCACGCGCAGCAAAGGGCCGTGCAGCCACGGTAACCGAGTCGGAACCCAAACCGACTGCCTCTGCTGAGGCAAAAAAATAGAGAGCAGCTCTCAGAACTCCGCACAGCCTGGGAGTTGCGTTGATACCGACTGTGCACCTGTGGAGGCACGCCTCAACGCGTCCGCTCTTTCGAATCCAATTTCCTTGAAACCATCTGTGACTCTCGACTCTTATGATACTCCGGAAATTTCAGCCTTAATAGACTCGGGTTCAACCCACTGTTTTGTAGACTCCGTTTTTGCCAATGCTCATCACCTTTCCACGTACTCCGTCCCACCTCTCGTCCTCCGTTTGTTCGACGGTGTGACAACAACATCCATCAATAAAGCCGCAAACCTTTCCGTCCGTTTCCCTTCCGGAGATGTCACCTATACGACCTTCTATGTAACTCCGTTGGATTCAGAGTGTAAGATTGTTCTCGGACATAACTGGCTCACCCGCTACAATCCGTCGATTGATTGGGTATTGGGCAGTATTAAATTCCAGAACCTTACATTTCGAATGCCAGCGCCGACGTCACCCCCCGACTCGGAGCTAACTCCGAGGGACTCCGGAGACACCTCGCAAGGTTCTCCAAACACCACTCTCCCCACAGCGGTTGACACCTCCAATCCACCCGGCTTCCGAGCACCCAACATCTCTCTTATCAACGCAGCGGCTTACATCCGTGCTTGTAAGTTAGATGGCTCACTTCAGTTCTCCCTCCAAGTCCGACCTCAGGACAATCCCAAACTCCGGGCTGCCACTGTGCAGGATACACTGGACTTATCATCGGTACCCCCGGACTATCACGACTTCGCAGATGTGTTTAGTAAGGCCAAGGCTTCAACCCTTGCGCCTCACCGGGAGTTCGATCTCAAGATCGAGTTGGAGGAAGGAACTACTCCGCCGCTGGGAACCCTCTACTCCCTCTCCCCGGTTGAGCTTGCCGCTCTCCGGACTTTCATCAATGAAAACCTTACAACTGGCTTTATTCGGCCGACATCTTCTCCATATGCCGCTCCGGTCCTTTTCGTCAAAAAGAAGGACGGATCCCTTCGACTCTGTGTTGACTTCAGGGGACTAAATAAGATCACGAAGAAGGATCGCTACCCTCTTCCCCTCATCTCGGACTTGCTCGACTCTCCAAGCCGTGCTAAAGTCTACACTAAGATAGATCTCCGACATGCCTATCATCTGGTACGCATCGCCGACGGAGATGAATGGAAAACGGCCTTCCGAACTCGTTATGGATCTTATGAATGGCTTGTAATGCCGTTCGGACTTACCAATGCCCCAGCAGCGTTCCAACGCTTTGTCAACTCCGTTTTCGCGGACCTATTGGATGTGTGTGTCGTTGTCTACCTGGACGACATCCTCATATACTCCGACAATGTCGAAAATCACACAAAACATGTACGTGAGGTGCTTCGCAGACTCCGGCAACACAGCTTGTATGCCAAACCGGAGAAATGCGAGTTCCATTCAGAGTCCGTAGAGTATCTCGGATTCTTCCTATCTCCCAACGGATTGACAATGTCCGAGGACAAGGTTAAGGCCATTCGTGACTGGCCTGAACCCCGGAAGGTAAAGGATGTTCAATCCTTCCTCGGCTTTGCCAATTTCTACCGTCGATTCATATACAACTACTCCGATATTGTGGTACCTCTGACGCGTCTTACCAGAAAAAACACACCCTGGAGTTTCTCCGAAGACTGTCGCCGGTCCTTTACCCAGCTCAAGAAAGCCTTTTCGTCCGCTCCTATTCTCACCCATTTCCAACCCGGTCTTCCAATCACGGTCGAGACCGATGCCTCGGACTATGCCATCGCAGGTATTTTGTCCGTTACATGCCCGGACGGTGAAATACGTCCAGTGGCCTTTTATTCGCGGACCTTAACCGCTCCGGAGTTGAATTACGATACACACGACAAGGAGCTACTAGCAATATTCGAAGCCTTCCGGACTTGGCGCCATTACCTCGAAGGCCCAGCAAACCCTATAGACGTCGTTACCGACCACAAAAATCTTGAATATTTCTCGACTTCTAAGGTTCTCACCAGGCGTCAAGCGCGCTGGTCCGAGTACCTTTCCCAGTTCAATATGGTTATCCGCTTCCATCCCGGTAAGCTCGGAGCAAAGCCCGACGCCTTGACTCGACGATGGGACGTCTACCCCAAAGAGGGGGATAAGGACTACGCTCGAGCTAACCCTCAGAATCTCCGCCCTGTTTTCACCAATGAACAACTGTCGAACTCCTTACGGGCTACCTATTTGGAAACCCCGGTACTACGTGCCAGCATGATCATGGACGTTGAACAACTCCATGCCGATATAAAGTCCGCCTTACCGTCGGACCCCCTTAGTCAGATTCACCTCTCAGACCCGTCCAACCCCCGTTGGCAAGTCGATGATACCGGACTGTTACGTCTGGATGGTCGTATCTTTGTTCCAGACATTGACGACCTTCGACTCCGAGTACTCCGGTACAAGCATGACCATCCACTAGCTGGTCACTTCGGACAAAATCGTACCCTCGAGCTCGTCCGTCGTGAGTATACCTGGCCAAGCGTTCGGACATTCATCAAAGATTATGTCAAATCCTGCACCGCCTGTGCACGCGCCAAAACTCCGAGACACAAACCGTATGGCATGTTAAAGCAGTTACCGATTCCGGAGAGACCTTGGAACTCCATCTCCATGGACTTTATCGAACAGCTTCCAAACTCCGGGTCTCACACCGCCATATTGGTTGTAGTAGATCGCCTCTCGAAACAAGCAATCTTCATCCCCACCGACGACACCGTCACATCCCCACAACTAGCCCAACTCTTCCTACTCCATGTCTTCTCGAAGCACGGAGTTCCTTCTCATGTAACCTCCGACCGAGGTACGGAGTTCGTCTCCCACTTCTTCAGATCACTAGGCAAGGCACTCGATATGAAACTCCACTTCACCTCCGGATATCACCCTGAAGGCGATGGCCAAACTGAACGCATGAACCAAACCCTGGAACAGTACCTACGGGTCTATTGTAACTACCAACAGGACAATTGGTCCGAGTTGTTGCCACTCGCGGAGTTTGCCTACAACAATTCTCCGAGTGCTACAACCGGAGTTTCACCATTCTTCGCCAATAAGGGATACCACCCAAACGTCACTGTTCATCCAGAACGAGATCTGACGTCTTCTCGGGCAAGAGACTACGCAGTGGACCTAGAGTCTCTGCACGCGTATCTCCGAGAAGAAATGGCAGAAGCCCAGAAAAGGTACCAAGGTCCAGCTGATGCCAAACGAGCCCCACCTCCGGACTTTCAGATCGGAGATTTAGTGTATGTCAAAGCCAAGTATTTCAGGTCGACCAGGCCTTCGAAGAAACTCGCAGAAAAGAACATCGGTCCGTACCCTATCATTGCCCGTGTTGGATCCCTATCCTTCACTATTCGCCTACCCGACTCTATGAAGTCCGTACACCCCGTATTCCACGTTTCTCAACTAGAACCCGCAACTCCGAATATTATCCCAAACCGTGTACAACCTCCACCTCCACCCGTTGAAGTCGACGGAGAACCAGAGTTTGAAATAGAGAGGATCCTAGACTCCAAACTGGATCGCCGAAGACGATGTCCGCTACAGTATCTTGTCAAGTGGGCCGGCTATGAAGGTACAGACGAGGAAACGTCCTGGCTCATAGCTACCGAATTAGGTAACGCCCCTGACCTGGTCTCGGACTTCCACAAGTCCTACCCAGACAAACCCGGTCCGCTAAACTCCGTCATACGTCACGTCTAAATTTTCAGACTCTCCGAGTATGGGCCCGTCACCCAAAAACTTCAGACAAGGAGGGAGCAGATGGTTATTTCGGACCGGGGAGAGAACACAAAAAAAAAAAAAAAAAAACTATGATATGCTAAAATGAAGTAAAAAAGTCCTAAAGGTCATCCTCGTTCGCGGCACGATTGATCAGCGTGGTGGTAGCGGTCTTCAGTACCTCGAAAGACTCTTCCAGGACTCCAGTTAAGTCCCGCACGTCCGTAGAGGACGACTTGACGGCCGCCGTGTTCCTGTCGATTGCTCGCACGATCTCTCCGAGTCGCCTGTCCAACACCTCAGCCACTGAGTCTTGACGTGGAGGCAACATCCGAAGGGTTCGCGGCTTCGGGACAATCTCTACGTCCGGCATCTCGTCCATGTCCTCGTCGTCACCGTCCCCAGCATCTCCGGATTGCGTCACCCTCTTCTGACGTTTCCTCCTTTCTCCACCTCGAGGGGACGTGGTCACCGCCGGACGCTTCTCGGACTCTGGTGCTCGGACAGTCAGGTCACACTTCGCCTTGCTTTTCTGGCACCGGAGACACGACTTGCTACGTCCCGTGCCTGGAACGCACTCCTCGTCGGCCTTAACGCATGCAGAGCATGCTTTGGACCCGACACCCGCCGCGCTACTCCCAGCTGCAACCTGCTGTAGGTTGTCCCGGACTTGTTAGTACAGAACTGTTAGTGATGGTATCACCACTCACCGGCGACCCTTCCCCCTGCGTCTTTCGTGTCTCTTTTTCGAGCCTCTCGCGCTCGGCCTCCAACTCTCGGATTTTCTTCTTCTCGGCCGCTTTCTTCTCTGCAGCCTCCCTTTGCTTCCGGATCCTCTCAGCCTCCGCAGCCTTTGCCCGACGATCCTCTTCCTCGGCCTCTATCGCCTTCTGCAACTCGGCACGTTGTCGACGCTGACGTTCATCGAACTTTGCCATCTTGGTGGCAGCGCTGTCCCCGGGCTTATCCTCTAACTCCTCCGTGGTCAGGATAGACCAGTCCACGACGGCTGGTTTGGCGGTAGGGACGGTTGTCGATGACGAAGACATGATGATTGGGTAACGGAGGTTGAGACTTGTCAAAACTCCGTTGAGACTTTGCCTCTATGAAAATTTTTCAGACTCCGACAATGCGGACTTCGAAAACCAAAAACACGCACGTGTAAAACACTCCAACGCCTCGAGGGCTCGGCCCTAAGAGGGGGATACTGTCATATCCATGACACGCGTACAAACTCCGGACCGTAGTCCGGATGTTTATAACTTTGTTCTAGTCTAACGGAACTCCGCTGTGGAACTCCGTTCCGTTTCTATTTTCAGTTTTGATCTGTTTACTCCGTTCCGTTCCGTGTTTAGAATAGTTTCTTGCCGCCACTATGTGTCTAACTGTTTTTGGTACTTTCAGCCTAACCTTCGGACTTTCGGATTGTCCGATGTTCCGGTACAGCCAGTAGGAACGTTGTCAACGTTCCGTACTGCCCTCCGGAGTTTCGTTACCCGGACATTGCCTCGGAACGTTCTCTGTAGTATATAAGCCTCTGTACATACGTGGTAGGACCTCAGTTCGAATATCGAATCAGATACTCTAAGCCCCACTCCGTTCTCTGACCTCGGGACTCGAGCAAGCACTGGTGTACCAAGTGGTATACCTACCCTTGACCTCCGAGCAACTCCGACTCCGGATTTCTATCCGGACCTTGTATACGACCTCCGGACTTAGAGAACCGGTCTTGACAGGTTGTGATATGTATCAACCATGGTAGACACAATGGAATGTATACCAATGGTAGTGTCAGTATGCAGATTGAATGGAGTGGGTGTCCAGTGATATTCTTCTGGAAAGGCCTCAGAGCAAAACTGTTGTGTCATGTAGAGGGCAATGCAGTTGGAAAGCTGGTAGTCACTTGGTAGAGATGAAACAGACATGGTGTATAAGACAAGGGTATCTGGTAACTTACATTCACCTGTTGTATATATACTGCAGTGCTTACTAGGAATAGGAACCTGGACTTGTCCATGGTCATCCAATATCTATATTTCATAATAATTCAAGACCTAATGACATTATCCCCTTATCACAGCTACATTTGAAGGTTCCTTTGTGCAGTAGTGGACATGTATCAATAGTTGCAAATTACACTTCAATGGGGAAGTAGGTGGGATCAATTGTCAGGACATATGTTGCCTGTAGAGGGAAATGGGGTTGGAAAGCTGGTAGTTGCTTGGAATAGAGGAATGGACATGGTGTATAAGACAAGGATATCTGGTAACTTACATTCACATTTCATATATATGATTCAAAGTACCATGGCATACATATGAAGGTGAATGTAAGTTACCAGATATACTTGTCTTATACACCATGTCCATTCCTCTATTCCAAGCAACTACCAGCTTTCCAACCTCATTTCCCTCTACAGGCAACATATGTCCTGACAATTGATCCCACCTACTTCCCCATTGAAGTGTAATTTGCAACTATTGATACATGTCCACTACCACACAAAGGAAGCTTCCAATGTAGCTGTGATAAGGGGATAACATCATTAGGTCTTGAATTATTATGAAATATAGATATTGGATGACCATGGACAAGCCCAGGTTCCTATTCCTAGTAAGCACCATGGTATATGTACAAAAGGCAGTGAATGTAAGTTACTAGATACCCTTGTCTTATACACCATGTCCATTTCATCTCTACCAAGTGACTACCAGCTTTCCAACTGCATTGCCCTCTAATTAGGCTATATATGTCCAGACAATTGATCCTACCTACTACCCCATTGAAGTGTAATTTGCAATTATTGATACATGTCCACTACCTCATAGATAGAGGAAACTTCCAATGTAGCTGTGAAAAGGGGATAATGTCATTAGGTCTTGCATTATTATGAAATGTAGATATTGGATGACTGCAGACAAGCTCTGGGGCTTGTCCACTCATGGTCATCTGATATCTATTTCATAATAATGCAAGACCTAATGACATTATCCCCTTTTCACAGCTATGTTAGAAGTTTCCTCTATGAGGTAGTGGACACATATCAATAGTTGCAAATTACACTTCAATGGCAAAGTAGAGGGGAACACTCATCTGGACATATCATCACTATTTAAGGATGGTGATATCTGGCAGTTATAACAAACAATGGCAATATAGCCTTTCACATATTTTGCTGTGGAAAATACAATAGTTACTGATTGACCGTGAAAGTCAGGGACAATGGAAGTAGAATGTGGGAACATAGACATTTAACAAAAGCCTGCCCCCCATGGACATCCTTCCTGTCCATGTCCATCCCTGCTCTATGCCTTCCAGTATCAGTCCAGAGAACCTCTCAGTAGCATTACAATACATGGGAGTCCAGTGTTGAAGGTTTGTCTATGTATTATAAACCACTGCAGATCATACCTTGAAGGAAAGTGTTGAATAGTACCTCCATGTACAACATGAAGTGGTATGAGTTAATATATTATTCCAGTCTACACTACTGACAATAACTAGTTATCATTGGAAAGCATTCTTAGTACATGTCAGCAAAAAGACCTTAAAATGCAGGTGCCTGTGGCCACCAGCACAATCCTAGAATGGATGGCAGTGTCTGGGATGTTGCAGGAAGTCTTAGCAGACAGGATAGCAGAAATTGATGTTTTCAAAATATATCCAGAGGAAGTGCATACAATGATACCAAAACAAATGCCACAGCAATGGTGGGTAGATGGACCTTCTGTAACTGCTGGCCCGGGGACCCAGCCAGTGACTGACTTGATCAAAGAAGCAATGGAATTCTTTCAGGACATGGAGGTAAGATGTATTTCCAAGAATGAGTCCCCCAACACTTATTTGTGATTACAGAACAACACACCTCTTGCCTCACTAATCATACTGTGGCTACCTCCCCCCCTAAAGACATTCTTTCTGGGAGCTATATCAGAGAAAATCAAAGAGTTGGATGACCAAATTTGAATGAAGGGCCAGGAATTATATCACTATGAGGATCACCTGATGACAATAGAGGCACTTACAGAGTCAGAATTGGTATTACAGGGGAACTGGTCAGGTACAATAAAGCAGAGAGACAGAGACAGAAAGCAGGTCACTAAGCAATGGTAAATTGTGTATGTACATAGTCTAAGCTGTACAGATGACTGATCTTTCTATTTGAATTGTGCTGCCAAACAAGTGTACATGGTGTGTTGATGGGTGGAATAACACTGCAAGCCATAGTTTCCAGAGGATTCAGCCAGCTGGTTTAGAGCCTGCCAACAATTGGCTTGATGTAAGAAAAAGTTCTTCATCCATGACATTTCACATTGCAATAGCTCAACCTCCTTGCAGCATCTGTCTCTTTGAGACTTTGCCCTCAGCCAGTGGACTGGATAAACTGTACATACATTGGTTAAGTATAGACAAAGTGGAAGGGACATTTTCATATGTACATTCAGACATCCAGTCATTTGCACATGTATCCTTTGGTATATCCATGGTCCAGAATCATGCCAAATGTTCATGTCTATGTCCATGGGTGTTAGGGTTGGCAACCATGGTAGTGACATTGAGATGTTCTGGCTCCAATGCTTGATAATGCTCCAGGATTGGACCATCTGCTCCTAATGACATCATCTGGTTCCTGCATTTCCAATATACTGCAGCATATCAGTTTACCAGGGCATCCATATCCAAGACCTTTTTCCATGCCTGGCTGGTCATGGTGTAGTTCCTGGCATGTCAGACATCCTGGCAGTATCATTGAGACTTGTCTGCTAATGCTAGCCTTAGCTGATGCAGGGCATCATTAGCCTGGCCCTGTCACAGCTGAAGCTCCTCCTGTTGGAGAATGTCAAGCCCTAATTCTCAGCATTTGGCAGCCCCTAGATATGATGGCAAGGGTAATTCCATGGCCTCCAGAGTGTCTGGATCCACTTGGTAATCAAGGCCTTTAGAGTAGTTTACTGTGGCCATGTGATCATTCCAGTCACATGAAATGAACTTTGCCAACAATTGCACAAACCTGTTAGGGCCCATTTGGCACCACAATTGACTTTGAATTTCCCTGCCAAAAATTTGAGTAAAATTGTAAAATTCTGACTGAGTGAAAAATTGTGAGATGACTGTTCGACAGCTGTTATTTTGGCCTGTCAAATGTAGTGATGCTTATGGAAAAAGCCAGTTGCTGTTCAGTAGCCCTTATTTTGTCAGTAATACCCGTGAGTTTTCACTTGGTCACCTTCCCTCCAGAGTCACTATGGCCAAAACATCTGCTAATGAGTCTCAAGCTTCAACAGCTGATCCAGGTGCGACAGGTGGCACAGCCACACCACGAACAAAGGCAGACCCAACATTGTGGTCCACTGTGGATGAGTCCATGCTTGTCACCAAGCTTCTTGAGGCTAAAGACAACATACTCGCAACTGATAGCAGATTTAAGCCTGAGGCCTGAAACAAAGTCAGGTGGAGCTCTGAAAACAATCGAAAGGTGTAAAGCACATTGGGCGAAGGTGAGTTTGCCTGCCAAGATGAGTCCACTATGTTGACTGAAGGTCCCTAGCTGAAGAAGGACTATAATATTGTCAGGGATCTCCGGAATGCATCTGGCTTTGGGTGGAATGATGAGACCAAGATGGTACATGCCTCAAAAGAGGTCTGGGATGCCTACATTGAAGTAGGTTCATATTACTGAGCTGTTCATAGTCTGACAACTATCTATAGACCCATAAGAGTGCTAAACATTGGCAGACTACTCCATTCCCACTGTATGATGCAATTGCAGAGCTCCTTGATGGTGTAGTTGCAACTGGGAGTCTGGCGTTTCATCCTCTTAGTCATATTCCAGCAGTAGACACTCTTGGTAGTCCTGATGCTGCACCAACTGACATGGAGTTGTTTCACTCAGAGTCTGATGATAACATAGCTGAGGTGTGTGTTGCTTGTAATGTGTGTCTCACCCATTAAACACTCATACCTCCATGTCCTAACAGAGTAAGGCTACACCCACTGTGTCATGCAAGCATTCTGCAGCTCAGATCTCTCCTATCTCGAAAGTCCCTGCCAAGAGGGCAGCAACTACCTCACATCATGGACATGTCTCTGGCCCCCAAGCAATCAACTCTGTTGGTGATGCACTTTTATCCCTTGCTGATGCTGTGGCAGCATCATCAGCAGCAGCAACCACTGAGACACCAACTGAGGGTGCTTTCTTTGTATCTTCCCTAGTAACATCCCCACAGCAGTGCATGGCAGCAATCCACCTTGCTTCGGAGGAGGAAGGTCTGTCTGATAATGAGATGGCTGATGTTGCTGACTTGTTTGGCACAAGTCGAGTTGCTGTGGAGGGGTGTCTCAGTCTGAGAAAAGGTGCTCAGTCAGTTTATTTACTTAAACAGCTTGAACATTTCCATTCTTTGGATTGAATACAGATCAACTGCACCTACTGTTGTGTTAGGTACTTCTGATATTCTATCCACATTGCATCTGCAATTTCATCTTGTTGTCTGTCAGCCCTAGTCTTCTCAGCAGTGGATATCTCTCCTCCAAGATCATCAATGCTGTATGCCTGATTCTCTGTGATCCCCATATCCTCAAAACCCTCTTCATCCTCATTGACCTCAAGATCATCTGGATCATGAGTGTGGATAAAGTTGAACAGGAGGCAAATGGCATGAATTAGCTTGGCTTGGACTTTAATGGAAAATTCAAGAGGCACTTTCAAGGAGGGGAAATGATGCTTGGCAACACCAAATATGGATTCAACTACATTGCGAGCTGATGCATGTCAAAGGTTGAACAGTTCCTTTGGATTCTGAGGCCTAATGCTCATTCAATGTTGGTGCAACAAGGAACCACATAATGACATACCTATTTGCTGCTCTTTCCTACTCCTTGAGATGGTACCATACCCCATGATATGGGACAAGCAGAGCATTACAAGAAGGAAAACCTGCATCAGCAAGATAGTATTTTCCAGGGGGAACATGAAAATCCCTCTGATGAGCATCATGATAGATGTGACTGTCTGCAGCACTGCCCTCCCAGCCACTGAGGACATACTGAAAATGCATATCAAAACTGCAGGATGCAAGGACATTTTGAGAGATAAAGCCTTTGCAATTGCAGTAAGGGGCTTGCATATGAGTGGGTACAAGAGCAGCAATATGAGTCCCATCAATGGCACCAAGTGCATCCTTGAAAAAGGGGTAGAACTTTGGCTGGCATTGAATCTCAGGTGGGACAGGAGCATCATGGCCTGGGAGTTTGATATAGGATGCATAGATGGAAGGTGAGATACAGGCATCAAGTACCCGATGAAACACTCTGGTTATAAATCAGATTCATATCAGATTATCTTTTTTTACCAGATGGATTCACCTGGATATTGTGTCACCACTGCACTGGAATCATTCTTTTGTGTCATGGTTAGAGTGACCCTTCAGAATATAGAGGAACATTGCAAGTTGTTCTTCCACTGAAAGGCTACATGTGGGTCATAATTTGCCTACTTTCCACAGGGTATATGCCAACTGATAGAAAGTGGGCTGGGCCATACCAATATTCTCCTGAAATCGAAGGGGATGGCCAGTGCAAATCTCATCCACCCACTTCTGACCTGTTAGAACAGATGTGTGCTTTGGGGTTTTCTCAAGTGAGGCTGCATAAAGTGCTGTAACAGCTGCAGCTGCTCCTGCAGCTAGAGCAACTACTTGTCTATTACCTGATTCAACTACAGTTCTCACAGCTAGGATAGTTATACTGCACCTACGTTTTTGCATGACACTACCTTTGTCCTGTGCAGCTCACCACTGTTGTGCAGCTGAAGCTGAGGGAGCCATTGTGCAGCTGATCTGATCAGCACAGCCAGCAAAATCTGATATCATCTAATTTTATTCCCACAATTGAAGTTGTGCCACACACATCACCACAAGATTTCAGTCAAGTTCTCACAATTAGGTGGGGTCAATTTTGCTTCAATCAGACTCAATTGCATTACCAAACAGGGCCTTAATATGTGAGAGCAGTCTGTCCCTCTGGTGGGAAATCATCAACCTCTGAGCTTCTGTATCCCTGGAGATGTTAACACTCTGTCTTGTGACCATGCACATACCAGATACCAATTCCTGGCTGTATGTATTTTCATTCCCTGCAGAATGGACGAGAAAGGGTTTGTAGCAATTTGGCAACCCAGATTTTGACTGTATTGGCAATTAATGACATAGAAATGTAGAACTTGCTGGGAGGGTTTCATTTCATGATGGAGCACATGCACTAGTGCATAATCCATGTTTGCTTGTCTAGCTGTGGACTTACTGCTCGCCCTTTTGAAAATCAACCATTGAATGAGGGATGAAGCAACCATGTCTGGCACAGGCACACCCCCCAATCCCCATGGATGTGAGCTGACCTCTATGATGGTTGGCCTGGCTGATTGCATGGTGGTTGTTACAGTTGGAATGCTTCCAGTAAATTAAGTAAAAGCATGATGGAAATGATATCCTTCATACCATGATCCTGTTTTTTGTTCCACCAAGATATGTCTTGTGATCCTGTGATGCAACCATGTATCCATGTCCATCCATGAGCCAAGTCTCATTGCCTGCATTTTTTGGTGCCATGTGTTCTGCCTTGAAATTTCCATCCATTACAATAGCACAAGAATACTTCCAGCTGTTATTATATCATAACCTCTTGGAGTGGTACAGTTTGGTTAGGGCTGGCAGTGCAGAGGCTTGTATGGCAGGCTTAGGGTGTGGTCTCAAAGCTCAGATGAAGGTGTGGGGCGACAAGCAGACTTCTTGTCTTAGTTTTCTATTTCGTATGTGGTAGCTACCCATTTATATGTTTGTGTTATTTCATATTCATCATGTTGGGGGGCATCTTCTGCTCCCTTACCCGCTCTGTATCTCTGTCCCACCATTGGGGATTTTCTGTCATGTCTCTTGTGCTCCATCATATGGGCATCATAGCATTTCTATTTTTGTGTTCTGAACTCAGATTGTCGAGACTGCTGTAAGTACTTTACTTGCAAAAATTGTTTGTATCACCCACTGAGATAACTCCACATCATCCATCTCTGGAATATTAATCCTAGGCTGAGGGCATGTGGGGCAAAACAACACAAGTCCACAGTGGTCTGGATTACAGGACCCAGGATAAAAGCCTTTCCATTTCAGTAACATCAAATTCCTCCATGCCCTGGACACCCTGAGCAACTCTCTATATCTATCCTAGAATGGATGGATGTGAAGTCCTGAAATACAATGGATTACTTACTGGGACAAGATGGGGGAAGGTGCTTGATGTCATTCTCTGGATTTTGCTGTAGTAGTTCATAGCAGAAGTACCACATTCCACATTGTCCCACAAGAAGTCATCTAGCACATGAAATGTGAATGAGGTCCTGCAATCTCTCATTGTCACAGGAAATAAGCCTGCTCTGAGAAGCTGTATGTAGCTGTGAGCCCTTGGCACCATTGCAATTACAATACCAGACATTGCAATAATGGACTCCATTGACATTTACTATGGTGAGACAGCTGCAACCCTCTGGCCTGGCTAGATGTGGTGGGTGTCCAGCTGTGTCCATGTCTTCCCATTCATCTTCCATGCTAGGGGATATGTTACAGCCTGGGTATCCACTGCAGGGACATGGTTTTCCCCCATGGCCAAGGTGCATGATAAAGCCTGCCTTCAAATATTGTAAACTACAAGTTGTCTCATTCATTGACATGACTCACCAATCTAAGAGAGTAGTCCTCAAAGAATGTTCCTGCCCACCTCTCTATCTTATGGAAGGGATTTAACTGATGGACTTCTATGCAACACATGCTGCACAAGACTGGCCTGTAAGGGCATTCCATGCACCTGAACATGCCATCCCCCCCACACTTAATGCACACCCTGGGATTAGGTGGAGCTTCCATATCATGGAGCACAGATAGATATATCTCCCTGTATGGCACCCACTCTGCAAGGGATGTATCCTAGTAATCAAATAAGTTACTTCTGATGAAGGGTATAGTATGTTTCTTACCTGCCCCTTCAGTAATCTCAAGGGATGGATGGGTCCATCATACATGTCAGAATATGGTTGTTCTGGCTCATCTGGCATAAGTGACAGGTGCTCAGTGTTTACACTGGATGGATGAGTAGGAGACTGTTCAAGATTGCTACCAATCCAAACTTTCTTCTGATGAGAAGCATTAATCATTTTGTCACTATGCTGCCACCCTGAGGTGACTGGTCTCCATGAATCATGGATAACAGGGGTTGAATGTGTGACCTTGAATGTTTTAAACTTACCCATGTCTACAGTTGTGAAGGTGACTGCAGTGTTCAATGCTAAACCCTGATCGCCATGATTCACCTCAGTTATGATATAGAAACATGACCATTGTTTTGGAACATTAATGAGGCACAATCATTTTTGTATCTATTACTGTAAGGACCACTAGCTATATATAGTACTATATTTCAAGTGTGCTGGCAGTGATGCACTGTGCTCCACAACTAAAAATTTATTTGGCTAACAGCAGAAGAGTGAATGCAGGGATGTTTATGACATGAGAGTGGGAAATTTGTCTAAGTTCCATCAAGAAGAGTGTAGCATTGGCACCCAAGGCTTTGTAGTTCAACATTGTTACATTGTCACTCATGGCAGAATCTGGCTACAAAACCAGCAACCACAGCAGCAAAGAGCAGTTGGATCCACCCCCAGCAGGAGCAAAGGGGACCACTCTGCAAGATGACAAGATTCATATTCTCCAGGATAATGTTCAAAACTGGATTGCAGGTGATGCAGCCAAAAGGAAAACCATCTTCAAAATATAGGGGATGCTGTCCTTCAGCTAAGTCCCAATAAGAATCTCAAGAAACATCATTGGGATGCCAAAAAGAAGGTTGGTGGTCAGCAGAGTTATCATTGCATTGCTAACTATGATATTGAAGGCACTCAAAACTTGGCTTTTAATTGTAGCCATAAACAGTCCCAGAAGAAGTTGGTGACATATGGCTGAAGGTGGAATATGTGGTCTGTTATTGCTCACCAGCAAAAAGAGAGAATCCATGGTGTACTGGAATGCTCAGGGTACAAGCCAGGGACTTCCACATGGATTTCCAAGTACCAACAGGCAGTGGAAAAGGTAATGAAAAGTATGTCTGCTGAGGAACTGGATCAAGCAAAGGAGACTGCAGACACTTGGAATAATATGAGGGCACCTGCAGAGGTTTGAAACCAGTAAGTGAGGTCTTCTACTACCACACTATTTATCTTACCACAGTGCAGAGCTGCAGAGGCTAAGGGCAGACAGTATGCCAAGCAGTTTGCAGAAGAAATGTGGAAGCAATGTGGTGTGTGAGTGGTAGTGATGCCAGCTTTGTCAAGTGCAGACAATGATCTATTGACCACTTTGTGAGTGTTAATTGCCACTGATTCTATCCAAGCTAACATGCAAAGCCATGACTACAATGATGAGATTGGTGATGGGAAGTTATTTGATAACTGGGGAAGAATGCAAGACCAGTGGGCCCAGTATGCTCAAGATGCATTTGAGGCTGATGACCCCCAGAACACTGATGGGGAGAGCCCACCAGTACCCAAGGTCTGCAAGGGGCAAATACAGCCAGAGGTAGAACTCACAATGTCCACATATGGAACTCCTGAAATCCCCAGTATTCTCAACATGACTGTACAGGAGAAGATGGATGTTGTATGAGCATTTCTAGCCTTTTATTACCATACTTCCATTCCAATTTCCTTAAAGGTTGTAGGCTAATATTTCATTTATAGGGAAAGCATCTAGGCAGCCAAAGGCAGCTGTTCCATGGAGTGTGGTGTGCAATGAACCAACCACATTTATTCCCCTGCAGTACCTGCCTCCCAATTTTAAATTCAAGGAGCCTACATGACTGACCAGTCATGAATTAACCACACTTTTGGAGTGGTGGCAGGATAGACAGGTATGCAAGCCCTGGGATGTATTCCAGTTCAAAATGTGGGTACAATCCAATGGGTCCACCCATTGCCCAGTGGCAAGCAAGGATGTGGGTTCAAATAAAGCAGGTTCTTTGTGGCAGCCCATGCAGAAAAATACCAAAGGAAAAGGTAGAAGCTCATTGCAATGAATGTCATACAGTAATTCATGCTTACAATAGGGAAGGCTAATGATTGGCATGACCATGATGAATGGGAGGATATAGACATAGACATGCTAAGTGATCACACTGACACTGATGACCCAGAAGACAATGGATGGATTAGCAGTGACACCACAGGAAGTCATTCAAATGTGGAGGGTAAGTCTTTGGATCTGTAACTTAGCTGATTGAATGGAGCTAATCTTGTACAGGACCATCAACACAGCCTAGGACATGTTCCAAGTCCAGGTTAGACAGCCAGAGGGATGGTATTCTACTGTGGGCAAATCCTTGGGTATGGCATTTCACAAACATATGAATAACCTTGATACAAGATTTGAATAGGTAAAACAATGGACAGGATGGACTCTAATCCAGGGCATGCCTATAAGTCACTGAAAATTGGTCCTCCAAAGGGACAGAAGCCATTGCCAAATACAAAGTCCTTAAGAATTGAATACAAGGCCATGGATACCCAAATTGGTGGAGTGAAGTCCAGCCAAAGGATGAAACCAAATGTAAGTAGCTCATCCATCATCTAGGTCTCCAAGTGTGTGTTTTTTTGAAAACAGTTGGCAGCTGGTAGCAGATATTCAAAACATATGACTGCCCCTGCGGCCTGCAGCATGGTTGAAGGAGGGAAATTTTTGAATTTCAAGACAACAGGTTAGTGACATGCTTAGGCAGAAACCATCAATTGACAATGACAGATTTATCTGGTACCCAACATCCTCATGAGAAAGAGACACTGGCATCCAATGATGGAACAAAGTCCACTAGGGCCATCAAGCCCAATTTCCAGGGAAAAGGTAGGACTCTCATGGTTTCAAGGTTTTCTGACTTATTCTCCATCATTATAGAAATGCCATTTCCAGATACATTGGCAGTGGATGTAGTGGGGGTGTGGCAGTCAGGTAGATCCAGGAGGCTGCCAAAGTGCCCAGATGATGGTTTTCCTACATTAACCCCTAAGAAATCCCATAATGCATGATGTATCATTGTTAGACTGCCACATGCAATTCCCTGATTGTGGTAGATAGTTTGTGCTACAAAATATTATCACAATCTGCTAGGGAAGACATTAATTAAAGTACAAGTTATAAAAACTCCCTATCCAGTGAAATCAGCTGAACTTGATCCACAGGCTGCTCCTCCATGGCCAACCTCACCCTATCCCTCATCTCCACATATATTGCCCTTTGTTCCACCAACAAATACCATTCCTGCTGTCACACACCAAAGGTGTTTGGTGGTGTGCACATGGTCCTAAATGATGAAGTGGTTAATAAAGAATGCTGCAGGAGTATTGCCCTAATGTGACAGAGGACTGCTGACCATCAGGAGTCATCCCTCACACAAGAGAAGACCCTCTGGGATGAAGGTGACAATAATAGAAGCTAAGTTGTGGTAGGATTGCATTAAGAAGAGCATCTCCTCACTGTCAAAGCAGAAAATTGTTTAAGTGCTGGTTGAAAATTTTAAGCATGCATTTATGGCATTCCAGTGTAGAGATTGATGATAAAGGAGAGTGGGAGGAGGCTAGAGCAGTCTCCTGTTGGATGGGGGTCCTAGTTCGACCCAGGAGGCCAAGAGTTGCCTGGTAGGGAGTCAAAGAGAGTGGTGAAAACAATAAAAATGCACCCTGAATTCTAAATAGTGGCTGAGATAATGTCTAAGGAGTGTCTGATAGTGGAGACATAATCTCCTGAGGCTTCTATGTCTTTATTTCCATCCTCTCATCTCTGGTAATGCAGCTGTTATTATTCTTTGATATGTACTACATGCTTGAAGGGTATGCCTGGGCTTACATAAGCTACAATGCGTCCAAATACTATGTAAAAGATAAGGAAAAAGTAAAGAAAACAAATCAATAAGTAAAAGCCATGAAATAAATAAAATATCCTAGTAGGGAGGCTTCCCTCCCTATATCCAAGGGTGGCTTTAAATGATGACTGCCCCCAGTCATGATGTACTGAGCTGTATCATATGCAAGATGAGGGCTATCCTCCTCGAAACAAAAACTCTAAATCAAAACTCAAAAAACACAAACTCAAAGATGAAAGAGACCATAAAATAAACAAAATACCAGTGAGAAAGGGTATCAACACCCACAGGAGAGGGTGCCAGAATGGCATCGAGGGGAAATGAGGGGGTTCGAGGGAGTAGCTTTGAAGGTGAGACTGGCCTTGAGCCTGGACAGGCCTTGAAAGGCAGCTCAAGGGGGAAGGAGAGCTGCACAAGGGGGGAGCACACCTTCGAGAGGCTTGATGAGCCTTGGGATTCGACTCGGGGGCAGGACTGGGTTTGAAGGGGCTGGAGGGGCTCGAGAGGGGGAAATGAGCCCTTGAGAGGATATGGCGAGCCTCAGGATTTGACTCAGGCCTGGTCCAAAGCCTCGAAGCAGCCTATCGAGGGTTTGGGAGGTGCTCAAGGGTGACTGTATTGCTCTCGAAGGGGATGTAGGGGCTCTCAAACTCAAAAGGCACTCTGGGGTAGTCTCAGGATCACCTCAAGAGCAGGTGAGGGGCAGGGTCAACTCGGAACTCAAAGGGGGAGGCTTCACCTGAACATCTGGACTTCCTGGGCCATGAGCGAGTGCCCAGAAGTCCAAGCAAGCCTGGATGGTGTGCCTGAGTGCCTCATGAGGGATTTCCTCACCAGTAGGCAGTATGACTCGACCTCAAAGTATCTGGCACCTGCCTGCAGCTAAGTACAAAGTGCAGACCTTGCACTGAGCTCAAACATGTCCTTCTCAACCACAGAAGAAACAGAAACTAAACCCTCAAGGCTGCACTTGTTGCCTCGAGTCTTGAAGGGCTGGGGAGGGTGCACTCGAACCCACATGCTCTCAAAGGGATGAAACTCCACTTGACACTCTTGAACACAACTCAAAGGCAGTAAGGGAAGGCTTCCCTGTCAAAATTGCAGCCTCTCAAAGGCAGAATGAGGCTCAGTGGAGGGGCTCAAGATTCGAGGGTAGCTTTGAAGGAGTCCTCAAAGAGGTTTCTAGGCAAGGGTCACAAGGCTTGCTTGATGTAGATTCAAGATGAGGGGAATGAACCTTTGAGTGCTCTAAACCACCTACTGAGTGCACATATGACCACTGATCCTCTCTCAAGCTACAAAGTGAGTTTGAGTCTAAGTCACCAGCCTGCCAATCTGGGACACACCACTGTGGCTGAACCACAGTGTGCCATGAGCCTGCATAAGTGACTTGGCAAGGAGGCAAGCTGCTCAAAGTGAGCTTGGGGGAGGGAAGGGAGTTCTTTGAAGTTCAAGGGGATGCCTCGAAGGGGGAACAAGGGGGGAGCTTCATGCTCAAGTGCACCTCTCCCTGGGAGCATCTTCTAGAATGAGACTGAGAGTACTCCACAGGGGAATCTGAGTGGTGACTGAATGAGGGCAAGCATGAGTACCGAGAGGGTTCCTCAAGAGACTCAAGGGCTGATGAGGGTTTCTTCAAAGCTAGACAAGGGGCAGAGCAGCCTACCCCACCCTTGATAACCTCCTTCATAACACAAACAACAACCTTGATGGGCCATAGGTAGCCCAACCTAAACAGGGGGTACCTCAATGTGAGCTCCTTGAGACCTCAGACTTGACTGGTGGTGGGAGACCTCAAAGGAACAGTTGAGCATGATGGCTCAACTCCACAACATTCCAACTTGCCAGGTCCAAGAACAAAACCTGGAAATGATGAAGGTAGTCCCCTAGGGCTGCAACTGAGCTTAGCTCACCAGGATGAGTCCCCTCAAGGAAAGCATAGAACTCCTTGAAGTACTTGAGGACATCCTTGACCAGCTTGATCTCAGGGTACTGGAGAGTTACGAGTGCCTTGAAATTCTCCCATCACTCAAAGATTGGGGCACTGGCCATGAGGTAGCTCCAGAGTCTTCCAGTGTGGGGTGGTGCTCCATCAATAGCAAACTGGATGAGTGACAAAGTATCTGTTGCCCCCTGGGCCTTACCATGCTCCACCACATCCTCAAGATAACCCAGCAGGTCCCATGCCTGCCCTGAGAACTCTGGGTGTGACACCAGTGGGGCTCAAGCTGGTCTGCATGCCTCTTCCGTCACAAATAGTATATACAAGGCTCAAATGAATATATATCACATTATAGTTGATAATCGACAATGATATCAAGGTGGAACAAGCCTTGAATGTCTGCAGTTAGTCTTGAGAAGTAAAATGAAAGAGGTGGTCGCCTCGATGTGACCTCGAACATCTATGGGGGAAGGGGGAGGATGGATTTCTTGTACATGAAACAAGCAGGGAGGACATAGGGGTCTTTTATACACATCATGAAGTGGTCTCAACCACCAACAAAAACCACTGTGTGCAACTCAAAGCTCAACTCTCAGATATGCAGCCTTGCTCGACTGCAAAATGCACAAGAAACAATGGTATATGTCTGGAATATGTTACGAACAGAGTGGGTGCATCTAAACAAAGCATCTATGTCTTGAATGTGTCTCGAAGGGCCAAGAATGCATCTGGGAGTCTCAAAGCATCTAGGGTCTCGAAGCAGCTGGTGAGGTCTCGAAGGGCTGTCTATTGACTCTAAGACAGTGGGGAATGGTTCCCTACAACACAAAAGGGAGCAAGAATGCAAGGAAAGATGCCAGGGAGCTAGGCTATGGCAGGGGAGGAGGATGGCAATGTGCTGGGGAAGAACTGCTGGGCGCGATGCTACAAAACCTTGGGAGGTGGTAGCAGGGACCTAGAGGAGTTGGGAGAACGAGGAAATACAAAAAACTGCACACCCAATCCTGAGATATTCGAAAAACAGTCTGAGAGTGCCTTTTTGCACAAAAATTGCGATATCTCCTGAAGTACCGATGCGGACGCGATGAAAAGGGCACCGTTCGAAAGGTCTCCTCGGGCACTATTATGCCTGCAATTTTCGAGAGGTTTGGCACATCAGGTCATGAGAAAACGCATGTGCAGCTCGAAGGGTGGGAGAACAGCAGTGCATTGGCAAATAATTACTGGGCGGAGGGCTACCAAACTCCAGGGCGTCGTAGAGGGCGTCTGGGGGCACTGGAAGGTCAAAGAAACGGGAGGATAGGCACACCAGATCCTGAGTTATGCCAAAAACTGTCCTACAAAGCCTTTCTCCACAAATGAGTGATATCTCCAGAACTGCTGAAGCTATAGCGATGAAAAATGCACTGATCAAAAGGTCTCATTGAGTAGAATCAGGATCCCAAAAAGTGAGAGGATAGGCATGTTGGGTCTTGAGATATCACATGCATGAGGTCAAGGGTAGGGGGAGCAGTGGGGTCACCAAGCAAAACAGCCCCCTTGCAGTGGGCTCCAGATGTAGAGATTGATGATAAAGGAGAGTGGGAGGAGGCTAGAGCAGTCTCCTGTTGGATGGGGGTCCTAGTTCAACCCAGGAGGCCTGAGTTGCCTGGTAGGGAGTCAAAGAGTGTGGTGAAAACAATAAAAATGCGCCCTGAATTCCAAATAGTGGCTGAGATAATGTCTAAGGAGTGTCTGATAGTGGAGAAATAATCTCCCGAGGCTTCTATGTCTTTATTTCCATCCTCTTGTCTCTGGTAATGGAGCTGTTATTATTCTTTGGTATGTACTACATGCTCAAAGGGTATGCCTGGGCTTACATAAGCCACAACACGTCCAAATACTATGTAAAAGATAAGGAAGAAGTAAACAAAACAAAACAATAAGTAAAAGCCATGAAATAAATAAAATATCCTAGTAGGGAGGCTTCCCTCCCTACACCAGTTTTTCAAATATCTCCACCAGTTCACATGATATCAACACTGTTCCCATGCCCATGTGTACCTCATTCCCACACCATCCTACCTGCCAAATTTGGAAGCAATCCTCACACTCCATGATTTTCCACAGCATTTCTGCCAACAAATGCCCATTTTGCCTATCACATCAAAGATGGCTGCCTCAATGATGATCTCATCACTCAGATCCTTTTCCAAGGAGAATGGCTATATGTAGCTTGCAGGAATTCCTACCAGCTTCCATTCTGAAGCCTCCTGGCATGTCCCATCCTCATCTGCTCCCTCCCAGCCAGTCCATCTAGGACAGTGAGTTCTCCTTGTCAGTATGACATCTAGGAGGACATTCTTTGGTCATCTCAGGTCTGTGATCAGGCTTGAAAGGTCTTATGTGGTCATTTCTGTCATCCCAGTTGAAGAAGCCTATGGATGCTTCCTTCCCTCCCCCTGCACCATCTTCCTGCCAATTTTGTGTCTCATTCTTTCAAAATTGCAACAGCTACAGTATTCCCTACTGTACTCTACCCTTCCAGATCACATACAGGACCAGATTGCAGCAAATGTCCCTTCCCTGGTAGGAGAAGATGTCCCTCTGTCCTCACCACCTCCTTCAGAGGCTTAGCTGATGGGAGGGAAACACTTGGTTGAGGAGAGAAAAAGGGGGGGAGTGCAAAATCCTATGGCCCTGACACCCAATAGACCCCCAACAGTTGGTGGCAGTGGCAGAAATTGTGGTTGTTCCTTGTTTGGATGTGCAGAGCCCCCATCACTTCTAGATCATCCCAGCCTCATTCCCTTCCTTGTACCATACAGTGACTCCCCTTGACATGCAGTGCAACCCCTGGCATGTGACCAGTTTGTTCCTTTCACTGTTTTCAGTTTCTGACTCACCATGACTCATTCTTTGACTCATACTGTACCACCATGTCCCTTTTCAGTTCTCAGCTTACTGGTTTCTTTGTCATGCTTATAAAGAACATTAGCAATCGTTTACAGTCATCACTGGGCACTTACCAATCCCTTACCAATAGCTTATGGAGCATTGTCCCTCATTTACCTCTAGCTGCACTGACAGTGAGTATATAGGTTTCCCTGTACCTAGACACAAAACAGAGACCCAGACACCCTTAACTCAAGATTATCTTCATTTCTCACTGTCATCTGAAGACTTCCTATCCATCCTATTCATTTCCAGAAGTTCTTCCAGTGGTTGAGGCTTACCTGAAGAGTCTATCCACTGAGTTGCTCATTGTTATCTGTATCAGTTCTTCATCACTGTTGCATCTGCTCCTCTCCTCTTCATCTCCCATCCCATCCTTTACCTGGTCCTGGTGCCAGTATCTCAACAGGCCTACCTCAAAACCCTTCCCTGCACTCACCTTCTGAGAGCAGAACTCCACTTCCTCCACTCCCTCCAATCTAGATTCTGCTGAGGCTAACCACTACTCTTTCTTTTGTCTGTGTTGGATTTTTGGCTGGTTCTGCCACTGATCCCCACCTTGACTCACACTGCATTCCCTCCACCAATTTATCCACACATGTATGCAGTGCATGGGTGTTGGCAAAATTGGCTGGTGTAGTACCCCTGTCCCTCTAAATGATGGTTTAGGTGGTGGAGTCCAGCCATCCAAAGGGAAATTGAAATTTGGGGTGCACTGAGGTGTGGTGGGCCATGGTGCTTCAGAAGCCAGCAATGTTGTAGGCAACTGTGAACCCAACCACTTAATCAGTGCCATTGATCACATGAAGACAAGAACACATACTGAAATTTGATGGTCTTGTGGTATGGAAGGGTGTGTAGTTGGTAGAGCATGTTGTGGTAGCCACAGTGGTGGAGGTGGTAAGGGCCAATGGAGGGAATGCTAGGGGTAATGTGACAATTAGCAATTAGTGGAAGATAGATAGTACTTACCCTGAGAATATTTCTTGTGGCTGGTCATGGTCTAGTGGCTCCCAATTCCACTGTGTCTGTCACCTGCTCCCCAGACTGGGACATGGTTGCCTTGGTTGGCAGAGGTGGGGGTGACCATCCCACAGGGTTGAATGTACCTGAATATAACTAAATACTGGCATTATTGAACACATAGTCTACATACCAGTTCACCCAGCAGTGTGATCAATGAAGCAAACATTTCAGGAACCCATTTGATGATACTCATCTAATAGTTGAACAAGGTGGAAAAAGAAATAATGTGGTCACCCAGAGGTTTATAAATCAAATGTGATGATTATGTCAGCCCCACATGTTGAATGGGCATAATCAGCTGAATTTATCCCACCCCATCCAGCCTATAGTACACAAGTGACAAATGTCTAAGTATTCCTACTGTGGATTTGTAGACAAGTCATATTCATTCCAACCTTTGTTGGTAGCTTTTGTAATCAAAAGCCCCATGTAACTATGACACACAGCACTATGTTAGATTATGTAAACACTTTCACCATGGTTGGAACAGATAGGCCCCCCCCACCTTTACCATGCAAAACTCCAGCCTTCCACCTTCCTCATCAACCATGATTAATCCCATGGATGTCATTAACCATGTGACTGAGAGAATATCAGAACATCTGGCCATGATACAAGTTGTAAAGGATATGAAGGTATGGTGGGATTGCTACAAGGCCATCTGGGAACAGCTTGTAAGTCAAAGAAGTTATCTTCACAATCTATAATATATTTCAGATTAGAACTATGTCTGTGGTATTGAGCATTCCCTTCCTCATGGGTTTGGGTCAAAACCAATAGGTTTTCTGGCCTGAAGCCAGGCACAAGTGGGTGAGCAGAGCTGTGAAACCCAAAAGTGAAGGAATGAGTGATGCATCCAGCAAAGCTCAAGGCCCAACTATGAAGGAGCTCTACTTACATTCTAGCAAACTGGTGGTAGAACATAGTTCCTCAGGGCATTGATGGTGTCTGGCTTGGATTGAAGGAAAGGTGTGAGGACTAGAGCATGATGGCAAAGGTAGAGCATGAAAGATTCTCCCAACCACCAGCCCATTGTTTTGACTACTTCGAATGGGATATTGTTTAGGAGGTAGAAGAGCATGCCTCTGATGTGCAGGCTATGGCCTTTGAGGTTGGGCAAGTTTGGGTATAGTTTGGCTATGGCTGCTATCTGTTTGATGACTTCAGTCTTGGAGAGAGGTCTCAGGCCAGATGTGGGGTGTCTCCATGTGAAGAGGTGTGCATTGTCACTGGCTGGGTTCACTCTGAAGTGATTTTCTAGGGCTCGCAGTGGGTCTATGTTGGGGTCAGGTTGTGGTGTGCATTGGACTGTCTCTCCTTTGGGTGCACATTTGGTGGATGGGAGTCAGAAAACCATCACAGGTAGGTTGTCATGGTTGTGTGCAAGTTGGTAACCTGCTCTGGTGATGTGTCATGCTGGGTTGAAGGATTTTATGATGGGCATGGTGAATTCTCTGAGTCTCACCAGGCAGAAGAAGGAGAGGGTGAGACAGGCAAAAATTGCTGCATCGCAGGGGTTGTCTCTGTCCAGGATGTTGTGTAGGAAACAAAGGACCTCAGTCATAAAAGGGGCTCTGCAGGGGCATTTGGAGGTGGCTGGCACTAGTCTCGAGATGCCTTCCAGGATCGCTTTGTATTCAGCTTTGTTTATTACCCAGTTATGGCTGTGCATGATGTGCCATGCCTGGATGCCTGCTGCATAGTTTGTGAGCATGGAGCCAGAGTGAGCTCCTGTGCAGCTGGCCAGGAAGGCTGCCAGTAGGTCTGGTGGAGTGGGGCATCTGCAGTTGTTGGGGATGTTATTTAGGTCACAAAAGACATGGAATACTAGGAGTCCTGTGCCATATAACTCTTTGGTTGACTTGGTCCAGGATGCACCTATCATGTTGGTGATACAGTCTATCACTTCTGTGGAGAGGGATAGCAAGGAGGTGTGTTGGTGGTCGATCAATGGGCACCATAGGAGGAGCCTCTCCTTGGCAAGACAGTGAGGTTGCAGGTGGGACAGGGTGGACATGAGGTGGGGTCAGTAGGGCCTTGGAGTGGGGGCAGTTTCACTGGCTTGGAGGGCTATTGTTGCATTGAACTTTTGTTGGGTGCTCTTGATAGTCTTCTATGATGGTGTTCTTGATGAGGTTGTTGAGGGATTGTTGGTGCAGATGGAAGTTGATTTTGGCTTCATGTTGTCTGGTGATGTGGTCAATGGTGCAGGCTGGTTGTTGGGTATAGTACCCTTCCTGTCTGGCTCTAAACTCTGTTGGCATGATTGGTGCATTGAAGTCGATAACATGTTGTTCAAGATGGTTAGGGAGTGGAAGGGGGGGGTAGCAGGTGGTCAGTGCTTCCATAGATACCTCTTGATGGTCCATCCACTTGATTTTCACCACTGGCAATGTATGTTGTTTGGATACTAAGGATGCTAGCAGTGTTATTGGAGATGAGGTGGTGAATGTGCTTGAAGACCTCATTGACTTCACAGTTCCAATGTCTTCTGGTCCATCATCCATCCATGATGCCATTGTTATTGCCATGTATGATGATATGGGCTGGGGAGGGTAGGATGAGATTGATAGTACAGATGAGGAACTCAAACCCAATGGCTTCTGCCCAGCCAATGTCTCATTTGGAGATGAGGTGCCAGGCTCTCCACTTGTCTTTGATGACAATCACAATGCTGAAGCAAGAGCTAGCATCAGAGTATGCTCATAGGTCGATTCGGTGCAGTGGGGGGGTGAGTGGACATTGGAGCTTGCCTTCTTGTAAAGCAGTGGTCCACCAGTCTAGGTCTGTTTGGCAGTATTTGTTGGGTCTGTGTGGCATGAAGGAGCATGCACTCAAGACTGGTGAGATAGGCTCTACCTTGTGGGAGTAGGGCAGATGTGTGTAACAGTTTGCCATATAGTTGTTGTATGTCTGTCAGGGTGTGTGCTGGTCTTTTCTGCCAGGCATGTACTGCCATTAGATACTTAGCCATCTTTCCTTCACTTAGTGATATGACCTGGTGCTTCAGATCCCACAAGAAGCCTATGTAGATCATTTCTTGGCTGAAAGGCTGGTCTTTAAGACCAGTCAATGACAGACTAATCTTGTGGTTGCATCAATTCATGTCTGTGTGTCGCTTGGGGAGCTGGCATGCCACAGCTTATAGTGAGTGTTTATATGGAAGACACCTTGGCATCTGCATCCCCCAATTTGGAGCATGACCTTGATGAGGAGAAGCAGCCATGGCTGGATGACATTTCTTTGTGGACTCCATGTAATCCCCTGTTCAACTGGGACTATATTTCTGCCCAACTCACCATCAGTATGTGGAAGACCACACACACTCACTATAAGCTGTGGCATGCCAGCTCCCCAAGCGACACACAGACATGAATTGATGCAACCACAAGATTAGTCTGTCATTGACTGGTCTTCAGTCCAGCTTCCTATGTCACATAAAAAGCACTTGCCTTAGCTGGATCATGTCTAACCTCTTGTGCACTTGCCACACTCAGTGGAACTTAAAGTTTCCAGAAAATGGATATCATTGTTGTTTGTAGTTACAATAACAATGGGATAAGTAGAATAATTGAAGCCAAGTACAAACAGGCTGCCCCAACAACCAGTGGCTCAGAGGATCAAGCAATTTTGAATATGGAATATTATTCCACCCCTCAGACAAACTATTTTACAAACCAAGATATTCAATATTGGCCATGACAGTGGTGGTGATAATGTGAGGCATAGCCATCCTCATCCTCATCCTCATCATCCAAGTTGTGGTGCCTGTGGGGGACATGCCATTCTTCATCCTCATCAGAGTGATAGTGGCATCTCTTGGTAGGAGGAGAGCCATCACAACCACCATGGTTGTACTTTTGGCAGTGGTCATCACTCAACAGGAGTCAGAAATAATTTACCCATGACATGTGAGTTACATAACTTACTGATGCACTGCATCTTCATCCTCTGTTATGCCAAGACCAAAGCCTGTATTGTAGGTCAAACCCAAGTAGTTGTTCAGTGACAAATGGTCACTACCACCAAGACTAGTGGATTTGTCTGAGGTGTAATTGAGCCTTCTGAGTAGCTCTGAGGAGAGCCCTTAGACAAGGAGCTCAAGTTCAAAGTTCTGAGGGAAGAGTCCAGTAGATTGGGTAGCTCTAGTCTGGGGAGTCCAGGACTAGAGCACAGACTACTTATACAATACAGGTAGAGGCCTCAAGGCAACCTCATGTACTGAGACAGAAATGCTATTGGTTAAAAGGACACATGTGTTGAACATGTGTCAGGGAAGAGAATAATGCCATTGGCTGGGCAAGGTGACAGTCTGGAACACAGTAGAACACCATGGAACATCATAGAACACAATGGAAACAATGCAAAGTGGCACAAGAAAGGAAACAGTACCTCATGCTCAGTGTGAATCATAACATTACCCCCTTTGTATGGGGGAAGCCACCAGCCTTCACCTTTCAAAGATGAGAGTCTCTGTATGGTTCACCAGTCATGTTGGCAATGGCAGAATCATCAAAATCAAAGTCCTGGCCATCAGAATAGATGTCACTTCCTTTAGTGACAAGGGTCCTATCTTCATCAATAGGAGTGGAGAAATGCTCCTCAAGGGAATGACAATGGGCAGGACAGTTTGCTTGGATGTGACCAGGGGAGGTCACTCTGCAGATGGGACATTCATAGGCAGGGCAGTTGACTCTGATATGGCCAAGGCAGCAACAAGAAAACAAGTTTTGTGGAAATGGGGGTGGTCTGACATAAGTTGTCTGAGGGCTAGTTCATCAACTGCTTGCATTGGATCTTGGGGCACTGGAGGCCGATGAGCACTCTCAGTTTGGCTGAGAAGTGCAGTGACTTGTTCCCCAGAGAGACCAAATGCTTCTTGGGGATCAACCATTCCTGACAATGGAGAGGACAGGGAAAGGCAACAGGCATGGGGGCAAACCCTTCATGGGGATGGAGAGGACTGCAGGGAATGAGAAGATGACAAGGATGATGAGTTCCTATACCAAGATGGAGGATGGGCAGTGATGGGGATAGGAAACTGGCAGACATTGTGAGTTAAATTGGCCCCCCCAAGGACATTGAAGAGGTGAAGAATCAACAGGATCTGTTCTCTCAAGAGTTCCTTGAGGATAGTGCATGTAAAACCAAGGTGGGGGCCTTGTCTTCTGACATAGCAAGTGACATTTTTGATTCTGAGCCCTTGAAGGGCAATATGATAGACCAAGTCAAGGGGGGAGTTGGTGTCAACCTCTCTGAGGACAGGAGGGTAGGATGAGGGATCTGTGAGGAACACCTGGTAAGTGTTAAGCATTCCTTTGTTGGCAGGGTTATGTTGGCAGCAAGCAAATGGGGTAGGGCATCAAGCAGCAGGGGAGACATGACAAGCAACAGGAGCAGAGGAGCAGTGAGGAGGCATGATGGATATAACAGAGACATTTCGAGTTGTTCCAGGGGAGACTGTTTTTTGAGGGGGAAAGTCTCTTGGGAATTTTTTTATATATGTTGTGACAGTGTCAGCAGTGTGTTCAAGGTGTTTTGTGGCTTGCCACAAGTTTTCTGAAGAAGGGTAACCCTTCCACTTGATTAAGAAGGCATGTCCATGACCCAGCCACTTGTGGCCAACTATCACCTCCACTTTGTACTCTTCTTCTTCATTGATAAGGTCAGGTGGGGGTTGAGGAAACTTTGGGCCATGGACAGTGTTTTTGTGATAGGGTGATAGGAGACATGCATGGAACACATTGTGGATCTTCCATCATGAGGGAACATCAAGGTGATAAGTGATTGGGGACAGGACCTTGGAGATTAAGAAGGGTCCTTCTTGTTTAGGTGCAAATTTGCAGTTCTCATAGGAGCATTTCAGGTTCCATACTTCTAGCCAAACCTTATCTCCTTTTGAGAATGGGGTGAAGGGTCTAGAGAAGTGATCTGTCATAGCCTTTTGGGCTAGGTCATGAGCTGCAAGGGCCTCTTCTCATGCCTTGTGGAGTTCAGCTATTCTTTCCTCAGCAGCCAGGACCTTTGATTTGATGATAAGGGTTGGTAATGGTTTTGGTTCATATCTGTACATGAGGTAGAACAGCAATTGGTTGGTGACAGAATGTGGTTGGTGGTTGCACACAAATTCTGCCATTGGCAGGTGTTGTACCCAGGATGATGGGTTGTTTTGGCAGAAGACCCAAAGGTACATTTTGACTTCTTGGTTCACCTGTTCACTTTCTCCATCAGTTTGAGGATGGTATGTGGTTGGCAGGCCAAGGGAGTATCTGAGGAGTTTAGCCAGTTCTTTTGCAAAGGCAGAGGCAAACTGTGGGCCTCGATTGGAGATGATTTTATCATAGAGGCCAAACCTGGAGAAGACCCTTTTGAAAAACAGGGTGGCAATTTCAAGGGTGGAAGCAGTTTTTGTGGTTGGGATAAGAATTACCCCCTTCATAAGCCCATGGTCTACCATGACCAAAAGAGAGTCATAACTAGACACTGAGGGAAGATCAGTGATTAAATCACAGGATACTTGTTGGAAAGGGCAGGTGGCCATGGATAAAATAGGAGTGAGGGGTGGCATGGTCAGGTGGGTGTTAACCTTATTTTGTTGACACACCACACATCCTTCAACATATTTCCAGACAAACATTGCTATTCCTGGCCACCAATATTCAGTCAAAAGGAGTTGTCAGGTTTTTAAGACCCCTGGGTGTCCCACAGAGGGATGATCATGATGTCAGGCAATGATTTGTCATTGAAGATCAGGGTTTTCAAGGATGTATGCCCAATCTTTGTACAACAAGATGCCTTCCTCAAAGTGCCAGTCTGACAGACTGCACTTGAGTGGCAATGGCATTTCAAGTTTTTCCATCACCTGTAAGGCAGTAAGGACTATTGGATCTTTTGCAGATGAGTCTGCAAGTTTTGTAGAGAGCGAGTTGTTGATGAGTTGGACAAACAGGTTTTGGGGAAGAAGGGTTACTCCTTTGTTATCTGCTTTGTTGTCAGGGACATGGTCAGGTCATCTCAACAGGGCATCAGGAGTGCATAATTCTTTTCCAGGAACATGTTCAAAGGTTGAAGTCTGCCAAATATAGTAACCAACATGCTTGTTGTCAGTTTAGGTTTCAGGGTTGTTGGAAGTATGTGAGGTTCTTGTGGTCAGTAAGGACCCTGACAGGGACAGATCCTCCTTGGAGATAATGCTTCCATGTCTTTAACACTCGAATAACCCTGAGGAGTTCTCTATCATAGATGTCATAGTTTCGTTCTGCAGGATTAAACAACTGAGATATGAACATGCAGGGGTGCCAACTCCCATTGGAGTCTTGTTGCATGAGTATACCTCCCATTGCATACTTGGAGGCATCAGTAGAGATAGTGAAAGGTTTGGATGGATCTGGCATAAGAGGGACTGGTTCTCTCATAAACACCAATTTTAAGGCTTTGAAGGCCATTTCAGTTGACTTCTTCCATTCCCAAACAGCATTTTTCTTTGTAAGGTCAATGAGGGGGCATGCCAGATCAGAGTAGTAGGGTACAAATCCTTGGTAGAAGTTTGCAAACCCTAAAAAGGATCATACATCCTTGACTTTTGTCAGGGTCAGCCAATTGGCAATTCCTTGGACTTTTATGGGGTCCATGGTGACCAAGTTGCTTTGGATTATCATTCTGAGATATTTGACTTCTGGGAGATTAAAGTGGCACTTTTCCAACTTCAATGGCAAAGAGAGTTCCTTCATCCTTTGTAGAACTCAAAGGGTCCTTTTTCAATGTTCTTCCAGGTCTGTAGAGAATATAAGAAGGTTGTCCATATAGACAACCAGCCATCCTTCGGCTATCATGTCTCAGAAAGAATCATTCATGAATCTTTGGAAGGTGGCTGGTGAGTTGCATAGTCCAAAGAACATAATGGTTGGTTCAAACAACCCTTTGTGGGTGATGAACACAGCCTTCCATTGGTCCCCTTCCTTGATTTGGACATTGTTATATCCTGATCATACATCCATCTTGGTAAAGACAGAGGCTCCCTTCTGTTACGGTTCACACTGAGCATGAGACACTGTTTCCTTTCTTGGACTGTTTCTTGATGCTTCTCTGACATTCTATGGTGTTCTGTCATGTTCCATGGCATTCCATTGTGTTCCATTGGCTAGCCAATGGCATTATGATCTCTTCTGACTCATGTTCAACACATGGGTTCTTTTGTCCAGTAGCATTTCTAGCTCAATACATGAGGTTGCCTTGAGGCCTCTTTCTGTATAGTATAAATAGCATGTGCTCTAGTCCTGGTTCTCCAGACTAGAGCTACCCAATATATTGGACTCTACTTCAGAACTACAAACTTGAGCATCTTGTCCAAGGGCTCTCCTCAGAACTATGAACTAGGCTCAATTATGCCTTTGACAAATCCACTAGTCTTAGTGGTAG
Source organism: Pisolithus marmoratus (assembly GCA_024613145.1). Taxonomy (NCBI): domain Eukaryota; kingdom Fungi; phylum Basidiomycota; class Agaricomycetes; order Boletales; family Pisolithaceae; genus Pisolithus; species Pisolithus marmoratus. Next base: position 72,710 of record JANFAE010000201.1, read on the forward strand.
AGACCATCTGTCTCTGAACAAACACTTGGGTTTGACCTTGTGTCATAGACTTTGGTCTTGGCATAACAAAAGCTCTAGTCTATACCTTGGCTGTCATGCCTGAACATCAGCTGTTTAGCTAGACAAGATTTTTCCCTGAAGAAACAGACCATGGCCTAGCCTCAGATTTAGGGAACCAGAACCTGAGCCATTGAGCTCAGAAACTGAAGTTGAACAAAGTGACTCTGAACCACACAATCCAACCAACCTGAACCCCTCACCATCTGAGGACAACACCTCCCTCCTCCAGAACACTCTTACACATGCATTATCCCCATTAGGGACACCACGTCCCCTTACTGCTCAACCCCAACTACTCCCAGGAAGTCCATTCCTCATGTCTGGATCTGGATCTGGAGGTCTTGGAGGCCTAGGTGGGTCGAAAACAACTATGCCTGCCAAACCTACCAAATTAAAGATCGGCACCCCATTCAAGTATGATGGGAGCCATGAAACAGCTATGGCTTGGCTATATGCTGTTAAAGCCTATTTGCTTATAAACCAAGATGTCTATGACAGCGATGACAAGAAAGTCACATATGCACTTTCTCATATGAAGAAAGGTGTAGCTCATGCTTGGGCAACAACATTTTACCACAATGCATTGGAAAAAGCCAACCCCAGCTTTGGGACCTTTGCCAATTATGAAAAAGAATTCAAGGCTGCCTTCACCCCTGCTGACTCTGCAGGCACTGCCATCATGAAGATTAGGACCCTTAAACAGAAGGGGTCCATTGAACAATATATCTCTGAGTTCAGAACCACTGCTGCCTGCAGTGGCATTAAAGAAGATGCTGCCCTAATTGAATTCTTCACCACCAGACTCAAACCAGGATTAGTCCATCAAATCTATGGGATGGACACCATCCCAACTAAGGTGGTAGACTGGTATGAAAAGGCAATGCACTTTGAAAACATGTGCCCTCACTGGAAGAACCGACAATAAAGGGAAAGGGAATACATTCCCTAGACCTCAATTTTGGAAAGAAGAAAAGGACCCCAACATTATGGACATTGATGCAGTCAAGTTATCTCAAGAAGAATGAGACTGCCATATGAAGAATGGTCTCTGCTGCGGATGTGGAGAAAAAGGACACATGTCTTGACAGTGTCCCAACAAAGGAAAGACCCCTGCGAGAAAGGTAAAGCAGGTAAAGAAGGAAGAGGCTGACAATGAAGAAGACAATGCTTCAGTCGCCTTAATCAGGCTGGCCAAGCACATTGGAAAGGATTTTTGAAAGGGGAACCTGAGTCCACACCAGGAACCCTGGAACAATGTACTCTGTATGTGGTATCTCCTGTAAAAGTATCTTCACTACCTGAAAGATCTATGCAAATTCCCCTTTCATTTTACACAAAAGCCACTGGAGATAAAGTCATCGACACAACTGCCCTGGTGGATTCAGGAGCAGAAATATCTTGCATCAATTGGGGATTTGTTCAGAAGAACTGACTCCCCACAGAACAACTCTCGCATCCCATTGCTGTTTCAAATGCAGATGGGACACAAAACAACAAAGGAAAGATTCTTTTCTCGACCACCCTGTTTGTCAAAATACAAGGGGTCATGCATTGAGAAAAGTTTCATGTAATGAACTGTGGAACTGAAAATGTTATCCTCGGAATCCCCTGGCTTCGAATGAACAACCCTGTTGTTGACTGGAGAAGTGGCACATTGACCATCTGTGAATCAACAAGTGTTGCTGCACTCTGTGTTCCCCCTCCCCACCAGAAGAATTCCCGAAACAGTCCATTATTCAACCAGAGGAAAGACAAGGAATCAATGTCTACCTTGACCATGAAGAACCTGACACTCTTACTACAAGAGCCTTCAAATGTATGGTGATTAGCCACCTGGTAAAGGCAGGATCGCGCATAGCCCTGAACAATGCATTCATCAGAAAACTTAACCTTGCAATGGAACTAGCACAGAAGGAAGAAAAACACAAACCAAAAGCTGTCCTTCCCCCCAAGTTCACTGAGTATGCCTCAGTGTTTGAAAAACCCACTGATGGAACCCTCCCTCCAGTCAGGTCATATGACCATCCAATTGACCTCATCGATGACTTTAAGCCTAGAGTGGCTAAAGCATACCCATTAACCCCATCTGAACAACTCGCAGCTGAAAAGTTTGTGGAAGAAAACCTCTGTGAAGGAAAGATCCAACCCTTGAACTCCCCCCAGGCTGCTCCCTTCTTCTTTGTAGGAAAGAAGGATGGCTCTTTGAGACCATGTCAAGATTACCAGTACCTAAATAAACATATGGTCAAAGACACCTACCCTCTTCCCTTGATCTCTGATCTGGTGGATAAACTGAAAGGAGCCTCCATGTTTACCAAAATGGATGTTTGATCTGGATACAACAACATCCAGATCAAAGAAGGTGACCAATGGAAGGCAGTGGTCATCACCCATAAAGGGTTGTTTGAACCAATGGTTATGTTCTTTGGGCTGTGTAACTCACCACCCACCTTTCAGAGATTTATGAATGACTCCTTCCAGGATATGATAGCCGAAGGATGGTTAGTCATCTATATGGACAATCTCCTCATAGTTTCTATGGACCCAGAGGAACACCAAAAAAGAACCCTTCGAGTTCTACAAAGAATGAAAGAACTCTCTCTACTGTTGAAGCTAGAAAAGTGCCACTTCAACCTCCCAGAGGTAGAATATCTTGGAATGATAATTTGAAGCAACTCCATCGCTATGAACCCTGTGAAGGTCCAGGGAATCGCAGATTGGCCTGTCCCCACAAAGGTCAAGGATGTACAATCCTTTTTAGGTTTTGCAAACTTCTATCAGAGATTTGTTCCCTACTACTCCAATTTGGCATGACCCCTCATTGACCTCACGAAGAAGAATGCTGTTTGGGAATGGAAAAAGTCTGCAGACACAGCCTTCAAGGCCCTAAAACTGGCATTCACAAGAGAACCAGTCCTCCTCATACCTGACCCATCCAAACCATTTGTGATATTTACCAATGCTTCGAAGTATGCGACAGGAGGCATACTGATGCAACAAGACTCAAATGGAAATTGGTGTCCCTGTGCTTTCATTTCCCAGTCATTTAACCTGGCTGAACAAAACTACAATATCTATGATTGAGAACTCCTTGGGGTAATTCATGCACTAAAGACCTGGAGACACTACCTCCAAGGGGGGTCTGTCCCAGTGAGAGTCCTCACCAACCACAAAAATCTCATGTATTTCCAACAACCTTGCAACCTCAACCAGAGACAAGCATGGTGGCTACTGGATTTAGCTGATTTTGATCTCACATTTGAACATGTCCCTGGAAAAGAACTTTGCGCTCCAGATGCTCTATCCAGGAGACCCAACCACATCCCTGATAACGAAGCAGACAACGAGGGAGTAACTCTCCTTCCTCAGAACCTGTTTGTCAGGATGATCGACACCTCACTCTCTACAAAACTTGCAGACTCCTCTGCAAAAGACCCAATAGTCCTTACTGCTCTACAAGCAATGGAAAAACTGGAAATGCCCCTACCATTCAAGTCCAGTTTGTCAGATTGGTGTTTTGAAGAAGGCATACTGTTGTACAAAGACCAGGATATGTCCCTGACAGTGCTGACCTTCGTTGACAAATAGTAACTTGCCACCATGATCACCCATCCACAGGACATCCCAGAGTTCTAAAAACCTGACAACTACTCTCCACTGAGTACTGGTGGCCAGGAATGGCAACATTTGTCCGAAAGTACGTTGAAGGGCATGCAGTGTGTCAACAAAATAAGGTTAATACTCACCCCACCACACCACCCCTCACACCTATTCTGTCCCTTGCCACCTGTCTGTTTCAACAAATATCCTGTGATTTGATCACCGACCTCCCACCTGTATCTGGATATGACTCTCTCCTGGTCATAGTAGACCATGGGCTTACAAAGGGGGTAATTCTTATCCCAACCACAAAAACCACCTCTGCCCTCAAAATTGCCACCCTCTTTTTCAAAAGGGTCTTCTCCAGATTTGGCCTTTATGACAAAATCATATCTGACCGAGGCCCTCAGTTCACCTCTACATTAGCAAAAGAACTGGCTAAGCTCCTTGGGTACTCCCTAGGACTCTTGACAGCCTACCACCCACAAACTGATGGAGAAACTGAACATGTCAACCAAGAGGTAGAAATGTATCTCTGAATCTTCTGCCAGAACAACCCATTGTCCTGGGTACAACACCTTCCAATGGCAGATTTTGCTCACAACCACTGACCCCACTCTGTCACCAACCAATCGCTGTTCTACCTCATGTATGGCTATGAACTGAAGCCCCTTCCATCCCTTATCATCGAGTCAAAAGTCCCAGCTGCCGAAGAAAGAATAGCTGCCCTCCACAAGGCACAAGAAGAAGCCCTAGCAGCTCATGACCTAGCCCAAAAGGCCATGAAGGACCAGCAGTCCAGACCTTTACTCCATTTGTAAAAAGAGATAAAGTTTGGCTAGAAGCACAGAACCTGAAGTGTTCCTATGAGAACTGCAAGTTCACACCAAAATGAGAAGGACCCTTCTCAATCTCTGAAGTCCTCTCTCCTATCACTTATCGCCTCAACATTCCCACACAGTGGAAGATACACAATGTGTTCCACACATGCCTCTTATCACCCTATCACAAAAACACTGTCCATGGTCTGAACTTCTCTCAACCCCCACCTGACCTCATCAACAAGGAAGAAGAATATGAGGTGGAGGCAATAGTCAGCCATAAATGACTAGGCCATGGACATGCATTCCTTATCAAATGGAAAGGATATCCCTCTTCAGAAAACTCATGGCAAGCCACAAAACACCTTGAACATGCTGCTAAAAGCATCACAGCATATAAGAAACGTTTCCCCAAAGACTTCCCCCCTCGGAAAACCACCTCCACTCATACCACTCAAAACGTCTCAGTAGTCTCCATCATGCTTCCTCATCATTCCTCTGCTCCCATTGCTCATCAAACCTCCCCTGCCACTCAACGACCCACTCCCTTCACTCACTGCCAAAGGATCCCTGCTGAAGAAGGGATGCTTAACATGTACCAGATCTTCCTTGCAGACCCTTCCTTGTACAACCCTGTCATCCAAGAGGTTGACACCGACTCCCCCCTTGACTTGGTGTATCACATTGCCCTTCAAGGGTTCAGAATCAAAAATGTTGCTCATTATGTCGAAAGACAAGGTCCCCATCTTAGCTTTGCTTGCACCACCCTTGATGAAATCTCAAGAGAACAGATCCCGTTAATCCTTCACCTCTTCAATGTTCTCAGAGGAGCTGACTTAATCCACAATGTCCATCAGCATCCTACCACCATAACTGCTCGCCCCCCACCTCAATATAGAAACTCCTCCTCATCATCCTCCTCCCACTCTCCACAGCCATCACCCTCCCCATGAAGGGTCTGCCCTCGTGCTTGTTGCCTGTCCCCATCATCCCTGTCATTGTCCACATCCCCGAATACTGTTGACCCACAAGAGGCCTTCAGCCTCTCTGGAGAACAGGTTGTCAAGCTTCTCAGCCAAGCTGAGAATCGCCATCGACCTCCGACTCCCCAGATAGTGTCTGACCTTGCTAGGGTCATGAGTTTTGGGGTGCTCACTCGAGACCACCCCCATTTTCATGAAGCATGTTTTGTTTGCCACTGTCTGGGGCATATCAGGGTTAACTGCCCCATGTATGAATGTCCTGTTTGTGGGGTGAATCCTCCTGGCCATACTCAGGCCAACTGCCCTGCCCACTGCCATTCCCTTGAAGCATGTTTCTCTGTCCCTATCAATGAAGATAGGACCCTCATCGCTGAAGGAAGTGACATATATGATGATGACCAAGACTTCGACTTTGATGATTCTGCTATCACCAATATGACCAGCGAACCTTATGGAGATTCTTAGAAGAGGTGAAGACCAGTGGTCTCCCCCATAAGAAGGGGGTAATGTTATGGTTCATGCTGAGCATGAGACACTGTTTCCTTTCTTGGACTGTTTCTTGATGCTTCTCTGACATTCTATGGTGTTCTGTCATGTTCCATGGCATTCCATTGTGTTCCATTGGCTAGCCAATTGGTGTTATGATCTCTTCTGACTCATGTTCAACACATGGGTTCTTTTGTCCAGTAGTGTTTCTAGCTCAATACATGAGGTCACCTTGAGGCCTCTTTCTGTATAGTATAAATAGCATGTGCTCTAGTCCTGGTTCTCCAGACTAGAGCTACCCCATATATTGGACTCTACTTCAGAACTACAAACTAGGCTCAATTATGCCTTTGACAAATCCACTAGTCTTAGTGGTAGAGACTGTCTGTTTCTGAACGAACACTTGGGTTTGACCTTGCATCATAGACTTTGGTCTTGGCATAACACCTTCAACTTATCTACCAGATCTGAGATCAAGGGAAGAGGGTAGGTGTCTTTGACCATGTGTTTGTTTAGGTACTGGTAGCCTTGGCATGGTCTCAAAGAGCCATCCTTCTTTCCTACAAAGAAGAAGGGTGCAGCCTGAGGAGAGTTTGAGGGTTGCATTTTTCCTTCACAGAGGTTTTCTTCAACAAACTTTTCAGTGGCAAGTTGTTCAGAAGGGGTCAAAGGGTATGCTTAGCCACTTTAGGCATAAAGTCATTGACAAGGTTGATCAGATGATCATATGGTTGTATTGGGGGAAGGGTTCCATCAGTGGGTTTTTCAAACACCAAGGCATATTCAGCAAACTCTGAGGGAAGGGCCACTTTTGGTTTGTGTTTCTCTTCCTTTTGTGTGAGTTCCATTGCTAGGTTCAGCTTTCTGATGAAAGCATTGTTCAGAGCGATCTGTGATCCAGCTTTTACAAGCCTACTGATCACCATACATTTGAAGGCTCTTGTGGTAAGAGCATTGGGTTCCTCATGGTCAAGGTAAATGTTAATTCCCAGTCTTTCCTCTGGTTGGACAACAGATTCTTCCAAGAATTCTTTGGGTGGTGGGGAGGGAAGGCAAAGTGCAGCAACATTAGTTGATTTGCTAATAGTCAGTGTGCCACTTCTCCAATTGATGATGGGGTTGTTTGTTTGAAGCTAGGGGATTCTGAGGATAATGTTTTCAGATCTGCAGTTCATCACATAGAACTTTTCTTGATGTGTGATCCCTTGCATTTTGACAAACAGGGTAGTGGAGAAGAGGATCCTTCCCTTGTCATTTTGTGTTCCATCTGCATTCGAGACAGAGATGGGGCAAGGAAGTCGCTCAGTGGGCAGTTGATTTTTCTGAATGAATCCCTAATCAATGCAAGATATTTCTGCCCCAGAGTCTATCAGGGCAGTTGTGTTGACAGCTTTGTTTCCAGTGGGTCTCAAGTAAACCAAAAGGGAGATTTGCATAGATCTTTCAGGCAGTGAAGATACTTTTACAGGAGATGTCACATATGAAACACATTGTTCTGGGGTTCCTGGCATCAACTCGGGTTCCCCTGTCAAAAATCCTTTCCAAAAAGTTTGGCCAACCTAATTAAGGTGACCAAAACATTTTCTTCATTGTCATCAGAATCTTCCTTTTTCACCTGCTTGACCTTTCTAGCAGGAGTCTTTCCTTTATTGGGACATTGTCAGGACATATGTCCTTTCTCTCTGCAGTTGAAGCAGAGACTGTTCTTCATGTGATGGTCTCATTCTTCTTGAGATAACTTGACTGCATCAATGTCCATCACATTGGGGTCTCTTTCTTCTTTCTGGAATCTGGGTCTGGGGAAAGTTTTCCCTTTCCCTTTGTCGTCAGTTCTTCCAGTCAGGGCTCATGCTTTTTGCCACTGGTTCTCAAAATGCATTGCCTTTTCATACCATTCTATCACCTTGGTTGGAATGGTATCCATTCCATAAATTCAGTGTACCAGTCTGGGTTTTAATCCAGTGGCAAAGAATTCAATCAGGGCAGCATCTTCTTTAATTCCACTGTGGGCAGTGGCAGTTCTGAATTCAGAGATATATTCTTCAATAGACCCTTTTTGTTTCAGGGTCCTGATTTTTGCGATGGCAGCACCTGTGGTATCAGCAGGGGTGAAGGTAGCTTTGACATCCTTCTCATAGTTTGTGAAGGTTCTGAAACTAGGATTGGCTCCTTGTAATGCATATTGGTAAAACATGGTTGCCCATGCTTGGGCTACATCTTTCTTCATATGGGAAAAGTACATTAGCAACTTTCTTGTCATTGGTGTCATAGATTTCCTCATTGATGAGCAAATAAGCTTTGACTGCATACAGCCAAGCCATAGCTGTTTCATGGCTTCCATCATATTTGAATGGGGTGCCAATCTTTAATTCAGTAGGTTTAGCAGGTGTGGTTGTTTTAGATCCACCTAAACCTCCAAGGCCTCCAGATCCAGATCCAGACATGTTGAATGGACTTCTGGGAAGTAGTCAGGGTTGATTGGTAAGGGGGTGAGGTGTCCCTAATGGGGATAGTGCATGATGAAGGGTGTTCTGGAGGAGGCTGGTGTCATCATCAGATGGTGAGGGGTTTGGGTCAGTTGGGGTGTGTGATTCAGTGTTGCTGTGTTCAGTTTCTGAGCTTGATGGCTTGGGTTCTGGTTCTCTGAATCTGAGGCTAGGCCACAGTCTGTTTCTTCAGGGAAAAATCTTGTCAAGCTAAACAGCTGATGTTCAGGCATGGCAGCCAAGGTGTAGACTAGTGCTTTTGTTATGCCAAGACTGAAGTCTGTGATGTAGGTCAAACCCAAGTAGTCATTCAGTGACAAATGGTCACTACCACTAAGACTAGTGGATTTGGCTGAGGTGTAATTGAGCCTTCTGAGTAGTTCTGAGGAGAGCCCTTAGACAAGGAGCTCAAGTTCAAAGTTCTGAGGGAAGAGTCCAGTAGATTGGGTAGCTCTAGTCTGGGGAGTCCAGGACTAGAGCACAGACTACTTATACTATACAGGTAGAGGCCTCAAGGCAACCTCATGTACTGAGACAGAAATGCTATTGGTTAAAAGGACACATGTGTAGAACATGTGTCAGGGAAGAGAATAACACCATTGGCTGGGCAAGGTGACAGTCCAGAACATGATAGAACACCATGGAACATCATAGAACATAACAGAAACAATGTGAAGTGGAACAAGAAAGGAAACAGTACCTCATGCTCAGTGTGAATCATAACATCCTCAGTGTGATAGCGGTAGTGTCTCCTGGTAGAAGAGGAATAATCATGTCCACCATGGTTATGATTCTTGTGTTGAGCATCACTCAAAAGCAGTCAGATATATCTACCACAAAGTAGACATTTAACTCACCCATGCATTCCAGCATCATGATAGTATTTGTGAGGTGGGGATGGATGATGGACAGGCACTTTCTGAGAAACTTTAGGGGATTGCACATGACAGGGCCCATGGTGGTTGTCAGGACAGTGAGGTACATGGTTCAGTGGGGGGGAAGGCATCCACTCAAGTATTGTCAATGGTGGGGATGACAGTGGAAGCAGTGAGTACAAGTGTAACCTGCCCTGGGCAAGGTTGGTAGTAGGCTTCATTGGCTCAGTCAAGTCAGGTACACAGACACCAGGGGGAAGTTACTTGATAAAAGACATGGAGTCATGAAGTGTCCAGAGTACTGTACCTTCAGTGTCAGTTACAAGAGGGATGTCAAACATGTGCATGTCCCTCATAGCAACCCAAGATTTATACTGTGCAACACAGGTAAGGATGGGAGATCATAAGGGAGAGGAGGACTCATGTTCATCCCACTCTCAAAAAGATATTTGCTCCTCAGGAATTGGTGCTACCTCTTTCTTCTTGAGCTTTTTCCCAGCCTCAATGTGTGCTTCCTCAGCATGATAGTCATCACCCATGTGAGTTTTGAGGTAAGGCATTGTGAGGGCTTTCAATTCTGGAGGTTTGAGGTCCTTGAAAGCAAAGTTGGGTCCAACTGCAGGTATGTGAGCAGGCCAGTGCAGGATACAAACTTCATGAGTATACAGAACATCAAGCATGGTCCTCCAGGGGATATAGTGACTCTCAAGAGTGACACCCAGTTTGGCTGCAAGTCATGAGTAATACATATAGATGGATAGGAAAAGATGGTGACCATACCAAATTGATCAGCTATTATGAGTGGTAGAATGCATCGATTTTGGTCATGGGGTTTTTCATTTGCAGCACATGGTAATACTTTGTTGTGCTTGGAGTCACTTGAGTAGCCAAACCTGGGGGGAGGTATGCTACTACCACCCACCAACATCTTGTGCCTGAAACTAGTTAGGGATATGTCAATCACTAAAAAGTACTGCCACTCACTTCACAAGGGTTGACAGGTAATCAACCATTGCATTACTGTCTATTTCAGGCAAGTTGTCCACATGACTTTTTTGTCACAAAAAAAATACCCAACTTCAGTCAATCATATCTCCTCAACACATGATTGGAATTCAATGAAACAAACACCATTTGACTTGGAAAAAATCAGAGAACATGATTTAGAGGGACTGAGGTCTGGAAAATGACATTTGGAAATTCTTGTATTTACTGACAGTGAGATACGAGTGTCAAGCCATGTACTACATATAAAAACCAAACAGACACTTGTGCATCGACCCCAGGTGGCAGTATACATGGCCAGAGGAAAATGGGGTGGGCTCACAGGGATGGAGAAAGAAATCATGGGTATTGTCAGGCCTAGCAGGACATGCTCATCTCACCCACATGACAAACTTGGTAGGAGAATGCTTATTGAGCCCACCAATCCAAAGATGCCAATACAGATGACCTACCAGGTTTGCCCTCATTCACTTGCCTAACATCATCATCCCTTTGCTTAGCAACATTTTGTTCCTCTGGTTCATGAGTCCTTGCTTCACACACTTCATCCAGATGTCACCATTCAGCCTCCAGGTGTGTGCTCACATTTGATGACATCAGCTTCACATTCCTTTGCTCACCTGGTAATACCTGTGGGTCATCTGGTTGTGTAGGTTGTGAAGACTCTGCTTCTCCAGTAATGGGTTGACATCTGCACAAGCAGTGAGCATCATGGGTGTCCTCTTCAGAATCAGAATCAGAATCAGGATGGCAACAGTGATGCCAGCAGCGATTGTAGTCATCATTGTAAGGCAAGTGTCATCTTCTATGCCATGGGTAGTAATAATCTTCAACATAGCCATACATTTGTGCTGGCAGAGTCACAACTCTGGGTTCAGAATGAGCATAAATAGAAGGCAAACCATGAGCCATTATTGGGGGTTCAAGGGGTGGCTGAGTGAGCTGCTCTAGTTGTGGAGAACAAAGAGTATGATGAAGACTTTGGGGTATTTCTATCACCCTGTGTTCATGAGGTCGAGAGGGTATTACAGGCTGTATGGGCCCCATTAGTTGAATGATGATTGGACCAGTGGCTGGTACACCTAGCATGGGCATACCAGGCATCCCCACCACAGGGATCACTGGTGGAATCACTGGCTGTCCCATAGGAGGTCCCATAAGGTGAGGATCATGTGCCAATATGGGCTCTTGAGGAGATGTGGGTACTGTGTGTATCTGGCCAGGAGGCAGGATTGCTGGAGTCTGTCCCACATTGATAACATTTTGGGGAGCTGGTGGAGGGGATGAGCACCCAAGGTGTACAGAACACTGTTGATCATCAAACTGCATGGGCAAAGGGGCAGGGCTATGGTGTGGGTGACATGTCTCCTGAGTGTCAGTGCACAAACTGTGTGAGCAGGGTGAGCATGGAACATAAACTGTAGGGCCTGTTGGCTGAACAACCACTGGATGAGTTGCTGATCTGGGGCTGGGAGTAGGAGGTATAAATCCCTCATTGTGGTCCACTGGACAATGCCTGTAAGGTGAAGCAGTTCGAACCTCAAGGAATGGGGCACCATGTGGCAGGACACATGGTCCCCCCAGTCCCCAGCCAGGAGGCAGTGATGGGATCACCCAGGTGAACAGAGGTGAATAGCATGGACTTGCATGGACTGGGAAGGGAATCACAGGTTCATTGAGCCCAATGGCAGGTGGCACAACAGGGTAGTTTACTGTCACCATTGGCTGGCCAGCAGGGACAGGAGGTTGGGGTACAACTGGGGGAATGACAAATGCTGGTACTGGACCTGGTGCAGGAAAGCCACCTTGGGGTTGAAACTTTAGCACAAACCTGAGGCAAGAACAAGTGAACTTATGAGGAGTGACACTGACACTACCACTGAGGCATGCCACATCAGCCCAAAGCTGCTCAATCCTCACTGCTACTCCCTGCAGCTTGACTTGGCAGTCATTTGCATCTCGAGCCAACCAGTCATTCAAGTCATGCATATACCTCATGAGCTCATGTTGCTGTTCTACAGTTGCCCCTTGGGCACAGCAATGTTCCTATAAATGTTTGAAGAAGCTGTAATTTTGTGGCATGGTGCAACCTTACCCTAAGTATTTCAATCAGTGTGTTGAAAAGAGACAACTGCATGATAGTCTATGTGAAGTGTCAGAAAGGCATGATAATATCAGTGTCTGCTCTTTACAGGTCTTGGGGGCATTGGAATGTAAGTTGGCCCAGGAGCCTGCTGGTTGAGTAGGCCCAAAGACATCTGGGGGTGGGATGGCACCAGTCTATTGCATGAGGTGAAATGTTGAATCATTGCAAGGGGAAGCTGGACTCACACTATGGGGAGGGCATGGTTGGTACTGAGCCTGGGGGTCCTCAGCATGACCTCACGTCACAGGGACTGTTGGGAGCTGATGTGGACTGTCATGCCATGGCAGCTGTAAAGAGCATCAAGGCAAAGGAATGCAGTAGTAGGCAGAACAGCTACTATAACTAGGTACACCAGTGGGGCACAAGGGTGGCGCTCTGGTTGCAGTGGATGGCTTGGAGCAGGTCAGGCCTCAGGCAGCAGATGTCGATCTGTGTGTGGTGCGAGTGGCAGTCACTTACCTGGATGCCACAATGAAGGATGTAGAGCCTTAGAATATTCCCATGTCTGGGAATGGTGGGGCCAAAGGAGATTGACAAATGGCTGTCTAATATTCAAAATGGCGAGACAAACTGATAGGTAGTGGACATACGAAGTGCTACCTAAGATGTATAGGTTCCAGACCTCACAGCATTCAAATCCTGTTCCACATACTGCATAATCAAAATCACTGTGCCAACCTCAATCCCAAGCCATGCCAGCAAGTCTTGAAGCTGAACAAACTTCAGTGTGAGCTGTGACAGGCGAAGAAAGCCTTTCTCCCACAAAATATGCCCAAATGGTGCATATGTCACTCTGTCAGTGTTACGTTGTTCATGGAAATCAAGAGACGAGAACCAGGAAACTATTTCTGGAGTGTCAGCAATGGATGGGAGTGAGACTGAAGATGGAGCACTGGGGGCCGACATCAAATTGTGAGGATGGGGTGGAGAGGGCTGATTGGGTGGGTAGAACTGTCCAGGACCAGCACCCATCAGATAGGCCCAAGGTGGTGGTGGGCAGAAAGCAGGAAAGTAGCCATAGGGCCCACCAGAAAACCCTGGATGCTCCATTTGCAGCACTGTTGTAGTTGTATGACTACATGGCCTCGCATCGCCAACCAGGACACTGAAAGGTTTCACATCTATGGTCACTTTCCCCCCGACCTAATATCATTACAACCTATAAGCATACAGTAGGACTAAACAAAAGAAAGGCAGACATATGATCTCAGCAGCCCAGAACAACAAATTGGAGTGAGTCAGACAATAGCAAATGTTACTCCCACTTGGAGTATAGCAGCATATAACAGATTCAGATCCTTTCGAGTGTGTGCCACATTTCCAGCACTCCTGGAGTTGGCTGACAACCTCATGGCAGCAGTCATTCCCCTCTAACTGACTGACCAGTGGCTGCTGGAGAAGGCCTGCCATTTGCTGGACATGTTGTGCACACAACTTTTGTACCCTAAAAGAAAGATATTGGGGACTTGGGATATACACATGAAATGTGTGAGTACATACCACTTTATTGGCATCAACAAGGGAATTATTCTCAGCACCTCCATCTTCAAAGTACACAAGGATGTTCTTCCATGGATGAGTGGATAGCTTGCCATTTGCGAGATGTTGTGGCATGATCATGGACCTCATCTTTGCCTTGAAAATATCAAGTTCCTCATCCATGCTTATCGAAGTGGCTCCAGCTTTGACCTTATCAGAATCTAGTCAATATCATAGCAAAACATGCACAGGAAAATGTTCTAATTTCTCAGCAACAGTGTGATGAAGATCAGCAAGTGAGATGTTGGATGAGAGCTGAAATGGCGAGTTTGACCCATCTGGCTGGTGGACAGCACACTGGATCACAAAGGCTAGGGATTTGATTGATGTTGTGTAATGACTTCAGAAAATGATGACTCACATGTCTCAAGATCGTCATCTGCAACTGGTTCAGTTGCCACCAGCTGTGATTTGCCCTTGGGTCTACCATGCTGCTGTTTCAGTTGAGTGGGAGCTCGTCCTACCATTGGCTTTGGATGGCAGATAAATTGTGTGATACCCCCATCCAGGTCTTCTGAACTTCCAGTCAATTTACTGTCATCATCATCTGTACCACTCAGTGAGATGTCAATGTCAATTTCTTCATCACCTTTACTTTCATCAACATCAATGTCTGACTCATTGGAATCTAGATGATTGAAGAACTCCTCAGTCATGGGTATGTCTGGTTCAAAATTGTAAGCATCATAGTTGAATGAGTCCTTGGATTTGAATATAGGGTTCAAGGGGACATCATGTGCTGATGGGACACTAGGGTCAGCATCTGCTTTGTGTGCTCATGCTGTCACCTTCAACTGATGTTTCCATTTTGTGTGGCTATCAGTTGAATGTATGGTAGCAGGTTGAGTGACAAGAGTATTCTGCAGGTTTCATCCTCCTTGGCCTTTGCTTGCCTGTTGAGAGTCGGTAGGAGGAGTGCTGTTGCTATGAGTATGGGTATGGCTTTCTTGAGGGATGCATTCATCGGCACAACCTCTCTTTGTGCATGCTCTGCATGTGTTGGCTCCAGGAAGAGTGTCACAGCATACCTTCTGTTTCCAACAATTAGAGCATGCACCAAGTCTATCCATGGGATCTGGTAGTATAGCTGTGACTCAGAGACAAAGACAGCATGAACTAGAAATTATTGCCTGTCCTGGGCTGTCTTGGTGCAGATACTCAAAGGTCAGACTTGCTTCTCTTTCAGGAAGGCATGGACATTGAAGTCCAATGTTCAAGCAGCAGGATGCATGCATTGCTTATGTATATATTCAGCCAAGCCTCATGTTGTCACATAGTGGAGATTTTACATATGATGATGGTATGTTCAGTTGCATCAGCCCAATCCAGGTCACTTTAAACTTGCAGTTCCATGTAAAATATGTTACTGCTGTACAGATGTATCAAATGTAACCACAGTGTGAGTACCAACCAAATGCATCCTCCAGAGTGATAACACAAAGAGCTTTGAGTAGCATGACAGAAATTTCATCATCAGATAGCTCCATCATCACCATTCAAGTGTAGTCTCCATTTCTGCAAAGATGGTACTTCATAGCTGAAAAGGCAAGTTCAATTGGGTTGAAATCGAGGGAGTATGGTGGAAAGAATTCACAGTGCATTCCTCTGTATGACAATCAGTTTATGAAGTTTGTGGATCTATCAAATGAATGTGTTACCAAGCTTCAATCAAATTCAGGATTTCCAGGTGTTTGTGGATTTTGCAGTTGTCCATTATGATCACAGAGTTTGACGCTGGGTAGGGCTGCATATTGTCAAGTAACCCTTTGATGAAGTGAATGAAGGTCTCCATGCAAAATTATCCCTCGACAATGTCACAATGCAGGATACTGTCAACAAGTGAGAGTGCAGGGAGAACAGAGAAGCTTCAAGGCATCAGCTACAATCGCAATAACCCAGAATGAAAACTTACCATCGCCCATGCACAAAAAATGCCTTATGCTGTGCTTTTGTTCCTCTAATCGACCATGCTCTCCCACAATAGGTCATCCAGCGATCCACAGAACTTTCATCAACAAATACAAGCTGTTCTGGTTCATACATTCCTATCCTAGCAATGTACTCAAGGTGTTTTTGTGCAGAGCATTCTGCTGCCACATGTGTAATCTGTAGAAGTGAGCAAACAACAATATGAATACAATAACAATTTGGTTCATACTTTTTTCATGGTAAATCTGGATCTACAAAGCATCCACCAGCCAGTTGCATGTGAAACATCAGTACCACAAAAGACTGCCAGCAATTCTTGAAGTTTGTCGAGGTACATATCAGGTGTTTTCTGAATGGTGCCAAGCAGAAACTTGAAGTTGTCAGTATTTTCAGCCAGTGCCCAGTAGCCATGATAATTACATGACATACCTCTACATCAACATCTCAGAGGTGTTGACTATTCCTGCATTCAGCCTGAAGCTTTGTATCTGTCTCATTTCTTCTGCTTGCAATGGCCCATATCTGATCGCCTTTAATATTGCTTCCACCCTTGGTGGGTAGAATGGGCCCTCTGTCCTCAACCTGGTGAACATGTCTACCACCTTCTCCTCCTCTGCCAGGCCCATGTCGCAACCCTCTGTCATGTCAAATAACACATTATTTAACACTACTTGTGTTCTCATATAATTATTTTTGCTAATTACATGCTAATAACATTGTATATGTTATGTACAAAAAACATAGTATATGTTGGTGCAGTGCTCCATTTAAAAACATTGAATATCAAAGTATGTATGTTCTTTTACCATGTTACACCACATGTTCTCTACAAAGACATTCATCATGTTATTGCCTCATGAATTATTGGATTGGTAGTATTGATCCATTTGCTGATTTGACAATTTGGCCATTCACAAAACTTTACCAATCTACCATTCAACCAATCAGCAATTCAGTGAATTGCCCATTCTTGCAAATTGTTAAATGGCTACATTAGCATAGGTACCTCAAATTTTTCTAGCTACTGCAGAGTTTTTGAACCTCCGACATAGGTACTTCAAATTTTCCAGGCCCCACTGTAGCTACTGTGGAGTTTCTGAACCTCCAACATAGGTACTTCAAATTTTCCAGGCCCCACCATAGCTACTGCAGAGTCTTTGAACCTCCGACATAGGTACTTCAAAATTTTCAAACCCCACTGTAGCTACAGCGGAGATTTTGAATGACCGACATAGGTACTTCAAAATTTTCAAACCCTGCCGTAGCTACGGTGGAGATTTTGAACCACCGACATAGGTACTTCAAATTTTTCAAACCCCACAGTAGCTATGGTGGAGTTTTTGCACTACTGATGTAGGTATGCACGATATCTCGACGACGACGCGTCCCGCCCTCTCGAAAATCGGGAATCTCGTTCTACTGGTCAAGCACTTTCTAACGGTTCCTTTTGTGTCCCCATCGCTGCTTTCGTTCCGGAGTTATAAGCCATTTACTGGAGAAAGGCCTGGTAGGACGAATTTTGGAATATCTTGGGATTGGGTGTGCGTATTCCCCTAGTTCCTTTTTCTTCATGTTCTCCACATTGCACTCTATCGTCTCCCTGCGTTTCATAGTGCCATGCTCAGCCATTGTTCACCAGCACCCCATTGTCCCCCTCCCCCTGTTCATGTTCCACGTGTAGCTCCGTCAATCTAGTGCCAAATTTCTCAATTTTTTGAAGCTAACTCTACTTGACGAGACCTACCGAACGATACCGAAAATTCGATGTGGTATGCGTCGTTCTCGAGTTATTACATTTTTCATGCTCATACAGGGTAGCGCTACTCTGTGGCCCATACCTTTTTCATTTCTCCACCGGCTCTTTCGAATTTTGGCCTGTCCGTAGTACCTGGCGACTGCTACCTGGCAATATATACTGCTTGTTGATCCTCCCAGTTGTTCTCAAGATATTTGGATTTTTGTGCACATGCAACCCCTCTGAGACCTCTGAGACCAACCGAGATGCCAAATCCCCCCTGTTATCCATTCATAATCACCAATAGACATGCTATGATCCACCCCAGATGTTTTCCCCATCATTATTTTTCCATTTTTGCAGTTGAGCAAGGCTGCAATACCCCAGTGTTAGGTGTATGAAGTCACATGAGGTGGCCAAGAACACAGTTTTTTGTCTTTTGGCATCACATTTTGAGCTCATAGGCTCATTTGTAACCACCCCCATCCATTGTACCATATCCCACCACTGTCTGCTACCATTTTCTGTCATTGCAGGTCATATTATCCCTTGAAGGTTGTTTTCTTTAGACTTTGAGTAATATATCAGCCATTTTTCAGTCTCTTTTGTTTTTTTTTGCTGCAGATCCTTGCCTGCCACCACCCATACTATGTCAATATGGAGAGGATATTCAAAAGGCTATGGCACTGCCTCTTGTATCGGCTGCAATTCTCAGGAGAGCCTTGAGACTTGAGAGCTTCTGGAGTACCTTGAAGATGTATATAAGTGTTGTAAGGCCCAGGGAGTCCTTGGAGACCCTTTGTTCTTAGCAACAGCACTGTTAGGTGCTGTAACAAATCGTGGCTTGTAACACCTTGGAATTTAATTAGTTCTCTTTCTGTCAATCTTTCTTTCTTTCCCTTTCTTTTCTCTTTTTAGATATGCATTTGTCTTCCACTGCACTCTGAACATATATAAACCCTTAGTACTGCATGTATTCTCCTCAGTTGATCTCAAACAGAGAAACCTTGGATAGTTCTATCTTGAGCCTTCTAAGCCCCAACTCTACCGAGAATCAACTACCATGTGGCTGAAAACTTCCCTTTCTGTCACATATTTTGAACTGCCTTTAACCTCTCTACTTACACTCTAAACCAAACCTGACAGTTGACATTGCCCACTCATTACTGGCTTGATCACCTGGTGTGTAGTTGCTTCACCAAACCCATTACTGATGTCTTCTTTGCCATTTAACCCCAAAGCAATTAGTGAAGAGATATGGTGCCATTTCTGGTCCTTCAAGCCAGAACAAGGTGGCCCTATCTGATTTGGTGGGATTACTGGAATCAACCATGACATAGACACACCTACTGAGTCAATTGTCCCACCCACTCACAAACCCTCTGGATTCGTTAGGACACAGGGTGATGCCCTAAAAGCCTGTGCTGACCTTGGAAACCCCGAGGGAAGTGTGAATGACATGCTGAAAGATGCAGTCAAGCAGCCAGTCTGTGAGCTCGGGAGCATGCCATGTGGCTGTGCCCCAGACCCCCCAGTATTGACTGGAGAGGAAGTAGATGTGCACACAGAACCAGGCGAGGGCTTTGAGAAGCCATGTTCACCTGCATGAAGTACTGTATCAATAATAAGAATGTCAGTACTATTAGACCAGAATCGCTGGCCCACATGGATGCACGACAAACCTGAAATAGATATGAAGTCTGAGAACAGAAATAAGTTCAGTCCCAAGCTGTTGTGGTCAGACTTAGTGCCCCCAAGAAGGATAAGACTTTAAGTAAACCGATTTCAGGAAAGAGCACACCAAGACTTACCATAAATGTGAAAGAAAAGTGGAAGGCCCCCACTCCTGTTGAAATTGCAAAAGAACTACCTATTAATGAAAACAGTCCAGAAATGGTAGAACCTACTGAACATATGATTACCAAATTGAAAGAAGCTGGTCTGGTCGAGCAACTCAACAGTGCTGAAGCGGTGATCTGCCAGCAACAGGCCATTATTGAGTCCTTAAAGTGACAGAAGAAGTGTGAGTCTGTAAAGCCAGGACCCTTGGGACTCAACACCAAGCAGAAACAACACTTGAGAGACATAATCATCGACTCAGGCATGCTTGAAACTAAGGTTTTCAACATAACACAAGAGGAACTGACAGCTAATGCTAAGCTGGGTCCCAAATCCACAAAGATGTCAGAATGGCTAAATCGTGAGGAGAGTGTAAAGCTGCACCACCAGAAGAATAAAGAAAATCTGGACAAGGAAACTCAAATTGCTTGAGCATCATCTGTATTCCCATGTGAAAGCACTGTGCTTTGCACAATGCATGGAGATCCTAGTGATAGCAGTAGCTTGTCAGATTCTGATGACATGGAACAAGGATGATGCAGACCTAATAACAACCCACCATATCAGAGACCCATCGCACCAAACCCTTCATCAGGATCATCCAATGATGAGTTGCCCTCATCATCTGAAAGCAACTTCTCATTCAGATCAGACTTCTTAGACAAATAACCCTCATCTATACTTACCAACGACTCAGATGGCACTAAGGCCCATAAGCACGAGAAGAAATGATGCTACTGTGCTAAGTTAAACAAATTGAAATACCAGCAGTCATTCTTGAAAGAAGACCCACTGTTCACTTACCAAGGTGAGATACAAGTTGGCTTATTCAAAAAGTGGTGTCATGAGCTGTGCAACTGGGTAAAAAGAGCCCACCTGGACTGAAAGAAGAGCATTAGGGTCACAGGAAAGTATCTTGACAGACACGCCTACCAATTCTACAAATGAAATGTTCTTGACCTCAAAAAGAAATATAACCTGTCCACATTTGAGGAACTCTTTGACTACATATTCCCTGCAGACTTCAGAATGCAACAGTGTGATAAATTTGATGTGTGCCACCAAGATGGATGCTCCATCCTAGACTTCCTGAGAAAGCTTCAAGAAATTGCTGACACTGTAGGAGATATCAGCAACAAGGATATCATTTTAGCATTCTGGAGATGATGCCAACCTTACTTATGTGCAGAGCTCACCAGATACAGCTATGATGCGACCACCATCTCAATCATTACTCTAGAGTCAGAATGTGTGAGGTATGAAAAGGCAAAACATGTTATCAATGAGGATCATAACCATAGGCCTCAGCAATCACATGACTGAAATTACACATCTCATAGGCAAAGTATGGATCAGCTGAGCACTGCATCTGTTAAAACAACGAACATACCTGGCAATACTGCTAATAATGGGTGACCTGTGAGTAACTGCATCCCTCCGAAGAATTCTAACTCCCAGCAGATGGCCTCAAGCAACAAAGAACACAAATGCTGCCTCTGCACCGAAGGAAAATACTTCAATTGTGAAAGTACTGATCATATCGAATGGAATTGCCCTAAACGGTGGCAGACTCAGGGAAAATGCAAGGGACCCCATGTACATCTAAACAACATTGACCTATCCCCAGCAGAAATCAGGCTTGCCACTATTGAAGAAGGCACCGACTTAGGACTTTTCACTATTGGCACAACCTGTTTGGAGATGACAGAACTTTGACAAGTGAAAAGAGATCTTGTTAAGGCATGAGTGTTATCTACTCTGTATGATGCCATGCCACTAAGCCTTGACCAAGATATTGACCCAGGAAACTCCCCCTTCCAGCCCAGATGTTTCATGATAGAGGACTATGGTGGTCCAGATACATACTTACTCTTTGACCATTACACACTTGACAATCATATCATGTATTATGAAAACCTTATAGACCCAGAATTTGATATCATTCACTGGTTACATTTGCAGAAAACAAAGTGCTACAACGAATTAGTCTTTGACAGACAAGAGCCATGCTGGCATGGCCCCACACCCACTATCCCTGAATGTCTAAGAGAGATACCATTGACCTGCACAGCCACGATATCAGGAAATGCTGACAGAAACTATGCCAGGACTAATGCTATTGAACAAAATGCTGCCCAACTCAAAGGAGTCATGTGGCTACTCCCAAATCCAACCATGGTCATGGTATGTATTAATGACAAGCCATGCCGAGCATTGCTCGACTCTGGATCATTGTCCAACTTCATCTCTACTATGCTGGTTGATCAATTACAGCTGACCACAGACATCCTTGACAGGCCATTAAATCTTCAACTCATGGTCTCGGGGTCATGCAGTAAGGTCAAAGCTACGACAACCCCATGGAGTACCTATCAGAACATTCATGAGCAGTGAACCCTGGACATCACTAACATCGACTTGTATGACCTTATTCTAGGTATGCCATTCCTATTCCAGCATCAGGTGCTGCTTGGATTCAACCCAGCACAGGTGATGGTACGAAGTGACACATCACTGCCTGGTCAAGGAGTGCAAATGATTGCATTGGAATCCCATGCAGTGGAAGTTATGGGAGATGAGAGAGAGAAACTCCAAGAAGAGTTACAAGCTTACACAAGGGACATATGTAAGGAGGCAATTGAAACCCCACTACCCCCTCTCTGGGATATTAATCATGTTATTCCTCTTATTGATGAGAATAAAGTCTACTTGTGGAGACCTTCCTGCTGTCCAAAACCCCTTAAGCCTCTCTGGTGCATGAAGCATGATGACTGCATTCGAACAGGCCACTGGGAATTCAGTAGTGGTACTAACACAATTCCTATGCTAATGTTAAAGAAAGCTACGAAAGACGGTACCCTCCATCTACACACTGTAATCGATACTCGAGAACAAAATGCTAACACTCGGAAGTTAGCCTCGCCACTACCAGATATGGAGGTGATTCTCCAAAATGTCATCTCACACCCTTACAGGTCCTTACTGGATGGGAAAGATGCATATGAACAGATCCACATCAGACCCGAAGATGTCCCCAAGACTTTATTCACAACACCCGACAGAACAATGATCAGTCATGTCATGCAGATAGGTGATTGCAATGCCAGTGCTACCTATCAGTCCCTAATGAATCATATTTTTGCACCTCACATTGGAGTTTTCATGGACGTCTATCTAGATGACATTGTAATATACTCTGACACCTTAGAGGATCATGTTGCCCATGTAAAGACCATTGTTGATATCCTACAGAAACACAAATTTTATTTGAGCGAACATAAACTACAATTCTTTGTGGATGAGCTACGAATACTGGGCCACATTATTGATCAGGACAGAATTCACATGGACCTGGACAAAGTTGATAAAATTGTTAGTTGGAAGATGCCAACCAATAAAGACTTACTGGCAGGATTCATTGGCACAGTCAGATACCTTGTGCCAGGCTGTGAAGACATCAGGATCCCACTTGGTCATTTACACAAGCTTGCCACACCAAACTCACCATGGTGGTGGTCATTCACAGAGCAGCGAGCATTTGACCTAGTAAAGGAATTAGTTCATCAGCACAGAGAAACCTGGCATAAGACAATTGATTACTCACCAGGTCACTTGCCCATAAACCTGTCATGCAACACATGCCTGTCTGGAGGAAGTGGTGTGCTTTGGCAGGGCAAAACCCTCGAGAAGGGAAATATTGTCACATTTTGGTCAGGCAAATTCAACCCTGCACAGCAAAATTACCCTGTACATGAACAGGAACTATTAGCTTTCGTAGAATCCCTAAAGTGTTTCCAGCACTTACTGCAAGGAACAAAGTTCTGGATCTTCACCAGCCACAAAGGACTCGAATGGATACAGACACAGTGAAAGCTGTCACCATGTCAAGCCTGCTGGCTCGAAACCCTAGCCAACTTCGACTTTGACATTATTCACATTCCTGGAAAAACAAATGTCATCGCTGACACTCTGAGTTGAATTTATTCTGACGAACTGAAGGGCACTGTAAGAGCAGCAAGTGAATTTGTCAGTGCCAAGGAAGAACACACACCATCATAACTAATGCTAAATTTGGTGACAGTGCCCCTGTACACAGGCTCTCCAATTTTCCTTGGCACAACAAGGAAACAATCCAGGGCATGCAAGGCATTTCCTAATGCAAAATGAGTGATCCTTAAGTTGCCAGAAGGACCAACATGATCACTGGAGGGCAGGAGTACAGAGAAATTATGTAAGGAGGGGTAAGCCCTCCTTAGTTTAATAGTTGTTTTGTGCATAGCCCCTGATTAGGTAGGGGCTAACGTGGAGTTCATTAACATGGTTGAACTCCGGTACTGTACAGGTATTACATAATGGTGATGGGCACCCATATGAAGGAGGGCACCCATGAAGTAAAGATAACTTCTTTTCTACCTTACTTCTGCACTCAATATAACACTGGTCATGTGTATATTTGAGTGATAAGTGAACAAGTGGACAAGAAGGATCACACCCTTACAATTTTTTACACACCCAAACATGTTATGGCACCCAAGTTGAACAAAAATTCTGTGCTGCAGAAGAAAAATTCTCGCAGCACAACAAAACCTCTTGAGCCCAATAGAGATCAAGAGGATTTATATGGTGACAATCTGCCACCATCGGAAAGGTTCGATGACTTCCTACAAGTGTGATCATCTGAGACAATCATGCAAGAAACCCCCGATGAGGCCGATTGCACCATAATCTTAAATGAAGGGCCAAGTGCCCTAACCAAACTCACTACCAAAACTGCTCTTGTAGAGAATACAAGAGCAGAAGATTACATCTATGAGTCTGTGGGTCTGTGGGATCTGTAGGTCTGTACTTGCTCTGTGGAAAATCTGTACCATCGTGGGTCTGTGTCTCTGTACCAAACTTAGTGTTTTGCTGATGTGTCACTGCTGACTTCATGTCTGTAGGGGGGGTGTCTCTCTTGACTCTCTTGACTCAGTGTCTGCAGTGGGGGGATCATATTTTCTTGTCACTCTCTCTCACTGTGTCTGTGTGTCTGTTGGGGGTTACACTTGTGGCTGTGAGTGGGGGGGGAGGGGTGGTCAAAGTCACTGCTGTGTCTGTCATGTCTGTTACTGTGTGGGGGGGTCCACTGACTCTTTGTCTCTGGGGGGGTCAAACTTGTCTTTTTTTTTACTGCCAGTGGGGCATCACTTGCTTGTCTTCACTCTCTGTCTGCTCCTTGTCACTCACAGCATAACTTGTCACTACTTGCTACTTGCTAGTTCTGCTCTGCCCAGAAATAAACAACCAGTCACCTATGTTCTGCCATTCACTACCAGTCTGTAGGTCACTACTTCACCTTCTTTATCTCCATCTAGTCTCCACACTCCAAGTCAAGTAGTGTCTACTGTCTACTCTTGTCACTTCCCTCACCCCTCAGAATAAGCAACTGGTCACTTATTTTCTGCCCAGCCAGCTGCCATCTCACTCTCACTTGTCATCTTACAGTTCATAGTTGCCACTTACTGTTATGCACAGGAATATCTCACCAGCCAAAATTGACTAGTGTTGGCGATGAGGCGAGAAGCATCAGCACTCTTGTGATATTGCCTGGGCTGACCTTGAGGGCTTAATAGTTTTACCCCTCCTATGGCCAGATGTGCAGTTCTGAGGTAGTGTTTGTCAGAGAGAAGCTAGCCTGGTTGCAAGGTAGCTAAAAGCTAAGGAATACATCCATGTCCCTAGGGTATATATACTACTTGAGAGTGTTTGGCAGTGTTTGTGTACATGCATCGAAGATGCATCATGATGCACTACAAACAAGGTAAGATGACTCGAGATGAGTATGAAGGGATAGGGTATTCCCTAGTTAAGGAAACGAGTCCAAAAGGGGAAACTGACTTGATGCATTGAATATGAAATAGGAAGTGTCAAGGCAGGTCGATCACGAGAAGCCGATCGAGGGAAGGGAAAGCCATATAAGAGATGGCATAAGGTAAGGGTCTAAAAGAGGAAACATAATTGAGTAAGCATCAAGAGGATGTGTCTCAGTACAAAGAGAAGAAGAGAGAAAATGCCATAGGCATTGGGAAAGTCCGCATGCATGGGAAACCATTCAGAAAGGCACAAAGAATAAGTGGCATATCATTACCCCCCTCTCAATGTTGAAACACCAGAGAGATGGGTAAGAGTTGCCTGGGGGAGCTCGATTTTAGGTCGGGAGCTCGACTGTGAGTGGTGGTGAAGGAGTTTAAAGGGGGCCCCTGCACCTAACCGAAGGGTTTGTAGGGGAGTGATGATGATGGCAAGGGTACAGTCTTGGCAACATGGTTCCAGGAATCATCCACTTGGAGCCATGGCCTTGATGACAGAGGAGATGTCCACATCTTAGGCAGTTGTAGCAATGCATTTCCCAAAGAGGGCGGCTCCAGTCCAGCTGCTTCTGTCCTGAGATGACTTTAGGGAGGTCATCATCGTAAGGGAGGACGATGAAAGAGGAGGCAGTGTGTGGAGCAGGGAAAGGGTTGCACATGTTCACTGTGAAGGGAAGATTGAGTGTTCTAGCTCCTGCATTAAAGTAGGCAGAATGAAGGAAATTCCACCAGTCATCATAGTGGACCTGACAGCCAATGGATCGTTCAGCAAGGAGAGAGGCAGTATGGTCAAGGAGGACCTTGATGCCTCATTCTCTTGGGGAACCTGCCAAGTTGTTGGGGACCTCGACTGTCTCCTCACTGGTCAAAGTTGACTCAGAGCTTGAGTATTGCCATTTGAGGCCATCTCTGCCAGCATGTTCAGTTCCTCTTGGGTCCAGTCCTTGTGGTTCACCACTGTCTGTCCCATCAATAGTCCATGATGGTGGAGAAAGTCTGCTGAAGACAGTAGTTTCTGTTTGTTTTTCTTGGACAGGAGATTGAGTTCGAGAAGATTGTCAGCCCTTGCACTTATTGCTGTTGAAAGCGAGTGCTGGGTCAACGGCCTGAGCAGAGTAGGGGTGAAAGTCTCAAAAGGAGTGCCAGACCTCTTCTCCAAACATGGTGTGGATGAGGTTCACAGTAGCTTTCTGAATGTCCACAATGTCATCGATGTGGTCTCCATTATAAAGGTCCATGTCTGCCTTTCAGGCAACATTTCCCTGAATTCCCTGAGACACCTCAAAGACTTGAGGGACATGGGAAGCTATGAATTCTGAACCTCAGTAGATCTGAGACAACATCTGTAGGCATTCATGATGTTCGCCTGCTCACCAGCCAAGTGAGTCCCAGTGCTTGAAGTTTTTGAGCACCCACAGAACATGGAGGAGCTGTTCCAGCATGGGTACCAAGCTTGTCTTGGCCTCACTGGGGGAGTCGACCTCATTTGCTATCTGTCGCTCAGTGAGTTTTGGGGTGACAGTTGCAGGGGATGTGTTAGAGGTTGAGTTGGGAGTGGTTGTCTCTGGATCAGGGGTTTGGGAGATAGGGGAGGAGTCGGCAGGGGAGCAGCAGCTCCAATAGGCTCCGAGTATGGGGGTCTTGTGTGGGAGTGATAGTGCAGAGGGGTAGGGGGAGGTTTTAGTGATTCTGGCCTTTTGCTTCTCCTTGGAAGCGGTGACAGAACGGATCATGAAAGAGGAGTGGGGGTTAGGAATGGGTTCTGGGCTACCAGCAGTGACCTGTGACCAGTATTCCTGAAGACCCCTGAGTACTGGGTCTGTGGATGTGGGGGATATGGATGATAGAGAGGTTTGGGATGGCAAAGAGTCGAAGTCATAGTCATCAGCAAAGGTGATGTGGTCATTTTCCAAGTCAAATACAGTGAATTCATCGAAGGAAAGGTGTTCAGAGTTGTGTTCATGAGACATTGGCAAGTGGAAGACAATGCCGTCACTGATAGGAATGGAGGATATCCAGGGCATTATATAGGTTTTCTTGGGGTTCCCAAGTATTTGAGGAATGCCCATATCCAGTCCATTTTACCAGGTATTGGTATGCTTGTTGTTTGGCAGTCATTGAGGGCGCAGAGGCGTGTCCTTTTATGTGTCCTTTGCCCTTTCTTTGCGAGCCCATGACTCGGTGTTTGAGGATGTTCTCAACTTCCCATTTGGGCAAGTCATCGATCAGATTGGGTAAGGGTGGCGCTTCGGCTCTTCCATACTCGTCGTTTTCTTCAAATGGGTAGATCCATGACGTGTGAAATACCAGATGTATTCTCCACATTTCAGGAAGGTCGAGTTGAACTGCCACCGGAGAGATCACCTTCGTGATCCTAAAGGGGCCCACATGTCTCAGGGCCAGCTTCGTGCTCGGGATGTCCCTCTTCAGGGTAGCTGTGTCTAGCCAGACCAGCTGTCCTTCTTTAGGGACATTATAGGTTCCCTTGCTTTGATTCCACATCACTTGCTGCACAGCCTTGTGAGCGAGAATTGCTGAGTCCCAATTGGTGGCCAATTGTTGCATGCAGTCTTCGACAGCAGGCACATCAGATGTCTTGGGTTCAGAAGGGTAGGGCACTGGGTCATAGCCATAGATCAGCGAATAAGGGGTCTGCTGATGTATGGAGTGCACCCTGGAATTGTGTGCGAACTTGGCTTGAGGTAAGTACTGAGCCCAATCTTCTGGTTTGGTGTTGCAATACATCCGAAGGTAGGTCTCGACCTCTTGATTGACATGTTCGCTTTCACCATTGGTTTGAGGGTGGTAGGCCATAGAAAGTTTTTGTTGTATGCCTAGCACCTCATAGAGTTTGGTGGTGAATGCTGAAATGAACTGTGGACCCCAGTCAGATATTACTGCATCCAGGATGCCACATCTGGGGTACACATGTTGGAGGAAGATGTTTGCCAGCTCGAGAGAGTCACATGTTTTCTTGCAGGGGACCAGGACTACTCCTTTCATTAGTCCCTGGTCCATGATGGTGAGGATCGAGTTGTATCCTTCTGACTCGGGTAGATTGGCGATGAAGTCCATGGAGATTTGCTTGAACAGGAAGGGGTTCTTTGCCACATTGTTTGGCATAACCGGAGGCATGAGAGGGTGAGTGATGACCTTATTGGCTTGACAGCCAGGGCATCCTTTCATGTACTCTCGCACCTGCTTCCATGTTCCAGGCCACCATACTTTGTCTTTCATTTTCCACATCATTGCTTTCACTCCAGGGTGTCCTGCAGCTGCAAGATCATGATTATCCTGGAGATACTCACATCAGAGGGGAGGAGGGACGTAGAGCTGAGCATCATGTCGCTTGGTTTGATCATCCTCCTCACGTATAGTGTCATTCTTTGTGAGCATTTCATCCTTTGGCATCGTCTCTTTAATTTTGTTGAAGAGGTCAGTAGATATCACGAACACTCCTCTGTCCAATCGTCACACATTACTGGGCAACTTGTTGTTGAGGTTGGACATTTGGGTCAAGGGAGGCGAGGATGAAATGGTTTGGCTCTTCTTTTGAGCCTGGGGTTTTGCAGGTGTAAGTGGGGCTTCTCTTTTCTTTCCTTTTCCTTTCAGCTCATGCATGGTAGAAGTCAGTTTTGGGGAAGAGGGAGAGGGAAAAGTGGGTTTTTCCGTTGAAAACAGGAGTTTCACCCCCCCCTCGAGCCACAACGATGGGGGAAGAACCATAGTCATTGGGGAAGGGTTGGCGGAGTAGTCAGGGTGGCAGGAGAGGCAGTCGGGAATAGTCATTAACTTTCCCAGTTTATGCATGAGCTGAATAGGAAAATCTTGTAGGAAAGCGGCCCATCGAGTCTGCTGTTGAGAGAGTTGCTGTGGTGACTGATAGTAAGTGAGGTTTTGGTGATCAGTGTACACCGTTGTTGGAGCAACTGGGGAGACTAGGTAGTGTCTCCACTCCTCGAAGGCTCTAACGATGGCCAGGAGTTCCAGGTCATACACCTGGTAGTTTTGTTCTGCGCTGACTAGCAACTTTGAAAGATAGGCACAGGGGTGGAGCTCTCTGTCCTCATAGTGTTGGCAGAGGACAGCTCCAGTGCCTACCACAGAACCATCAGTAAAGAGTGTGAACGGTTTCAAAAAGTCTGGTAGTCGCAGAACTGGCTGGGAGCACAGTGCTTGCTTAAGCTGGACAAATGCATCTGCTTGCTCCATGTCCTACTTGTAAGGGACATTTTTCTTTGAGAGATGGTGGAGAGGGCGAGCAATTTGGGAGAAGGATGGGATGAACTGCTGGTAGAAGTTGCAGAACCCTAAGAACTGGCATAGTTCATGTAGGTTGCTAGGGGCTTTCCATTCTTGAATGGCTGCCAACTTCATTTCAGAAGGTTGGATTTGTCCTTGGCAGATAATAAAGCCCAGGAACTCGACCTCTTCGGTCTCAAAGATGCACTTTGAGATCTTCAGGCAGAGTTCCTCCTTGAGGGCAACCGTCAAGAAATCTTGTATCCTTCGATAGAGCTCGTCCTTTGTTTTCGTGTGAATTGTCATGTCATCCATAAAGATGACAAGTTTCTTCGAATACATCATGTCAGCAAAGACTGTCTCCATGTACCGCTGGAAGGTTGGAGGGGAATTGCATTGCCCGAAAAACATGACAGTTGGTTCGAAGAGACCACAAGGGGTAACGAATGCTCCTTTCCATTTGTCTCCTTCCTTTACCCAGATATTGGTAAATCCCCAGCAAATGTCAAATTTCACGAAGTATTTTGACTCGGCCAGCTGGTCGAGAAGGGATTTGTCTGGTAAAGGATAGGAATCCTTCACAGTGTATTTGTTGAGTTTGTGGTAGTCTTGTACTAACCGCTTTTTGCTGTCCTTCTTTCCAATGAAGAATACTGGTGATGCCTGGGGAGATTTGGATTTGTGGATCTTCCCAGCATTTAAGTTCTCCTCTAGGAACTCGTCAAGAGACTGTAACTCTTCTCTCTCGAGAGGATAGATTGGCGATTTCTTCAGCTTGAAGTCATCAGCGAGGTGGATCTCATGATCCAAGTAGGGTCGGCAAGGTGGAAGCAGTGTGTCATCTTCCGAAAAGACCTTGGCAAACCTTTGATAGTGCTGCAGTAGTGTGACCTCTTCCTTCTGAAGAGCCACCTCGAGTTGTGTCGAGATAGAGGTTTTCCAGAGTGTGACAAAGTCTTCATCATCGTAGTCTTCCTCATCTGATGATAGCTGGAGCTCCATGAGACAGGGGTCTCCGAAGCCTATCATCTTTCTCTTTTTCCAGTCAAATATGGGGTTGTACTCGGTCAGGAATGGCATCCCTAGCAGGACATCCTCATGAGATTTTAGTTCCATTTCGAAGGCGTGAATCTTCACCAATTTGTGGAAGATTCAAGCATTGAAGGTGCAGATGTGGGTGACCTTCTGTTGGCTCAGCCCTTCGAAACTTCTCACCATCCAAGGATGCTTGACTCGAGTTCGTTTTAGTCTGTATTTTTCAACAATATGGGGGTGAATGATGTTGACCTTGGTGCCACTGTCAATCACCACTTTAAGTGCTGCATCTTCTCTCTCAACCAAGAACAAGGACCTGAACAAGGAGGTAGTTGAAACATTTTTCAATTGCTCAAAGTCCACTACCAAAGTAGTTCTATTAGTCCAAGTTCTTGTTGCAGAAGAGATTTGAAAGTTCTTAGCTCTGCCCTGCACAGTCATGGGAGAGCTCTTTAAAAATCCTCCTTCTTTCGAGGATCGTTGTGCGAGACGATGTGTTCTTCACTCGACTTGGCTTCTTCTTCATTTTGAAGTTCTTCTAGAAGTTGACAGATCTTCTTCCGTCAATCTTCCTTAGAAGGTTTTCCCCTTTTGGGACATTTGGATTGTTGGTGACCAGGTTTGTTGCATCCCCAGCACGTGATCTCTCTGATCTGGCATCATTGATTGCCTTTCTGGTTCCAGGACATCTTTGGAGGTCCACCAGAGTTTTGCCAGTGATCAACATCCATTGCATATGGATCTCGATCAGGGGCTCGGTTAAAATGGGACTTCATTATGTTTTGTCCCAGGATACATTGGTCTTCTTTCATTTGGCGACCTGTGAATAGGCAAAGTTGTGAGAGAGCAGTTTGAGTGGCTGATGCAGCTGTGATCCATTCTGCCAGTGTTGTAGGGCAGGTATTGGTTTTTAGGATCCACTCATTCAGCTCAGGTTTGAGGCCTCTTCCGAAGAAGACTCCAGCCTCAGGGCTCGTCTCAGATAATTTCGCCTTGTTCAAAGCATTGAGGAAGTTGGTGATGTACTCTTCGAGGGTTCTCGACCCTTGTTGAATCGAAGAGAGTTTGAGTAATGCCATCTGTGACACATCCCCAACCTTGAACATTAGGTCAAGTTTGGCAAGGAACTGCAACCATGAGTCTGTGATCCAGATCACATCGAGTAGAAGATTCTTCCTGGCATAGTTCTCTGCCCAGGCCTGGGCTGAACCCTTTGTCATGAATGACAAAGTAAAGCCAATCTTCTGCTCTGCAGATCGATACACGTGAGAGTTGATACCCAGATAGGTTTTGATGGATGGCAACCACACGTCATAGGTTGCATGATTTCCATCATACTCTCATGGTTGATTGAGGTTAAGTTCCTTGTGCCCTGCTCCATGTTGGAGATTGAATCACCCCAGTGTGATATCTTAATTTTGGTGCGAGTTTCTTATGCTTACATAAGCGCTTAGAGCGCACCTAGTAGTATGTTTTTCATACTGTTCCCTCAGTAGTTGAGTCACTACTGAGGGTAAGTCCATATATATCTTACAGTAGACTACTTACTGATAACCTGTAGCTGCCTACAGGTACTTCAATACATACAGTAGTTGAGTCACTACTGAGGCTGCCTACAGCCCTTTTCTAAACTCCAGAGTTAGAGTCATGTCCCTGTTCTTTCTCCTTGGGACCTCCTCTAGAGCCTCCAGGGTCATTCAGTTTCATAGGGATCATGAAGTCCACTTTGCTTTTGTACTGGTCTCTGTACCAGGTCACCAGTTGCATGATGGGTACATCTTGTTGACCAGCAAACAGATCTTCTCCCATTTCAATATCTTGATATGTGGGGTGGATTTCTTGATGAGAATCCAAAAAGTCGCCTCCAAGTGATGAGTTCTCCTCTTCCTTTCCAGGAGCAATTTGCAGTTCTTGTTCCATGGGTTGTGTTCCTAATCCTAAGGCAGTCGTGAAGACTCTGTAAGGATTCTCAAGGAACGAAGGGGTGCCTTGTTGAGTAGCACCGCTAGCCTTTCTTGTAAGAGCTACAGCTTCCACTACCAGTGAGGTTTGTTTTGGAGATGTCAGGGATGCCTCAGCAGCGTAAGGATGGTATCAGGATGAAGTGGAAGGTTCTTGGCGAAGAGGTAAAGCAGATGTTCTGGAGGGTTTCTCCTTCTGTTTTTGTTCCCTCTTGCTAGGAACTGGAGGTTGGTATTTAGAAGTGGTTGATCCTGCAACAGAGGGTGGTCTCTGAGGATTGGGTGGGGTACCGCCTGGGTGTGAAGACACTTTGGCAGTAAAAAGGGTAGATGTTGGATGGGGTGTTGGACAATGGCTGGGGTAGTTCCCACAGGTGTTCTGAGTGTCCGAAGTTGAAGTCTTCTAGAGGGCCAGTGGGACCACTGCAAGGATGTTCCTTGTAGAAGATGAAGGGTAGCTTGATCGAGACTACTTCTTCAGGGTTGTAGAACTCAAGACTTCACTAGGGACAATTGTCGACCTAGGAAGACTTCAAAGAGATCTTCGAAGTTCTCGAGGATTGTGTTAAAGTCACTAGACTAGCTTTTAGCTTTTGTTATGTGCAGGAATATCTCACCAGCCGAAATCGACTAGTGTTGGTGATGAGGCAAGAAGCGTCAGCACTCTTGCAATATTACCTGGGTTGACCTCGAGGGCTTAATAGTTTTACCCATCCTATGGCCAGATGCACAGTTCTGAGGTAGTGTTTGTCAGAGAGAAGCTAGCCTGGTTGCAAGGTAGCTAAAAGCTAAGGAATACATCCATGTCCCTATGGGTATATATACTACTCGAGAGTGTTTGGCAGCATTTGCATACATGCATCAAAGATGTGTCGCGACACACTACAAACAAGGTAAGATGACTCAAGATGAGTACGAAGGGATAGGGTATTCCCTAGTTAAGGAAATGAGTCCAAAAGGGGAAACTGACTCGACACATTGAATATGAAATAGGAAGCGTCGAGGCAGGTCGATCGCGAGAAGCTGATCGAGGGAAGGGAAAGCCATATACATGGCCACTCCTGTGACCTAAACAGATGTAATCAGAGAAATTAAGTCAAGTTGACTTGCGTGAGACATGAGTTTGGCATATTCCCAATTAGGGCAGGCTGCAAACTCAAAGCAATTTGTGGCTGGCACAATCTCAGAGTGCTTTTTTTTTTGAAACTGCAGTGGATACAAAAAAATACAAGGATTTTGACAATCGGAAGCAGTGCTTGATGCTCATTTTTTTTGTAAGTTCAAAGTTGTCAACCCTCACTATATACCATATTGGCAACGATGGCTGAAGAGTTTGCAAATTCCAAGTGTAAGTCCACCTTCTATCTGCATTACATGCTAAGCCTCGTTGTATCCATGACAAATGAACAGTCTGGGCAACTGGATCTGGTCGCAACTGGCACAAGTGGACCTGCCTTGCCTGCAAAGACAACAAGTGGCGAGATGGCCATGCTGTTCAATGACACGAGAAGACAACCCGACATAACGAGAACGTCGACTACCTTCTTTCCCCCTGCCTTTGCCCTTCGAGTTCTCCGACTCGACCCGATGTCACCTCGCCATTAGAGGAAATCTTAAGAGGTCTCACAGAACCAGTATCCCCTCCCCATGGTCAGCAATACACACCACCACCCTACAACAACTCGGATAATTTCCAGCTCGACTGGGATGCGATTGACCACGATCAGCTCTATTTGCCCTCTGCACTTGATGAGAGACTAACAATAATGACAAACACCTTGGCTACATGGTTAGCCAATGGTGACGATCTAATTGCGTCAGATGAGGATGAATCGGATTCTCCTCAGGAGATTCCAGAAGACGATTTCAGTCCAGGTATGTCAACTCAGTGGGTTGCATTGGCTTTATCGTGATCACCATTGATGGATCCACAGAGCTGCTCCAGCCGGGTGCAGCCCGCCCGCCACAGCGCATTGATACAATGTCTAGAAACCATGCATGGTTTCCATGGCCAGACAAACAGGTATGTATAACATCCTTTGTAATGACCGGGGTATTCTATAATACTCATCGATAGACCTGCATACTCGACATCCTGCAACACCTCCCATGCTCATTATTCTCGGACGCGCAACTCCATGTCTTCCTGTGGGGGCTTTCTGTCCTCGGAGTTGACAGCGTTCCATCTACCAGGGTACTCAAGGATCTCGACAACTCACTGCAGTCCCAATACAGAATCCCGTCCATTCGTTATCAAGGTTCGCTTGGCCATGTTTACTACATCAACCACCTACCCTCCCTCATCGCACAAGTAAGTTCAAGTCATTGGGAACACATGATGTAAACTGATGATGTTGGTGTGTACAGGAAATGGCTAATCCACACATCCACATGCATATACGCCATTACCCTGAAGATGCAGGCGGTCGACTTGATCAACCATGGCAAGCATCGAGATGGCTGCATGAGATTGACCCCAGCATTGCTACGCCCATGATCCACAAGGGTCAGCAAGACTTCTATGTGTTTGAGCTGACAAAGTTAACAGATGGCACCGTGGTTGTACCTGAGCATTGGTATACCAAACCCTCCAGTCAACATTCCACCTCACCATTCGACTCGGAGTATTGGGCTCATGCATGGCGAACTCAGCCAATCACAAACGGTGATGCAAGCGGATACATCATCCACAGATATGACACTGTTGAGGTGATGGCAAACCAACTTCTCCTCTCGTTCCCTCATCTGCTGCAAACTTACCAAGCAGATCGTGAACCTGACCCATGCAATATCATAGGTAGGTTTCATACAGCTTATCCTTTATTCATGTTCATTCATCATTCACATCACGGGGCCATGGCAGGTTTGATAGAGACGAGAGGGCACGGTGTCCTGCCATGGACATTAACTGACCCCACCATCGGTAATAGGTGGTGCATGCAAGCACAAGGACACCGTGTACTGAGTTACATGATCTGGCTTTATTGTGATGACATGTCAGGCAACACATCCAAAAAATGGAACAAACATAACTTGTTCCTTTTCACCGCAGCTGGACTCCCTCGCACTATGGTTCACAAAGAGTGTAATATTCATTTTCTTGCAACATCTAACATTGCGCCCCCCTTAGAAATGCTTGACAGCGTCGTGCATCAACTCGAGTGAGTTTCCACTATCTTCGTGACACAAACATCTCACTCTGTTGGAATCAAGACTTGCACAGATGCAGGGCATCTGGGCCTGGGATGTGATGGCAAGGGAGATGGTCCTCATTTTCCCTGCCATCCTGGCAATGCTTGGTGATAATCCCATGCAAAGTGAACTTGCCTGCCATATTGGTTTGCAGGGTAAATTCTTTTGTCATAATTGTTGGGTCAAAGGGGCAGACTTGCACCCAGCCCATGGGCATGTGGACAGAGTGGTGATGGATCTCAACAGGGACGATGCTTGTTCCATCGAAACCCAGTCACGTCTGTCCAAGTCTGAAGAAGGGTCAGCCCAAGCAAATGTCGCATATCACTCGAAAGGCAAGGGCCGTCAGTCAGAAACAATGCAAGGTCTCGTGGATCATGCACGTCGCTTTCTCGGGGTAAGCTTTCCATTTCTCAGTGCACTTCTGCTGATATTTCATTAACTTAGGCCAATGCACCACGCACCCGCCAAGACACCACAGATAAGCTCCGTGGCATGTTCCATGAAGTTGCCTGTGGAATGGGCAAGGTGCGATATGTGAAAATGAAGACAGATACGGGCATCAAAGACACCTACATGGATGTATTTGTTGAGTGCATCCTCAAGCTTGTGAAAGGTTTGCGTGCAGGCATGGACAAACATACTGAGGCTGTCAATTCAGTAACCCAAGGTCGTCCTGTTGAAGAGTTTATGAGCCCTGTCTGGAGGATAAAAGGTAAGATTCTTCTGCAAGCATTGAACAGTGAAGGCGGTGTTTCTCATCCCTTTCAGGTCTTGATCCCCATCAGGACACCCCAGTCGAAATCTTGCATGTCATCCTACTAGGATTTGTGAAGTATTTTTGGCGCGACGCGATGTCGAGGTTGAATGAGGTTCAGAAAGCCAAACTGCAAGTCCGGTTGGCTTCATTCGATGTTACTGGACTCGGCATCCCTCTGCTGGCAGGTCATACACTCATTCAATATGCAGGGTCCCTTACCGGTCGGGATTTCCGCACTATATCGCAGGCCGCACCATTCATTTTATATGACCTTGTTCCCTGTCCATGCTATGAAGCCTTCCTTGTGCTTTCAGTGCTCATTCCCCTTGTTTGGAAGCCGTGCATCGAGAATGTCAAAGAACACCTCGTGCATATGAATTAAGGGCGTCCTACCTACACTAATGACATTTAGGCTGTCTTGGAGGTGGCCATCGACCACTTCCTCAATTGCACGGCCCGATGGACACCACAGTGGTTCAATAAACCGAAATTCCACATCCTCCGCCATCTGCCAGACCACATCTGATGTTTTGGTCTGGCGATCTTGTTCACCACTGAAGGGTTTGAGTCTTACAACACTGTCATCTGTGATCACAGTATACACAGTAACAGACAAGTGCCCTCACGAGACATTGCTCATGGAATGGCATGATGTCATCGAGTCTGCTATTTTTTGTCTGGCAGTAAATTTCATGCACATGACCCCATGACCGCTGACCTTCCTTACAGCAACAATGAGCATGAGTGGCTTGCATGTGGGCCAGCGGTGCAGTCGTTGGTCAACATCAACATTCCAGGACACCACAATATAATTGCAGATTTTTTTTGGATCAGCAGTGATACAGTCTCCCTTGAGGCCAGTGAGTCAATCATAGCATGGAATAGGCTGCACTCAGATCTGGATGATGGCACGCTCAAGGATCGTGTGTACTTGACAAGACGCGACCCCGGACGCTCGACAAGACGCATACGGCCTTGCGTGTACTGCATGCACTCCATCATGTTGAGTGGAGAATTTATCAGACATGTCGGTTGGTGGTAGCATTGAATGGGGAAGTTTGTCATGTCAGTGACTTCGTCCTTGCACAAGACGCTCACGCCCCATGGGCACTCCTGATTATTGGACGCCTCGCCGAGATTCTTCAGATATGTCACTCACCAGCCCAACATCGGAATCATGCCAGCTCGTTGTTGCTCGAGACATTCCAAGTCATCGGGTGTTCTGATGTCTATCTCTTACCACAAATCCAGCTGTTCGGTTGGACTGTGTTGCCTGCCGCAGTAGGTACTTCCCATATGCGAGAGCCTGATTCTGACCTATAATTCCTTCATACAAGGCACTTCTTTGTGGTGTCAATGTCCAGCACGATTGTGCCAGGAATGGGTGCACTGGCACGTCTGCGATCCCAGTTTATGAGGAATGTGAGAGGACGACGAAGACTCAGCAATGGATTGGGCACCAAAACCCATCAGACTTCATACTGAACACTGCACAGATGCGCGATGCCATGCATGTGCAACAATTCCGCGTTCAGGCAGAACAGTTGGACCATGATTGGGCAATCCACACAGGTGCTGCAGCTGAGCTCGATGCACAGAAGCTGAAGGCACAGAAGACATCAAAAGCCAACCCTGCGAGAAAGCCCGCTGCAAGTCCAACGGTGGTACCGTCATGCTTTATCAACATATTTCATCGCACAGGTACGCTCATGTTGGTTTATAATGTGAGTGATTGCTCACAAGATGCTCAGATGCATGAACACTGCACGATTTCACGTGACCGTATGTATACTGACAAGTCTGATTGATTGACATCTCGAAAATACAGCGACCACAATATTTTTTAACAGGTGACAGTGTTT
Source organism: Pisolithus marmoratus (assembly GCA_024613145.1). NCBI lineage: Eukaryota > Fungi > Basidiomycota > Agaricomycetes > Boletales > Pisolithaceae > Pisolithus > Pisolithus marmoratus. The sequence goes on from JANFAE010000201.1 coordinate 111,115, forward strand.
GGTGCCAATGTTTTGAATATATAACGAGTCCCATCGCAGTTTTTTTTTTTTTTTAACTCTCCCATATACCCGTCTGTGGTGTACAGACCAGATGGCACAACAGCAGAACCCCTACAGTGATTCTAGGTCCTTTGAAGATCTGGGGTCGAGTTTTTCAGTCCCAGGCTCCAGGTCTCAGCGCAGCATGACAGGCAAGCATCATTTTCCATTGAACGAGACTCAAAGTTCAGCTGACATATCCAAAGGGACATCTCGACCTTCTCAGCTCTATATTATGCACACAGCAATCCCTGACGCATTCCATGGTAATATACCTGACACGTCTCATGCTATACCTGACACGTCTCATGCTATACCCGACGCATCTCATGTTATACCCGATGCATCTCATGCTATACCCGACATGTCTCGTGCTATTCCCAACATGTCTCGTGCTATATCCAACACATCTCGCGCTATGACTGATGCTGCTGACATGCATTCAGCTTCGAGGCCATCTTTCGAAGCTGGAGATGATCATCAACATGCTGTCGGTTCTGATGATGAGGGCCCCCATACTGGAGACATATCATTGCAAGGCCTTTTTTCATTTGACCATAGTCCCCAGAGCTTTTACATGTCTAGTAACCCTGACACGTCGCACAGAGGAGCTGAGCCATCGGAAGATGATCTCAAGTGGTTAAAGTTATGGGCACAAAAAGTGGCAAGCAAATTTGAACTCAAGCCGACACAGTTCTCAGAGCTTGGCACACTCATTTATGTGAGTGGCATGCTTCTCAAGCCTTCATTGTCATTTTGAGCACATGCCATGCACCCAGCTTGGCAAGAACTTAGACACTGGAGATCTTCGCTCACAAATCTGGCAGCAAGCAACCAACTACAAGATTCTGAATGGAATCGAGGGGATGAGGGTAGACTTGACAAACATGAAGAACACGGTGGAGGCAGTCACTTCAAGATTGAAGGGTGGCTTTGAACTCAGTGTTGATCAGATGGTAATTGTGTACTTAATGTCCGTGTGCACACTAAGCAGCCTTTCAGATGCAAGTGACCATCACATGCAAGGATATGCTCGTGCAAGCAGGGCATACAAAATACAAGGTGCTTCATACTGACATTGAGGTATGTCTTACCTACTTGCATGTATCATCTACCGTGGGCTTCATTGGCATGATAGGAGCGGCTCTGGTCACGTGCAGATATGCAGGGATTTCAGAACGTGTTTGGCAATTTCAGAAATGAGCAGGTACTCCATGTGGCCATTAAGAGGGAATGTAGTGCACTTCGAAGCAAATTCCGCACATTGGTGAGCGCATCCTGGCAGTTAACACTTGCATGTACATTGACTATCTACATAGTTGCTTGAAAGTACCAGGCCAGTGGATGGGAAGCCATGTATGACGCTGGAAGAACTTACATGGATGGTACTCAGCAAATACAAGCGAGGTGGGGTAGGCTCAGGTTCGAAAGCAGAATTTCAGTTACACTTTGCTTATCTGGTATGACACAAATCCACTGCTGTTTGTTACTGATACATGAAACCTCTATTAGCGCTATTATGCAAGGGCGCATCAATACATCCATCCAGGGCTGGATGCAAGTGAAGCCAGTGGGATCGAAAGCGGTGAAGAGCCTGGAACCGGAGCAGAGCCACCAGCGAAATGCGCAAAGACAGTGAGTCGCAAACCCCACCCTGGAAGAGTGAAAACAGGTCAAGACTTCTGGAGCGCAATGGATCACCTTTTGATGAAGGACCTTGACCAGTATGGAAAAGACATGAAGAATGATCAGTGGCACGAGTGAGTCACATGTTATCACAGCTATCTGTAACGATGATGTATAATGATTGTCAATGTCTGCATACTCATAGTTTCTTCATTGAAATTGTCCTTACTGATCAAGAGCGCTATGGAAAGAATTCCAGAACCATGTTACCTCCTCTTCCAATGACATACACAGAGTCATGTGGGGCTACACCTGGTACCACATCAACCACTCCCTGCTCATTCCCTGCTACTACATATCATGGCCTGTCTCGCACGCAGTCCTCTGGTACCCGTCCTGTGACTGGTGCATCTCCACACCCCTCTTGTGGCAACAGTTTTGACTCTCTGCCCACTTCAGATGGTACTGAGGAGCTTTTGGGTGAGGACTTCTAGATATTAACAAGGAATTATCTATGCTTGACTATGTTTATGGTACCCTATGCACTGATTCATGCATTCCATGTGTTTTTCATGGATATGTGTGTGAACGTGAATCCTGGGCTGAAATTCGCAACCTGTACAAATCCTGCCTGGCATGGTTCCCTGACTTGTGTCTGGCACAAGACATATTTGCAGCTGTCATATCTGCCATCAATTCCTGTCAGACACAAAGTGCACGCTGTGATGTCTCGCTATATTCCAAAATTGGATCTGACATGTGTCACTGTCAGCGCAATTTTACATGTGTCTATGGGGTGGCCATGTAAGAGATGGTGTAAGGTAAGGGTCTAAAAGAGGAAACATAATTGAGTAAGCATCAAGAGGATGCATCTCAGTACAAAGAGAAGAAGAGAGAAAATGCCATAGGCATTGGGAAAGTCCACACACGTGGGAAACCATTTGGAAAGGCACAAAGAATAAGTGGCATATCACTTACCATTTGGTTAGTGCTATCACCCCTGCACTTGCTGCTTGGTAGTCATTCTGCTGACCCCAGAATAAGTGACTGGTCACTTATTTTTGACAGTGGGGTGGCCAAACTCAAGCTTGACTGTGGGAAAGTTTCCATATATGGAAGTAGTCTGTGGGAAAATCTGGTGGTTTGTGGGAAAATTTAGTTCACTGTGGGAAAGTCTGCAGACTACCTGCCATACATGGGGTGGCAGTCTGCAGCTGGAAGTCTGTGGGAAAATTTAGTGGACTGTGAGAAAGTATGCAGACTATTGGCCACATATGGCAGGAGTCTGTGGAAAAAGTAGTGGACTGTGAGAAATCTGCAGACTACCTACCATGTATGGAAGGAGTCTGTGGGATATTGGGTGGACTGTGGGAAAGTCTGCAGAGTCAAGCTTGACTTGGAAAGGAGATCATTATGATGGATGTTTTGCAGCTTTCCTGACCTCTTTGTCTTGTAACTAAGTCTCTAGTCTACATGAATACATCCAACCCTAAATGACTACAGTGACTCAAAAAACCCTTTCAATGTTTTGCTGTTTTGTATTGATGGTGATGCCAAAAATCAGGGAAATTCTAAGAAATCTTGCAAATATTCATACAGATAGCCCTAGGTCATGGCTTCAAAAGGGTACCTTACTCAAGTTGTTTGGCTTTGTTTTTGTGGAGATATTGCATGTTTAATCAGGACAACTCATTGAAAGGGTTTTTTTGCTGATGAAATGGCAGCATATTCATGGCAATTGGACAGCATAATTTATGGTTTGGAGCCTGAATTTTTGGTGGTCATGCATGCTAGTGATTACATAATATATCACATAATCAATTTGATAGTTTGTCAGCATGTAAACAAGGCCAACCATTGAACTTGAGTCATGGATCCTCTATCCTATACCATCACTCAATCAGGACTATTCTCTCAGGGAAATGTCAGCAAATTGTGGTGTTAATGGCATTACCATGAGTAGGATGTATGCCCAGCACCATTGGTCTCTTAAAATAGTTGCTGAAATTCATTCCTGTACCATTTCTGCTACCAATGCCTGAGGGGTCCTGACAGTAATCAGTATTGGGAAAGGTGAAAATGTCATGGAAGTCATTCTGGCACTTCAGGACATGAAGAATGAACTAATCCCCTCTCAACTGGTGCATTTCTGTGCAAGAAAAACTGGTATCAAGGTTGGGGAAGTAAAAGCCTTCTTTACTTTCCAGGGGATCTGGGTGGACTAGTCTATTGGGCTACCAGGGTGCAAATTTTTTCCCTTCCATCTGTTCTTAGGTGTTGCCACTGGTCACCTATGACCAAATAATCCTCTCCTGGTCATCCATAGTTCAGCCAGGGCATAGTCTGGCTGATCCTCCTTGGCTCCAGGTGTGCAGAGGAGGGCATTGCTTCACCCCAACCTTGATACCAGCTTTTCTTGCATAGAAATGCACCATTTGAGAGGGGATTAGTTCATTCTTCATGTCCTGAAGTGCCAGAATGACTTCCATGACATTTTCACCTTTCCCAATACTGATTACTGTCAGGACCCCTCAGGCATTGGTAGCAGAAATGGTACAGGAATGAATTTCAGCAACTATTTTAAGAGACCAATGGTGCTGGGCATACATCCTACTCATGGTAATGCCATTAACACCACAATTTGCTGACATTTCCCTGAGAGAATAGTCCTGATTGAGTGATGGTATAGGATAGAGGATCCATGACTCAAGTTCAATGGTTGGCCTTGTTTACATGCTGACAAACTATCAAATTGATTATGTGATATATTATGTAATCACTAGCATGCATGACCACCAAAAATTCAGGTTCCAAACCATAAATTATGCTGTCCAATTGCCATGAATATGCTGCCATTTCATCAGCAAAAAAAACCCTTTCAATGAGTTGTCCTGATTAAACATGCAATATCTCCACAAAAACAAAGCCAAACAACTTGAGTAAGGTACCCTTTTGAAGCCATGACCTAGGGCTATCTGTATGAATATTTGCAAGATTTCTTAGAATTTCCCTGATTTTTGGCATCACTATCAATACAAAACAGCAAAACATTGAAAGGGTTTTTTGAGTCACTGTACATTAGTACAATTTTAATAATTTTAATTGTGGTATTGTGGGACATATTAGCCACTGTCCATTTTGCAAGTACAACTAATTACAGATTTTGTCTAGGGTTGCTTTTGGGGTCCTTCCCAGCAATCCCCACAGAGCAAGCTTTTTTTTGGAGATTTTCCACAGACTTTTGAAAACCACTGTAATCAGACCCATGAGTACCCCATACTTCTACAACTGCCAGCAGATTACTGTAATGTTGATGTCATCTGAGCATAGTTCTAGAGCAGTGACAATAGATAATGTAACAGTATGCATATGTCGCAAGCAATCTAATGAACATATAGACAGGTGAAAATGATCAACAGTCAATGGGCGGGAGATTTAAAATTATATCAAGCGGCAGAAACAAATGGATGAGGGGAAATGGTTTGATTGAAGTGCCAAGGGAGAGGCTCATGGCCAGCGACTAACTCGAGAGCCACATGTAAGCTGAAGATGAAAGAGAAGCATGACTGTAAGGTGTTGTGCAGGACACCGAACAAGTACGTGAGAACGCGAGGTGCAACGGGTTAAATATCCGCGAGGGGGACCACGACTAGCAGTTAGCGGAGATAAGTCTCATGCTTGACTGAGAGCTTAGAAAGAGACAGCTCGGAAGTCCGTGGAAGAAGACAATTCTACTTGACATGGGGGAAGTAAACCCTTCACCCCGCTCCACTGCCCTTCCGATATGCTCTCACCGCATCCTCAATCTTTCACGCCTTCACGCCAGTCCCCGTTTCAATGTGTGAACCCCGATTCCCAAACAACACGCTCAAGCATGAGACAAGAAAGGCGAAGTCCCAATTGGCTCGTCCACACTCGACAATACCAGTATCCCTCGCTTTTCTTCATCGACAGCAACAGGCTCAACAAGGGGAACTAGTCGCAACGGGACCATTTTCCCCTGGGAGTGTTCTGTGCGCTTAAAACCCAGCCCCTTTCCAAATACAGATTGGGCGTCGGAAACGGACGCGGAAGGTAACTCAAGTGGCGATGGCACGTCCAGCTCAGGCGACGGAATAGCACGTAGGCGGAGATGGATAAGTGGATCCAAGCAATCAGATGTCGGTGACGAGCTTGTCCTTGACACGCTCGTCGCGCATCTATTGCCATCGTTGTTGTTTGCATTTGCGTTAGTGTTGCTGCTGCTGTCGTTCTCGCTTCCGATACGTCCAGACATGCCAGCGTTTATCCGATTCGACCCGGGTTGGTGTGGATGGCGAGCATGAAAGGAGGAAGCAGGCATGCGGGAGACGAGTGGTATTGAGTGCAGAGGACACCACCGCCCGGAAGGAAAGTAAGACCCCGTAAGATCCACGTCAGTATCAACATCCAAGTTGAGTAAGAATGCTTCGTCGTCATCGTCATCGTTGTTTTCGCGGTTGTCGGGCGGGCGCAACACTATCAAGCGAATCTATGGTCCAATTATGACATTACGTGAACGTGGGTAGAACTTACAATGCCCGTCCTTCTCGCCGGCACAACCAACATCCGAGTTGTCGGCAAAATGGCCGGCATTATCTGTACTGGGAGATTCCGGAGGGCTGCTACTGGCTAATGAAGCTGCTGTAAGAGAGGGCGTGGACACTTCCGTAACAGAACAGTCAGAGATGTCGCCCGGGTCGACGATAATGCCATCGGGTTCTGTGGAAGCAGAGTGTGCGGGTAATTCCCGTGCAGACGAGACCGGAGACATAGGATATGGCGTAGGCGTCGGCGTCGGCGTACTACTGATGGATAGCCCATGCGACGAATCGTCTAAGAGTGGTACAAATGCAAATGATCGTTTTCGAGGTGGAAGGTTGGACTTAAGAGGTGAGGTAGACGCGGGGGTATATGTGGGCTGCGCAGATACTGGAGGGGGAGGCACGGGGATATTATGAGGTGCAAGTACCGTCGATGACGAGGACACGTTAAAATCACGTGTATGAGGAGGCGTCGCTGGAGGGGATACGACATTGGGTGGTGTAGATGGAGGCGAAGATAGATATCCGGTTGACGAGATGACGGTTGGATTGAGAGGTAAGAGTGGAATAGGTACCTTGGCAAGGAAGACATTTGCGAATGGCTTGGACGAGAGAACATCAACAGGTTGTTCTGCACGCGGAAGCTCGCGGAGAAGCATTTTGAGCTTAAGAATGTCGCTACCAATCGATCGGGGAGTGTCAATAGCGGAACGGGAGGGGTGTGTCGTGTGACCCCACTTACTCGTAGGTGAGACGCTGTATCTCAGCGGGCGTCCTATCCCACTCATCAGCCTCATGGACCTCTTCGGTTCCTTCCTCACAGAAAGCAACGTGTTTCTTTATGGGGGGCGGAGAGGCATCATCGTCGCTCAGAGGTGTCGAGGTGCCGGAGTGAGAAGGTGAGTTTTTGAGACATGACTTGATGCGAGGGAGAGCGGGTCTGCAAGTCGGAGGATCATCGCATGAGACAGGGTCTGGTGTGCTGTCGGGTGGGGTGTCGACGAGGGACATGGTGCTGCGACTAACGCGCGTTGGTGGTGGGTGTATAGTGTAGGGACGAGAGTCGTCCAGTAAGCACACTTACAGTAACTCAATGATGATAAGGACGATTTGCGGACATGGGAAGGACGCTCGGGAAAGCCAAATACGCTGTTGGCTGGTTGATCGGACGGACGGCCTCCACTCGGACGGGCGACTTCGGAGGAGTGCGTGACATCAAAAAAAGCACCCGTCCATCTAAACTTTACATATAAAAAAAAAAAAACCAAAAGCCAATGAAATTTGTGACGAGGTCTTCATATAAATACAGAACTAACACCCGTACCTCTCACAAGGTAGTATAACCCAAGACCGCAAGCACATAGAACCTCCCATTTCCGCATTCCGAGTCCAACCGCTAGCCACAGTGAATGATCAGCACTTACCGAGACCAAAAAGGGGGCATGGACCCGAATCCTCCCACACAGCCTTCCCCCGTCTGTGTATTCGATATAGTAAATACCAACCGACTCTTGTACCCCACGCTGTACCTTGCCAGCGATGCCACGCTCCGTAATGTGGTGGCGGGTCTTTGTATCGATCCTGACTTGGTCTTGGCTATTGACAAGGCTCATCGTTTCGATTTCCACCAATGGTGACCAACTAGGCTCCCAAGCCCCAAGTGCGAAAGAAAGTAACGTCCGGCATGCCACGTAGCAAAACTCGAGCAAACCCCCACATTACTGCCCATGATACGCATCTACGAAGGTGGGCCGAGGAGATATGCAATCATGGGGTAGCGGATTCTTGCGCTTTGAAACCATATTACCTTTAATGCATTCGAGATGCATCACCTGGACAATGCGCAACTATTAAAATCTTGTATCTTTGGCCCCTTTTCATAAAATTGGATTTGAGTCGACTTATAAAACTCTCCACCAGATTAGGCCGGTCTTCGTTGCAAACTATGACCGAAGCTTGCGTAAAACAAGTATAAGCGACTCGTTGCAAGGTTCGCGCAGAGGCCATATGGGCAGTGACTTACATATGAGTAAAGTCATGAGTACATCGGATTGATTAGCCGACTGCGCCGGCAGTTAACTAACAGATTGCTTACAGAGGTGCAGCCGCGGGTGTACATACGTCAGCAGCTTCACGCCGAACGACTTTCTGCACGTACTCATCCAAACATTCGTTCCACGTTCACCATGGGCCAACCTTCTATGGCAGATATTAAGTACGTACGGGAAAACCCACGGCTCACCCGCGCGAGGCACGCATGTCCTAAACGTTCTTTCCGGGCGTGAAGATTGGGGATTAACGCGTTCAGCTGTTATCAGGAAATGCGGTGGCATGGTTCGCGGACGAACTGACCTACATTAGCACACAGTGGTTTCAGGCAGACCTCTTCCCACATAGACTCCCGCATTAATATCAATCAATGTTCGAAATTATATCTGAAGTATCTTCATGGGACTCCAATCAGGTATCTGGCGGGTTCGTTCGACTAAAGTCTAAGGCTCAACTTTCGCCCAAACTTATTCGAACGTGCAGTCCTCAAGTCCAAGGGGAGTCGCCGCCTTGCTGCCGCGAGGTATCCACATGCAAACCTCGTGTTTGCACGGGCATTCGTTCAGAGTATTGGTCGGCCTGTGCAGTTTTGTGCGTGTTATATTGCGTAGTCGCTACCATTGTTCCGCTTCGCCACGCTGTGTCATACCCTCACTCTAATGGCATGCTTTCACATGGCTCCTTTATAAGAGCGGCACGCATAGGGTCGCCCCTTTTCGCTATTGTCCCTTTGCGTTTTATTGCACAACCTGCCCGTTGCACGCGCCTGCTCTTCTTGACCATTCGCTTATCAACGATGATTACCTTCAATGTCGCATCTTTCTTATTTTTGCTAATTCCCGTCTCCGTGTTAGCGCATGGTTTCGTAGGGTCCATCACTATCGACGGGGCGACTTATCAAGGCAACATCCCTGGGGGTACAAGTAATCCTAGTGCCATTCGACAGGTGCTGATTTCTCCCTTCAAGTACCCCACAATGATAAGGGGTCACTGCACTGGACTTGGTCACCCAATCTAACATATGCACGTTCATCAGGTTTCGACTATAGATCCTGTTAAGGGTGCCACTAATCCGTCGTTGAACTGCGGAATGAACGCAACGGAGGCTTCAGACGTCGCCAACGCTAATCCCGGTAGCCAACTTCTAGTTCATTGGATTGGAGGCTCTACCGGTGATTCAAACGTACGTCCGAAACCAACTTGGTGTCCACTCCTGTGTATCGTGTTCACGTAGTGGCCACACAATGTCGGACCTATTATGCATTACATGACTGAGTGTAGCGGTTCCTGTTCTTCTTTCGATTCCATGAATGCCGAGTGGTTCAAGATCTCCGAGCTGGGGCTCGAAACAAGCGATACGTGGTATCAGGCTAACCTGGGTTTGCAATGTGCCTGTTCTTGCCATCGTTCGGGGCTCACGTGTCTTCTTCGCTGACTCTTAGACGTTGGGGAACCTGTAAATGTCACCATACCTTCCAACATTCAGCCCGGAAATTACTTACTACGCTCCGAAATCATCTCCCTTCAACTTGCCATGTCGGTCGGCGGTGCCGAGTTCTACCCAGCCTGTATCCAGTTGAGCATCGGAGGTTCAGGCAGTGGTGCTCCGCAAAGCAATGAGGTATGTCAGTTCCCAGGCTGCTATAGCGACACGGAAGCCGGAATATACACGCCCAATGTCAGTATTACTGGACAGATTCTGCACACGTGTACTCATTGAAATACAGATTTACAATCCTCCGATCAACTACACCTTCCCCGGGCCTCCTGTTGCTGCCTTTGTGAACGGAAGCTCTGACTCCGGCTCTAAGACGGATAGCCCCGAGGTCACCACTTTACCGACACCTTCAGCGGGTACGTATTCTACCTTACTTCAGCCAACTCTTGTGCTCCACTATTCCTGTATACCTCTCCTCGTGCGACGTTGAAAACAGTACCCACTAACACACCTTCTACCCACGTGTCGTCCTCCCTTTTCCCTCGGACACCCCCTCACCCGCCTCCAATACCGGATCAACTTCCTCATCTTCGTCACCATTAACAGGAAGCCAGACATGTAAACTGGTTTCTCCTACAGGGATAGTGGTGAAACGAGGTGCGAAGCCGAAGACACACAAACGCAGACCTGTCAGACGGTGGCGTTACTGAACGCTCTGGCGCTTCGTTCGTGGAACAGTAACTTAATCCCGTGTATCAGGTTTCCGTGCCCTGGCGACGAAGGCGCAGCACGGTCTGCGGGGTCCCAGCCTGGCAATGCAAATCTCTAACCGTAACTGCTTCCCGCGAACAATTTCGTGTTCCAGTTGATATCATTCGTTCTGTCGCTGGTCTTGCACACATCATCCTTTTTGTGTTCTTGTGCGCCGGTCGTACTACTCACTAGTCGCTCTCTTATATTATCATGATTTAGGCTGAGTCTGCCTTTTACTGGTTAGGTCGTGGCATATCTTGATACACTGCGTTGATCGCCTTAGATCGGTTTGGAACTGTTCTTTTTGACGATACAGCCTTTGTGTAATTTAGATCTCTCCTGTTCTGACGGTAATTCTTGTCATGAGATGAGGCTACCGGTGGCTGTAATTCAGCTCCATACGCGTCTATCTCGGTGCGGTCTGCGGGCAACACGTTAGCATAAAAGCCAACCTATAGGAAAGCGAGGCGGACAACACCTATGGCCGCAGAAGCATGCCGAAAGTGCGAGGCCGGGATTATTCGCCTGAGTATAGGATGCTTAGAGTGTCCCGCATAAAGACATGCACATCGCCGTGATGGATTCCTTCACGACCACTGCAGCGAGCAGGCTTCGGGGCCTTGACTAACGAACGGATAGACGTGACGTCGACACGAGTAGCATAGACGCAGTAAAGATTTATGGCACGAGCTCAGCCTTCAGTTGGGAGAGCCCCGACGGTCTATCCCATAACGGGTGGCTGCTCAAGTTCATCAGCACGGCAGCAGTCACCGTGCTTGCATCTAGTAGGGCCTATTAGTTGAGTGGGGCCTGCCACATTATCACCATATGGAAACCAACGAGACGAGATAGTGAGATGTATACTGGGCTATCATTTTAATTTCAACTGGGGCTGCCGTCTGACGTATGGCATGATCATGAAGTTTTTAGTATAAGGCGTATGTATTTGCTGAATGGGAAGAGATAAATTCAGCTGAGAGGGAGGGCTTGCTGATTATATAATAATTTACATATGATGATACATGAGCCTGTATATACATCTGTTATTAGTACTACCTTTTGTATTATCGTAGTCAGTAGTTGAATCTATCCCATTCCCATTCACGTGTGGCAAAGAACGATGTCCTCGACGCCCATCACCCACATCACTGAAACTTAAGTTTTTTGCCATGTCATTGTTGGAGTATTATGCAACCGGCCTTTGTTGGCACGTATTTATGTTGCTTACATAATCTCTTTGCATCGCACATAGTACTAGATAGTTTTCCTAGTCCCTCAGTAGCTTGCCAGACTACTGAGGGTGAGTACCATTTACTTAGGTTCATTCCTACTTACTGATACCCTGTAGTTACCCTACAGGTAGATACTAATATAACAGTAGCTTGCCAGACTACTGAGGATACCTACAGCTCTCCTATGGGTTCCCTCTGCTAAGCAACAACCTCCTGTAGTCATTTTGACTATGATTAATCAGCAACAAAAATGTTCACATGTGGCACAGGTTATACTGTCATACACTTGATTGTAGGATACACAAAAGGTGATCGGTTGTGGCCACTGAGCTCAGGAAAAATTTAGATTGCTAAGGCCTTACAAAACATTGTGGTGGTGAAGTAAGAATACACTGGTTAGTGTTTTCCTCAGCCCAGCCCCAAGCCCCAAGCTGGGCCAAGCTGTTCCCTTTTTGTAGAGTAGTAGCTTGATCATGAGAATGATCGATAAGATAATTGTATTGTTCCCTTGCCCTATCAGCTCAGGTATTTATACTATGTGGGAACATCATTCTAGAATAGTCTACTATGTTATGGAATATTCATCTACCTCTGAGAGTCTTGTACAGGATGCCAGTATCTACTCAGCGATACCAACACTCCCCCTCAAGCCAGGGTCATACCCATTTCTTTGGTATGTCTCTCATGCTTGTCTCTTGGTAGCACTTTCATAGGCCAGTCTATTTATGGCATAGGCCATGTCAGGCCATGTGGCAACTGTGGCATACATCAAAGATCCAATCAGGGAAGCATACTTATTTTGGTTAGTTGCTTCCTCACATTCTCTTGAAGTAAGGCAGATGGACTCAGGTTTTACCTGTGAGAGGGAGTCTACACATTATTCAGTAATGTAATATTCAGAAGATGGAATAGAATTTACCTCAGACTTTAAATGAACAAGTCCGAGGTTCGCCAAAGGAAAAACATTCAACCTAAGTTAAGGTAAAATTATGTAAGGCTGTGCAGTGACAAAGACAAGGAAGACAAGGTGAAACCAGTCAAACTCCAACATGCCCACTCAACAAACTAAGCCTTAAAAACAAGTCCCATACAAGGAAAAAACAAAAAATGTTTGTCTCGAGAGAGACCCTTTGTGAGAACATCTGCAACCTGCTCTGTAGTAGGCACATAGCTGATAATGAGTTCCCCATCCTCTATTTTCTCCCAAACAAAGTGGTGTTAAATAGAAATATGTTTCGTGCAATCATGGAACATGGCATTACTTGTTAGTGCAATTGTGGATTGATTGTTGACAAACAGAGAGGTAGGGGAAGCCATTGCATCTGCATCTAGTTCATGGAAGAGAGTGTGGAGCCAAATTATTTCTTTTGTAGCAGTGGATATGGCCATATACTTGGCCTCAGTGCTTGATAGCACTACAGATGTCTGCTTCTTAGATGACCAGCTTACTGCTCCACCAGACAGCAAGAAAACATAGCCAGTGACTGACTGATGGTCATTTATGTCTGCAGCCCAATCTGCATCTGCATAGCCCACTAGAGCACCTGGGGTAGACTTTGAATAGGTAAGATGGGCATCAGCTGTTTTTTGTAGATAGCAGTATACTTGCTTCAGTGCAGAAAGATGATGATCACCAGGGCAGGCAGCATGCTGGCTCAACACGCCCACTGTGAAAGCAAGATTGGGATGTGTAGCCAGCATCACATACATCAGGGCACCAAGACCACTTTGGTATGACTTGAGGTCACACTCTGGAGATGTCAGCTTTTTGAGTTTGAGGTTTTGCTCAATTGGAGTAGTGACTGCATGCCCATCCTGCATTCCCATGTGCTCGAGAATAGTCTCAATGTAGCGATTCTGAGATAGCTCAATGGTCCCTTTGTCCCTGTCTCGTAGGATCTCCATTCCAAGAATCCAACATGCCTTGCCCAAATCTGTTAGGTCATATTCTGCAGCCAACTGCTTTTTAAGCTGCTTGATAGCCTCACAGCTCTTTGAAAGGATGAGTTTGTCATCTACATACACAATGACAATAATGAGTATCCCATTTTTGACTTTGAAGAACAGGCTGTGATCAGCAAAGCTGCGGGTGAATCCAAGAGATTTGAATACTTCTCTGAGTCTGGTATACCATGCTTTTGGAGCTTGCTTGAGTCCATACAAAGTATGATAGAGACACCATACAGTATCATTTGAGTTCCGGAATCCTGGGGGAGTACAAAGGTAAATTTCCTCTTCAAGCTTTCCATTCAGAAAAGCAGACTTCACATCCATCTGATGGATCTTGAGATTGTTGTTATGCTCAGTGAACCAATATGCCTAAGACAGGCAAAGGTGAGCAGGCAGAACTATGTGAAGACAAACCTCTAAATGAGGATGCTTCATAGGGTACTCTGTACGTGTGATAGTTTTGTCGTACGTTAGACATGAAGGTTGTTCAATCACTAAGACAGCGATGACAACACTCAATGATAGGCTTAGACAGCCAATCTGAGATGGTGACGAGTCAAAGAGTAGATTCAAACTGAGGGAAGTAATCCCTCAGCTACAAGCTATACACTACATGAGTGGATCTACGATGAAAGTATCTTAGAGATCTAAATGAGATCCTAAGTACTGTGAAGAAAGGCAGTGCTCTGCAGCAGCCACTCATCCAGCTGCAGAGGACTAAAAAGTACAAAGTGAAAATGAATAAGGAAACAAACACATCACGAGTCAAAGAAGTCTGTTAGGTTACTGAAAAGGACAGCAGAGCCTCACCACAGTTTTCCATGATGCTTCACTGAGCCAACAATCTCCCAGATGCTGAGGACCACTGTAGCAGTTATGAGAGAAACAAACAAACAAAAAAGGTAAAACACATTATCACATGGGTAAGTCGTGGTGGCCCAAAAGCCAACCTCTTGGATTACTGGTTGCCTAGGCTGGGTTTGATGCAGGGGTTGAGGCATGGGTGGTAACATCACCCCCCTCTCAAGCTCGATGGGTACCACCTCATCGGTCTCATACATGGGGGGTGGGAGTGGCAGCAGGATGGTGGTGATAGGGGGTTTGGGGAGTGGTGGAAGCAGTCACAGGGGAGTGGGACACTGTGGGGGAAGGGGAAGGGCATGGTGATGGAGAGACATGCTTGACCAATGTGGGAGCAGTCCAACAAGAACCCTCTCCATGGTGACAAGACCAGTGTCCAGAGTAGGAACAGTGGTAGCAGACCTTGGGGAAGAGGACATGATCGACGGGACAGGGGATACATCCACTGATAATCAAGCAAGTCTGGTCATTATCAGGGAGAGGGAGAAATCTTTCTGGAGGGAAAGCATGAGCTGCATATATAGCATTTGGGATGTTTGTGTCTGCTTTACTCCAGATCACCTCTTCAAATAGACAAACCCACTCAAACTGGGTTGAGGTACCTGCCGAGGCATCAGCTAAGATCTCGGTGGTTTTATTGAAAAGGTATTCTCATCTTTTGCAGGCTTTTTCTGCATCCCCAACCATCTTCTCAGGGTTGGATATCCATGCATCACTAACTCTGTCAGTGTCCTGTACTCCTCTTCTGTAAGCTGCAGTTTCTTGGTCAATGAACCCACTTCCTGGAACTTCTTCCTTGACTGCTTTTGTGCAGTTTTGACATCCACCCAGGAGGGCAGCAGCCAATACTGTGTTGTACTTATTAAACTCCGTTCCCACAACCGGTCTGTGACCTGGAAAGACCTGCTCCAAGAGAGCAAATCGAGCGAGCTCTTGGCTTTGTGCCAGTCCACGAAAGGAGGTGATTGCCTCGAGCAGGACAAGGTCCCTAGCTGGTGTATGATTTCCTTCTGCATGTCCCCTAAATTCATAAGTATTTTGCCAACCTTCTTCTCTGCCTTCATTATGTTGTCTGAAGGTGTCATGTTAATTGTTTGTTTTAGAAGGTCAGGGACATGCGAAGCTACTAAGTCTGAGCTTCAGAAGATCTTACACAGCAGCCATACACACTCATTCTGTTCTTGTATTGTCCTGCTGAGTGTGTCCCCTCGTTTGTACTTTGTAAGAACCCAACAAGCATTGACATAGTCTGCTGGTGAGGGTTCCACATGGCAATGACCTTGGACGTCAGGGGTGAGACGGACAGGGGAGGAGGGGCAACTAAGCTGGGAGGTGGAGGGGACCCTGGTGTAGCATGCTTCGTGTACATGGCCAGGAAGTATGGTTCGGGGGCATCCCACAGGGGGAGCTGTGGGGGACATGTAGGGCTGGGTTGGTTGGTTAACACTGGGGGCAGTGATTCTTCCTGAAGACTCGTCATCTGAAGATTTTTCAACAGCCTTCCTCTTTCCTTCAGCCTTCTTCGTCTTTGTGAGTCCTCGCCATGAAGACTTGGGGTTCACGAGGACTTGGACAGAGATAGAACTGACTGGGTTTCTTCCTCGAACGGGTTGTTCATTGTTGCATGGTGGTTGGAGGTACATGCCCTCGAAGGTAACTGAGGGCTCATTGAGTGGGTCGATGGGGGTGGATTCTGGGACACCAAAGAAATCATTGTTGGTGTCGGAGAAGTTCTCCCACTGGCCTCCATAGGCCCAGGTGGGGTCTGAGTAGTCATTCTCGGTGTTGTAGGGGGAAGGCATGCCAGCATTGACTTTGTGATGGGAATTCGATGGGCAAGCTGATATTGCTCAAGAACTTCCATGGCATGTTCTTTTATGTTGTTTTCTGGTTCCCATGTTGCACTGGAGTGTGGGAACCCCTTCCACTTAATGAGATACTCTTTCCCTTTTCATCTCCCTTGGCTATGATGGTTTAGTATCACTTCAACCTCCCACTCGACCTTGTCATCCACTACATCAGGGACAGGGGGCGGTGGCACTTCTCCATAGACATCATTTTCGGTAAGGGGGAATATCCATGAGGTATGAAACACTGGATGTACCTGCCACGTATCTGGCAGTTTTAGGCATACTGCCACTGGTGAAATCAGCTCAGTGACCTCAAATGGACCAAACCTTCTATGTGTGGTCTTCAGAGATTGCCTTTGAGACTGTAGATTTCTGGCATCAAGCCACACCTTGTCTCCAATCCTTGGTGGCATATAGCTTCCTTTGCTTTGATTTTGCATCACTTCTTGGGCTCACTTATGCGCCAATATTGCCATGTCACAATTGGTGGTCAACCTCTCTAATCTCTCATCAACACTGGGGGCTGCAGAGATCCAGGCAGCCAGGTAAGGTGATGGCTCGTATCCATACAAGAGCAAGAAGGGTGTCTGCTTGTGAATGCTATGCACCTTGCTATTGTGAGTGAACTCAGCATTGGGAAGGTGAGATGACCACAAATTTGGGAACTCTGTGCAGTAGCAACAGAGGTATGTCTTGAGTTCTTGGTTAATGCATTTGCTTTCACTGTTGGTTTGGGGGTGGTAGGCAGTGGACAGTTTTTGTTTGATGCCTAGTGCCTTGTAGAGTTCTCAGGTGAAAGCCAAGGTGAACTGTGGACCTCGATCTGAGATAACCGACTCAGGGAGACCATATCTTTGAAACACATATTTTTGGAACAGTCTTGCGAGTCCTTTGGAGTCAATTGTTTTGACAGTTGGAATGAACACAGCTGCCTTCATGAGTCCTTGATCTACGATGGTCAACACCAAATCATAGCTTCCTGAGACAGGGAGATCAGTGATCAGATCCATCGAGATCTGTTGAAAGGGGAAAGGGTTCTTGGGTACATTGTGGGGGGTTACTGGTGGTGTTATTGGGTGAGTGATTACTTTTGCCACTTGGCATGTAGGGCATCCCTTGATGTATTCCTGAACCATTTTTCACATCCCTGGCCACCATACATATCTGTATAATCCATCCCCAGTATCTGTGAGTACCCCTTTGCTACTAAGCATGCTGTAGAGATCACTAAGAAAGAGATGGGGAAATGGGGTCTGAAGGGTAGTTTGACCAATAGGGACCCTGCTAGAGAGAGGAACTAGTAGATAGAATGAAAAGAAAAGAACTGGAACACTCAGCTGTAAAACCCAACACAAAACTCCTCAATCCCACCACTCTAGGACTCCCCTAGAGCTGTCCTGACCTCACTCTCAAGGGCAGAAAACAGAAAAGACTGCCACAGGCTGGTCACACCAGCCTGTGCTCTCCAGCCTTAATAGTGGTGATTGATCTGTAACTACTACAAACTCGAGTCCAAGTCCAACTTTGCTTACTAATCAGCCACTTGCCTCGCACCTAAGTCCCAACCCAAGGTACAAAATGGGATCAAGCCCCTTAGAAAAATCAAACAAACCCTCTACCACTCTCTTACCACTCAATATCCTACTAGGGAGTACTCTCTCCCTACAGTGCCTTGTATTTTTCTAATCTGCCTTCTTTATCATACTTTTGAACAAGGACCCATTTGTTAGCTACTGGCATCCTACCCTTTGGTAAGTTGGTTAGCTTCCATGTCCCCATTCAGTATAATTGATCTATTTCTGCTTTGACAGCTTTTTCCCACTCTGGCCATTTGGGTGAGTCACATGCCTCCTTCAGCATTCTTGGGTTGTCAGGTAAGGCACTACTTTCATTTAGTGCTGCATACACTAACACTGAGTGTTCTATAGGGTTTTCCTCAGGTTCTCCCTCATCAGGGTCTTGTGGTGACTCCAGTAAGTCACCATCTTTGCTATCTGACAGCTCTGGTAGGGGGATCGTTGAGTGCCTGGTAGTCCTTGACTGCCCTGGGCCTTTTACTTCTTCTCTGGTGAGTCTCACTTTCATTGTCTGTCCATTTTTGTTTACTGATGTGCTCTTGATCTCTTTTAGCTTCATCTCTATTATTCTTGGTATCCTGTGCATCCCCATCAGCCACATCTCTGGGCTCCAGCTCCCCCTTGTATGGCATACCATCTAGCAGGGTGGGTGAAGCATTTGGTGTACTGACTGGGTCCCTCAGGAAACAAAAATTGTGCAAAGTTTTTATGGATCTGGTGTGGGCATCATAAAAACAGACAGTGTGTGGGCCATCTAGGAACCCCACAAAGGTGAGTCTGGTGGACTTGGCATCAAGTTTATTGATACTGATGCCTTCATTCATTATCCACACAGGACAACCAAATTCCTGGAAGTGGGAGACATTGGGATGGTGTCCTGTCCATCATTCATAAGGCATTGCCCCTTCCAATGCCTGGGTATGGGATTGGTTCCAAACGTATGCCACATGGGTGATTGCCTTGGGCCAGAGGAATGCAGGAGCATTTCCTGCAATCCTCATGGCACAAGCAAGTTCACCCAATGTGTGATTAAAATGTTCAGCAATACTGTTCTGTGCTGGTGAGTAAGGTGCAGTGACTTGGAGGTTGACACCAGGTAAGCAATTCATTATTGATGTATTCTTTTCCATTGTCAGCATGCACCACCTTCGTCCACTGTCCCAGTTGGCATTCGAGGTAAGTAAGATATTCTTTCAATTTACTCGATGCCTCCCCTTTACTAACCATGAATCTGATTTCACAGTATCAGGTTGCATTGTCTATGAATGATTTGTACCAGCACACACACCCACTGAGGGCTTCTATTCAAGCTGGCCCCCACATGTCGGTGTGAATCATCTCACCCAGCTGTGTGTTCCTTGGCATGGACTTTTCTGGAAATGGCAGCTGAGTCTGCTTCACCTCTATACATGCAGGGCAATCAATGATTGGTGACAGCACCATGGTAAGTCCATCTACCAACCAGTCACATTGAAGGTGCTGGAGTCCTTTGACTCCTATGTGCCCTAAATGCTGGTGCCAGTCATCCCAGGTTCTTGCCTGGTATGCGTGCTCTGCAGGTTCATGCCTGTGGATGTGTAGTTCATATATCCCATCGTGTATATTAGCTATAGCAAATAGATCCTTATTTTGATTGTATAATTTCATTTTTCCTCCCCCAGAGACAGAGGAGCCACCCTCTTTATTGAGGTGTGTCAATGAAATTAAATTATGTACAGTGTCTGGGGCATACAGTACATTCCACAAAGTAATGACGGAAGTCCTGTTACCTACTCATGCCTGTAGCACAACTGTCCTGACTCCATACACTGTGATTTTGTGATCACTGATACCCTGGATCACCTTTTGTATAGGGAGCATATCCCTGAACAATATCTTATCTCTAGCTATGTGTGCTGTACTCCCTGAGTTGGCTACCCATGTGTACCATTCAATGCGCTCATCTATTCCTTCATACAATACATTGAATGTGCTATTATAAGTATTAGTACTACTGCTGCTAGATGTCCAATTCCCATCTGCATGTAGTACTTGCTCATCATCCTGTGTGTCACACATAGGTAATTCCATAATGGAGGCAAAATTAGCCTGCCTGGATTTAACCTTTCTAGGCAGCCTGCTGTGCTTTTTCCAGCAGTCATCCTCCATGTGACCCAATTTTTGACAGTAGCCACATTTGGGTTTCCCCTTATGATGGCACTTGTCAGTCATGTGGTTATTGTGCCTGCAGATACTGCAGGCTTTGGTGGGCTCCTTTCATTTGTTACTTCCTTTCTTCTGAGTAAATAACATTTGTTCTTGCAGTGTACCTTGTCTGTGCTTGAATTCATCTACTAGTACCACTGTAAGTTCTTCAACAGTTACTGAGTCCACTCCTTTCCCAGCTATCTGGCCTGCCATATATGATGTGGTAAATGTCATCCAAGACTCCAGCATATTTAATAATAGAATATCCTTGAACTCATCATCTGGGACTGGCTTCCCCATAGCTGACAGGTCGTTCCTCATTCTCTTGAGTTTATTAATATGTAGTGCAATGTTGTCACCCTCAGGACATTTAGCATTCAATAGCTCTCTCTTTGCAATGAGAGCAGTTTGAATGCCACATGTCTGATGAGCCATTTTAAGATTTTCCCACATCTGCACTGCTGTCTCAGCATGCATCATGTGGTCCATTTGTTGGTCATCAATATTGGTTAGTATGAGGGTCTGCATGATTAAGTCTTCTTCTTCCCACACCACAATTTCAGCACTGTTGGTAGAATTGTCCTCTGGCTTTGGGCAGCTCCCCTCAGTGTACTTAAAGACTCTATGCAAGCATAAGAATTTCTGCATGTGAATTCCCCATGCATGCCAGTTGTTATCTTTAAGCATATCTACTTTGTAGGATGAGATGGTGCCAAGGTTCTGTACCCTACTACTGGCTCCATCAGCATTGTTTGTATTTGTTGTTATGTTAATGAATTCTTCGGTGACTCCCAACATAGTGATGCGAAGTTTTATTTAGATAGCAATAGTTTGATAGAGGTTTTGTTTATAGTGGCAAACCAGGACTCATAACCTGTAGAGTAGTAGCTCAATCATGAGAATGATCAATAAGATAATTGTATTGTTCCCTTGCCCTATCAGCTCAGGTATTTATACTATGTGGGAACATCATTCTAGAATAGTCTACTATGTTATGGAATATTCATCTACCCCTGAGAGTCTTGTACAGGATGCCAGTATCTACTCAGCAATACCAACACTTTTAGGCCAGCCAAGCCAGGCCCTAAGGTCAGCCTGTAGGGGCTTTGGGCCTGGCCTGGTGTTTTGAGAGCCCTGAGCCAGGCCCTCTAAAGCCCCCAAAAGCTGGGCCAAGCCCTGAGGCCAGGGCTTTGGTGGCTGTGTCAATGTTCTTACTAATAGGTCTCAGCCATCCAAATTTATTGGATACAATTAATATATTTGATCACATACTGCACAAAGCTACACTAAGTATTGGTGATTAGTAGTGGGTGGGAATTTGGTCATGTGACCCTACTGTGTGTTGATGCGAGGTGGCCATCCTGGATGGCCATATGCCATGTGGGGATATGGTCACATGACCTAACATGCATTGGTGCAAGGTGACCATCCTGGACACCCATCTGGTGCATGGGGATGTGGTCATGTGATCTGAGTGTGTGAGTATGTGCATGGGGATTTGGCCATGTGACCTACTGTGTGTTGGTGCAAGGTGGCCATCCTGGATGGCCATGTGCTGCATAGGGACAAAATCATGTGACCCAATGGCAGGGCAATCCCTAGGCCACAATCATTTGATATCTCTTAGAATATTTTGTACAGATTATGAGTGTAGCTAAGTACATGAGTGTAGGGCCCAGCCTGAAGCTGGGCCAAGCCCTATATTAAGGGCCTGAGGCTGGGCCAGGCCCTATTGTTGGCTTAGAGGGGCTCAGGGCCTGGCCTGTGATTTTGAAAGCCCTGAGCCCCCCCAGGCCAGGCCCAAGCCCCAGCATTCAGGCCGAACTGGGCCACGAAAACACTAACACTGGTTGGACACACTACAACCATAAGAGGTGAGACTTATGATGGATTATAAGCCCTGTGGCAGGGCATGGTCAGATGGCTTCAAAGTATACATATGAGTACCAAATGATAGTTGTGATGTCCACCAAAAAACATCTTGTTCTACCTACAGGAGCACATCAGAATCTCCCCATGAAACTATCAGCCCATATAAGTCCTTGCATATGAACATCAATCATTCATGTTAATACACAGAACTCACATGCATTTCAGGTACAAGGTATGAGTTGATACTAACTCAGTATGGACATTATGGTTCCCCAGCCTATTATAAATAAATGTGGTACTACAATGCAGGGATGGTGCACTGATGAAGAGGGGGACTCCAGCAGGAAGGCGACAGAGGCCAGCCATCATTACACAGACATGCAGTTGAGAACCAGCCATGTACAAGATGTCTTGGACTTAGAATAGCCTTGGCTGACTTTGAATCAAGACTTACCTTTTGTAATATGTTATTCTTGCATGTTATCTCCACTAAGTATGCTGCATGTGGTTTTATTTAATTTATTTAATTTGAATGGGACCCTATGACTCTTCACAAAAGAGTTTTTTTTTGCCAACTATGCATCTCAACAGTAAGTTAGAATGGAGATTGTAGAACCCTGAGACTGGAATCAGTGGAAACCTCAATTTTGGCTTCTTTTAGGTAAGCCACAGAAGGACCTTGGCTGCAATTAATCTCCAATTAGGCCAGACTTGTGTATATAAACTGACATGAAATTCATATTCTTCCCATGTTGGATTATTATGCAACCGGCCATTGTTGGTGCATGTTTACTTGCTTACATAATCTCTTTGCATCGCACATAGCACTAGATAGTTTTCCTAGTCCCTCAGTAGCTTGCCAGACTACTGAGGGTGAGTACCATTTACTTAGGTTTATTCCTACTTATTGACACCCTGTACATACCTACAGGTACATACTAATAATATAGTAGCTTGCCAGACTACTGAGGATACCTACAGCTCTCCTACAGGTTCCCTCTGCTAAGCAACAACCTCCTTTATCCCATTCATTCACTCCCTCCCTTCACCTTACAGCCTGACTACCCATGCTTCATAAGTAATTTCATTTCTATGTTTGTGTGTGCTGTAGGTATGTATGTGATCCCACATTTGAAGTTATTCATTTAGGTAAGATTGGGTCCTCTAACCCTAACCCCACACTCCCAGATATGTGATGGACCCCAGATGCCATATTACAGTACACTATCTCATAATGCATTGAAAATGGCTGGTCCCACTGTGGGACAGTGCTAATTCACAACAATATTGCATATTGCATAATGCATAGAGCTGCACCACTATTATGCATTATGAGATAGGTCTTTTGGCATGTTGGGACATTGTTGAACTTGTTGGAGTTTGAATCACCCCTGTGTGATACCTTAATTTGGTGCAAGTTTCATGTGATTACATAAGCGCTTAGAGCGCACTTAGTACTACACTTTTGGTACTAATTGTAGAAAAGGGCTGTAGGCAGCCTCAGTAGTGACTCAACTACTGTATATATTGAAGTACCTGTAGGCAGCTACAAGGTATCAGTAAGTAGTATACTATAAAGAATATGTATGCTTACCCTCAGTAGTGACTCAACTACTGAGGGAATAGTACCAAAAGTGTAGTACTATGTGCGCTCTAAGCGCTTATGTAAGCAAGTAAATCTCGCACCAAAATGTACATCACACTGGGGTGATTCAATCTCCAACACACCCCCTGAAGCTCCACTGTGTGAATAGGTAGGGGTGAAGAATATAGGACTCAATAGAAAAAATGTATACCAAATATTGGAATAAAGTGAGTATAATTGCTGCAATAGCAGCCTTGAGTCCATTGTGTGCGAGTGTTGTGTGCGAGTGTTTGCCACGCTGCGTTGTGGCAACTTCCTGTTTCGGATATGCCTGTAGTGTGCGCGTGCCTTGACCTTGTACCATGACCGTTGTAACGGGGAAGTGTGGGGTGGAAGGATAGTGAGAGTAGGGGCGGGGCGTGGCAGCGAGTGGCAGGGGTCCGAGTGCCATAGCCCAAGTAGAACAGTAGCAGGAGAGCTTAGTCATCAGGAAGCAGAAGCACTGTCACTGGCATCGGGCATCGGGCACCGTTTCTCAGTCTGGCAAGTCCATCTGGTGACGAGAGGGGAATAGGAACCCCAGGAACGCAGTTACGGGCAATGTCGCTATCACTACAACAGGTAGCACGACTACGAGGAATAAACACGCAGGCAGAAGAAGCAGAGTCAGGCAGTGGCACGATCACTACGGAAAGCAGTTTGTCGACAGCAGAGGGAGACGACTCAGAGCTATATACCCCATGCAGACCAACAACGGCGAACCCGTATCTCCGTGCCAGAGGCAAACAGAGAAGTACAAGCACGTCAGCCGGCACACAGAACTACCACCTGCGGCCAGCAATATTCCCCAGTGAAACGCTCTTTTTGGCCAGGCCGAAAGCAGAACAACGAGCAATGCCAACTCCAAACCCGTTCCCGGCAACGCCAAACCCACAGCCAACGACATCGGGCAGACCAGCACAACCACAACCAGCAGCTCAAACAATGTCATACCAGATTGTCAATGTCAACGAAGTGGCAAAAGTTGTCCCACTGTTTCGAGGGGACTACTCGAACAAGGAGGAACCATCGGACTGGTTCGTGGAATTCCAGCTATCACTCCTGACGACCTGGACAGAGGTGATGAAAGTAGACCGGTTCAGCCTGCAGTTAGCGGCAGGAAGCTATGCAGAAGAGTGGTTCACGGACCTACCATCCAGAGACAAGGTGGACATGGTAACACTCAAGGCTGCGTTTCTGAAAAGGTGGCCACCAACCAAAAGGCCGAAATGGACAAAGTCACAACAGAGGGAATGAGTTAAAGCCCTAGTGCTGAAAGAGGAGGAGATTGGAAGGTGGATCGATGCAGAGGGAGGAGGAGATTATGGGCACATAATATGGGCAACGAAGGTGATGCGGTTGGCGTTAAGCATGGGAGACAAGGAGGGCAAGCTAATCGAGTACGTGATCGAGGCAGCACCAGAAAGCTTGAGAAACGAGCTAGAGGACGAGTACAAAGAGTGGGACGAGTTCATAGAGGCGGTGAGAAGAGTCAAGGTGAAAAAGCTGTTGAGAAACCAGGAGACAAAGAAGGGCGAGCAGTCGCTGAAGAGCGAGGTGGCAGAACTACGACAACAAATCAGCCAACTCACGGTACGGCACATCGCACAGACCTACCCAGCAAGGACAATAGTGCGGGCAGAGGGAGAAGGAGTACCACAAAGCTATGCTGGGCAGTACGCAAGGGCAGGCATACCCGCAGTGGCAGCAAACAGGAATGTGGTAGCGCCAAGGATTCCACTCACGAGGGCCCAGATCTTGGAAAAGGCGCTAGCAGTACCACACCGAGCGAACACGGACGTGGGCAGGAGACTGTACGAGGCGGACGTGCAGGCTTGGCACCGGGCATTCAGGGAAGAAACAATGCCAGCGCTCGAACGACTGTACCCTCTGAAACCAGGAACAGCCATGGCAGGGTCGGGGGAATGTTTCAGTTGCGGGCTGGTCACTGACCCACCACATGTCGGAAACACATGCACAGCCAAGGAGACTCTGCGATTACACGAGACGAGGTGGCAAAAGCTAGTCGCGGGCATGCTGCGAAGAATGACACAGCTCAGGCCCAACGCAGCCCCGGTCCAGTACGTTTGGCCAATGGCACAGCAAGCTGAGTTCAGCGGAGAACCAGCAGAACCTCAGGTGTACACGATAGCGACAGGAGAAGGATGGCAGGTAGGCAATGCAGGGCAGGCAGAGCAGCACGAAGGGCAGTGGGACTGGACGGTGGAGGGAAACTACTAGGGGCTGCAGAAAGTGGCGGACCAACATCAGCCCCAGGTCACTGTCCATCCAGTTTGGAGGAAGAGAAGTTGAAAATGGAGGATTCGCCTGCAAGCATGCTAGAGCCAGTTGTGGGGAGCGTTCAGGAGCGTTCAGGAGAAAAGGGGGTAGGGTCAGAACAACAGGAGGAAAGCACAAGTAACATACAGGACGCTGAGAATAGAATCACTGACGTTTATGCGTTGGATGCGGCAAGCCAGTGGGCCAGGACTCAGGTCGGTCAGCCGTTCATGGCAGTAGCGAGCTTAATGGGACCGAGAGGGGAAAGAGTCAGGTTTCTCGCAATCATGGATAACGGTGCAATGATAAATGCCATTGACATGGGCACGTACCACAAAGTGCAGACGAGGTTGCGCCAACTGGACGCGTCAAAGCAGGTGCTAAGGATGGCAGACGGGTCGCTGGTACCATCCACAGGCACTTCGACAGGCACCCTACAGTGGGGAGCGGTGAAGGCACAAATGACGTTTGAGGTGTTCCCAAGCAAGGGCTCGTGGAAGATGTTGATAGGCAAACCACTGCTGGATCAACTAAGGGCCATACACAATTATGGAAAGGACTCCATATTGCTACCATGGGGAGACGAGTACATCAAAATCGAAAACTGCGCTAAATGGGGAATACAAAACGATGTACTGCCCACTGAAGCCGGACCAAAAGCAGCAGGGCAGCAAGAGAAGGAGAGAGAGGCGGAGATGCTGGTAGAGGGCGACAAGGCAGAGGTGAGGCACGTGGAGACAGAGAGCCAAGAAGGAGGGATGGACGACGACGAAGACATGACGAAGGACTGTGAAGTGGGGAAGTCAGCGGGGGAGAAGAAGATAGAAAGCGTGTTTACGAGGCTGAAGGCAGAGGGGCCATTCTACCCACCCAGGGTAGAAGAAGTATGGAAGGCGATCAGATGTGGACCACTGCCACCAGACAAGCTGAAGCAGGTGAAGGACAAAATAGCCGAATTTGCAGACACCTTCACGTTGTCGGTAAAGGAGGTAAAACCGGTACCGTTCATGAAATTCTGGTTGAATATATCAAATGATGCTAAGTTCCCACTGAAAGTCAATCAAAAGCCACTGACACAGGTACAGAGGGAATGGTACCTACCGGTCTTGGAGGACTTCAACGAGGCGGGGATACTACGGGACATCAGGTCGGACGAGGTGAAGGCAGTCCACCCAACGGTGCTAGCGCAAAAGGCACATGGAGCACCGGGTCTCACAATGGAAGAGATCAGAAGATTGGTCGAGGAGCAAAGCATGGGAGGGACCACTCAACTAACGGTAGACTGACCAGAGAAACACATGAGCCAAGGGAGCGGCAGTGGGAAGCCGAAATGGCGGGTATGCCAGAACTTCCAGGTCCTCAACAAAGTCACGGAGGTAGCACCAATGCCACAAGGGGACATCAGGTCGAAGCAACAATGCCTAGCCGGGCACCAATATGTGTGCGTCATGGACCTAGCGTCGGGGTTTTACGCAATAGAAGTAGAGGACCAGTATCAGCCATACCTGTGCATCTACACAGAGGGCAGGGGCTATCAGTGCTACACGTGTATGCCCATGGGTCTACTAGGCACACCATCGTGTTTCGCAGACATGACAGCAGTTGCGTTCAAAGGGCTAGTGGCGCAAATAGGGCTGGAAACATTTGTGGACGACAATGGGATAGCAGGAGACGAGTTCCAGGAGTTACTAGCAAGGTTGCACGTCTTCCTGGTAAGGTGTCGGGAATGGGACATATCGCTTTCACCACAAAAAATGCAGCTATTCATGTCGGAGGTGGTGTTTGGGGGCACAAGAGTCGGGTGGGAAGGAATCAAACCAGACGTGGCGAAGCTGGAGGCAGTGGCTAAGTGGCCAACACCAACATCGCTACTAGAGCTGATGAGGTTTCTGGGCTTAACAGGGTACTTCTGGTCGCTTGTCAAGGATTACGCACGGGTAGCAGCACCACTAACGGACCTGCAACGAAACCTAGACTTCCCAGGCCTGGATACCAAGACAAGCAAATGGAAGTACCGGCAATACCTCAGAGACAGGTCACTCGAACGGTATTGGACACCGAGACAGACGCGAGCATTCATAAAATTGAAGCAGGTGCTAACATCTGAGCCGGTGCTGAGAGCACCCAAGTTTGATGGAATGCTGTTCATACTAACAACAGACGGATGCAAAGACGGCTTTGGAGCGGTGTTATCCCAGAGGTTTGACATGACGCTGGAGAGCAGGAAAAAGGTGACAGCAGTTCACCCGATAGGCTTTGTGTCTAAACGAACATCAAGCATGGAGGAACGGTACAAGCCATATATACTGGAATTTGCAGTGTTGAAGTTCGGAATTGACCATTTCAGCGATACCATATGGGGCTTCCCTGTGGAACTGGAGACAGATTGCATAGCACTACGGGACACGCTGTGCAATGACAAGTTGTCACTAGTACATGCCAGATGGCGAGACGGTATTTCGGCATACCAGATAGTGGATGTACGCCACAGGCCAGGCAAAACCAATGCAGCAGCAGACACGCTAAGCCGAATGTTCGCGGACAAACCAAGAGGGAAGGACGATGGCAGCGAGTGGACGGTCAGCGAAGACTGGGAATCATCGAGGGGAATTGTTAACGATTTGTTTGCGGTCGAAGCTGACCCGACTTTCTCCAAGTTGAGAGAACAGTTTATTGACGAACCTTTGTTTTTAGAGGTGGTCGAGGCAATATACAACCTCAGGAACACCACGAGTGACAGGGACCGGCGCAGAGCTCGACATAGGGCAGAAGGGTACCACATCGAGGACAGATGCCTGTGGTGCGTGTACACAACAAAGTCGATACGAGCAAGGCCAAGGGTAGAATGCGTTATGCAGAAAGAGGCGACAGTGATGGTGGAGGAGGAACATAGGACGAATGGGCATTGGGGGAGAGATCTGGTGAAGATATGGTTGATGGACAGAGTGTACAGCCCACGGCTGGACCAATCCATTCGCCAAGTGTTGTTGCAGTGCACGCAATGCAAGAACTTTGGGTCGACGCATCTGCATGCATTGTTGTACCCAATCACGAGACGACACCCTTTTGAACTCATGGTTGCAGACTATCTGTCCATGCCAAAGGGAAAGGGAGGTTACCATTCCGTGCTCCTGATGCTGGACACATACTCACAGTATGTATGGGGCTTCAAGCTCAAGGTACATGGAACTGCGAAAACAACCTTGGACGGCCTAAAGACGGTGACGCACATGTTCAGAGCCCCAGAGGCATTCATGACAGACGGTGGTTCCCACTTCAAGAACGGAGAAGTGAGAGCATGGTGCGAGGCACATGGAACAGTACAACACGTGGTAGCAGCATATGCACTGTGGATAAACGGGCTGGTGGAGAACGCAAACAGCAAACTGTTAGGGAGGCTATGGAGGTTGTGCAGCCCAGAGCTAGGAGAGGACGACGAGGGTTGGGGCAAGGTTGAAAATATAACCAAGGCTTGGCCGGATTATTTCGACGAAGCAGTCAGACAGATGAACGAACGCGTTGTACCAGCCTTCCAACTCTCACCAAAGGAGCTGTTGTTAGGATTGGTCGTCAACACAGCGAGAACGCCAGTCGAAGAGGCAACAGCGGAGCTAGGCCCAAAGGAGGTGGACGTACAGCTAGCATACATGGAGCAACAGCGGCTCGATGGGGCGGCTCAGGCTATGTTGCACGCAGCGAAAAGGAAAGCAACATTCGATAAATGGGTGCTATGCTCTGTTACAGGTGAGGTAGTATTCAAGGAGGGCCAACTCGTACAGGTACATGACACTACCCAGGAAACCACAGTGGCCAGCACGAGGAAGTTGCTACCAAGATGGTCAGCACCAAGACGGGTCATAGGATGGGTGGGCAACTCGTACAAGCTAACGACGCTCGAAGGATTCCCAATTAACGGGTTGGTCCATGCGAGAAGGCTGAGGTTGTTCATTCCACGGGATGGAACAGCGTTAGTGGAGATGCAACAGGCGGTGGAAGAGGAGGAAGCAGAGAGGCAGGAGGAAGAGGCGAGAGCATTGGGAGCGGTGGGACAGGAAGACGAGGAGCAAGGAGGGCGAGGAGAGTAGGAGACAGAGCGAACCCGGAGGTTCGCATTGCTTGAAAGGGGGGCACATGTAATGGGGAAGTGTGGGGCGGAAGGATAGTGAGAGTAGGGGCGGGGCGTGGCAGCGAGTGGCAGGGGTCCGAGTGCCATAGCCCAAGTAGAACAGTAGCAGGAGAGCTTAGTCATCAGGAAGCAGAAGCACTGTCACTGGCATCGGGCATCAGGCACCATTTCTCAGTCTGGCGAGTCCACCGTGAGGCTGCCGTATTGAATATAACAAATCTATCATCGTTCTGCGTCCGTCTGGGAGGCACCCCCTGCCGCCAGTATGTGTTAGCAACATTCCAGAGGGCTTTCGAGAGGTGGCGAGGAGGCGAAATGGGGATGCTAAGTAGCATGAGGCGCTTGCAGCCTCTTGGACCGGATTTACTGACATTTTTAGGTCTCGTCTTGATCCATTTGCATCAGTGAGGGTCGCTGATGTTCCCTGGAGGGTGCGTGTAGTCGTTTGAAAATGGTTTTGATGACGCAGGTGAGCCGTTTGGCCATTCAGGCTCAAATCTGCTGTACTGACTGCTGCCATTAGCTAGCAGTGCTTTTTCGACACTTTGCAAGTCGCTGAACTCGCTGCTAGTGGCACTGTCATACCTATAGCCTGTCCAACACCCTGTGATGGACATCTGAAGTCGTTGTGTGCCGATTTGGAGAGCAGGTGCTGGCTGCATGGTGACACTGTGCATATGGTGTGTGCAGCCCTTCGTTTCGACGTTTCTGGCATGCCTGACTTCATTATAGCATATGGCTATTGTCCAGGTCCCTCCCGCAAAGCATCTGGATGATTTAGTGGGCGTCGAGAGGAGCTGCAGTGGCCATATGGTGATTGCAGGTGTACGGTAGGCGCTGGGCCTTGTACAAACAGTGCTGACGTTTTCAGCTTTCATCTTAATCTTGCCATGTCAGTGCGGGTCACTGAGGGTTGACGGAGCATGTGTGAGGCTGTTGGGAGGCCGTTTAGATGGTGCAGGTGAGTACATGCCGGTACAGGTGTCATCTCTCCTCCTATTGCTGCTGCGAGGCAGCCGTTTGGCCACAGGATGACTTCTCTGCCGTTTCGTGTCGTTCCGCATCGATATGGGAGGTAAAGGAGGTTGTTGCTATGCAGAGGGAACCTGGAGAAGACTGTAGGGTAACCTCAGTAGTCTGGCAAGCTACTATTATATTAGTATGTACCTGTAGGGTAACTACAGGGTATCAGTGAGATAGGAATAAACCTAAGTAATGAATGTACTCACCCTCAGTAGTCTGGCAAGCTACTGAGGGACTAGGAAAATAGTCTACTGCTATGTGCGATGCAAGGTGATTAAGTAAGCAAGTAAACACGCGCCAACAATGGCCGGTTGCATAATATTCCAACACTCCCCCTCAAACGGCATGGGGGAATTCTAAGGCAAAACATAATCCAAAAATATAAAATGAAATATACCAAATGTATAATCCAATGTGTGGTTCAGAAACTTGAATTCCGAGTGCGTGGCTTGTGTTAGCGACACGAGAGTTTCGAATTTGGGCGCGATTGCCCGATTTGGTAGGTCACGTGGTGCACGTGATCAGCGCGTCGTCACTTCGTTGATTGCAACGCTTGCAGTCGTTGCAGGGCCGCTGCACGGTCTCTGACATGTTGTTTGTGATATCTCGGCTTCGGGAAATAGACGGTAAGGTTTCGGAACTTGATGGTAAGGTCCGGGCATGTGCCGATGCCCTCTCGATGACGCGGAGTTGGCCGCATCGCGTCACCTCGTCCTTGGTGGGCGGTTTCGAGCTTCCTAGCTCTACTGACATATCTAGATTCGAATTTGATTGTTCCGAGTCGACGCTTGGGTCCGCTGACCTCGTCGGAACGCTTTTGGTGGCTTCCGGGTGGCCCAGGTACGTCGCTTGGCTTCCGCCTCTGCTGCTTGCGCTGACCAGCCTGGTCTCCAGCTAGCAGTCTCGTTTCGACTCGTTTCGAGTCGCAGCGCATGCTGCTCATTGCGCCATCCGTCTGGCACCTTCTCCCCTTCGTCTCGACGTGTCCTAATGCTTCCTGGACCTCCCCTTCGTCTCTGGGCCCTCTAGGTCGTCTGAGCATGTTCAGATTGGCGTTGCATTGGTTTTTGGTGGGTCGTCGCCGCTCCCCCTGCTTCCAGCACTTGCAGGTAGGGACTAGACATGTTCCAATGCCTTCTCGATTGTGCCGGGTCGACCGCGTCGCGTTACCATGCCCTTGGCATGCGTTCTCAACCTTTCGCATTGTCCTGACATTTCTAGCTTCGGATTTGATTCTTCCACGTTGGCGTTTCGGTCGGATGAGTGCACAGGAGTGCCTTTGAGAGTTTGTGGTTGGACTGGGCGACACAGGTAAGTTGCTGCACGAGCTCCGGCTCCGGTATGCGTGCTGATTATCTCCAGCCAGCAGCACTGCCTTGACTCGTGTTGAGTCGACGCTTCCACTGCTCGTTGTGCCGTCTCTGCCATCGTTTCGTTTGCCATCACCACCAGCTGTCTCCCCCTCAACACCCTTGGTAGCAGACCCCTTGTCTGCGTTTGCTGGTCCTCCAAAGGTAATATTGTGATTCGGGGTGCTTGACGTCTCGAGTGGCGCGTTTCGTGATAGGGATATGTTGGCGTCTCCAATGCCAACTCGTCTCCATTGCATAGTATGGTCGGGCAACTCACTTTCTGGCTTTCGAGGTGAGTCTAACTCCGTTTGACACGTTCTGACATTCTGACGTGCATCGCTAGCTGTCGTCGTGCCATATGCGGTACTGACTGTGTCCGTTTCATTTCTCGGCGCATTCGTATGGATACCTAGACTTTCCATTTCGTTTATGTGCCATTGTGTACCTCCATACGTGCCGACGTCGACATTGCATATCTGCGGTACTGCCACAATCGCTTCTCCTTCATTTGACACGCTCGGAGTTGTCGTTAGGCCTCTTGGTCCATCCGCATGGCCACTGGGCTCGTCAGTGTGCCCATCTGCAGCTGTGTTCATATCGCTGCCGCTCGCACAACCAGCCTGCTCCCCCTTGAGCGGCAATCTTCGTGCATCAGGTATGTCGCTTCGAATAACTCCGATTTCTTTCTTCGGCATCATGGAGCCCATCTGTCGGCTCGCTTTGGCTTCGCTGACACCCACAGTTGTCGTTTTGAGTCGTCCGTGTTCATGACAGACTCTGAAGATTTGTTGGCGGCGTTTCGTGCATTCGGTGGGCAGTGTTCGCAATGCAGGTGCATTTCTCGTCTGCGGCCTTTCTCGTTCGGCATGCTGACTTTGGCTTGCTGGTAGTAACCTCTTTTTGACTCCAAGTGAGTCAGCGGTCTCATTTCCCATTGCACTGGCCCTGCCGTTTGTGTTCCCCTCGTTGGCGGCATTTTCCCTCATTTCGGCATTTTGTCTGCTCACCATGCAGACTGTCGGCTGCCCTAGGTGTCCACCTGGGTCGTGAATAGTAAGTCGCGGCTCATCGTTATTGCTGCCCTGGTCGTTTGTGACGTTGCTGCTTGCATAGCCGTTCTGCTCTCCTTCGAGCAGTGCGTTGGTAGTCTTTGTGTCTCCACCACCTTGGTTTAGGTACAGAGTATGAGTCGTGATCTCCATGCTCGCGGCTATGTCTGTGGCCTCTGCGCCCAGACTTCCCTCCGGAGCAATCTTGCTACTGACTCCTTGAGACTCGTTGCTAACCTCGTTCGGCTCGATTGGGACTGTTTCAGCGTTGTTAGGCATACTCGGGGTTTCTGCCTCATTGACAGTCATATCCATACTTGTACCACATCTGTGGTTGTCATGGTTGACGTCTACGAGCCTTGGCTGTTCGTGCAGACTGTCCTCGCACCCAGCTGGTGCCGTTGACGTGTCCTCAACACTGCCGCTCGTACACACTGCCTGCTCCCCCTCGAGCGGCAACTTTTGTGTACCTGGCAAGTCATTCGTTGTGCTTCCGTCGCACAGTTTCAATGGTAGATCTTCGTCGGCCATCTCGTCACTTGTGTCAACTCCGCTGGCATGTCCTGCTGCCTCGCTGGCTAGCTCCACTGCCCTGTCGACATCCTTGACCTCATACGGTGCCTCGACCATCCCATTTAGCACTTGTGGGTGCTCGCTTTCGAGTGGCCTTCCTGCCCTCGAACTTGGCTGCTCCTGCAGCTCGCTCTGTGCCGTGCGCAACTCGCTTGGCACTTCAGGTTCGTGGTCTTCGACCTCAATGCTTCGTGATGGAACCTGCTGGGCCACACCAACTGCTGCCACAGCCTCGTCATTGCTCCTCGCCTCGGTAAGTTCATCCTCGAGCCTCTCCTCTCTCGGCAGCTCCACTGACAACTCGTTAGGCCTCGTGCATGACTCTCGTAGTTCATCTTGCATCTCGTCACCACTGGCATGTGCTTCGAATGCACTGCCGTCCTTCTGTTTGGGTAGATGTTTGGTACTCGGTGGCTCGTCTGCTGCCACATCACCATTCGAAGCCTCGACGCGCTTCTCGGTGGGTAAAGGGATTCGGGTAGAGTCTCGGAATTTTGTCGCTAGGTAGTTAAACATCTCGTGAGCTGTTTCGAAGTGTCGGATGTGCGAAAAAAGTGAATCGGGGATGTTCCACATAAGTATGGACTGTGCATTGCTATTCTGCTGCAGCCATTCGTTTCGCTCATTTCCTGTGACCTTCGGCTTCTGCTCCACACCAGCTAAGTGTCCGAGAAGATTTTGTGTACTGGCAACTTCGAGAATACATTCGCGGTATTCCTTCCAATTCCGTCCATTCTTCTTGAGCTCTGGGATATAGACAAATCCTTCCCTTGTATAGTACCTCTTCACTGCCATTTCTTCTCTCCAGGTTCTGCTGCTAGGCGGGGCTCATAACCTAAAGGAGGTTGTTGCTATGCAGAGGGAACCTGGAGAAGACTGTAGGGTAACCTCAGTAGTCTGGCAAGCTACTATTATATTAGTATGTACCTGTAGGGTAACTACAGGGTATCAGTGAGATAGGAATAAACCTAAGTAATGAATGTACTCACCCTCAGTAGTCTGGCAAGCTACTGAGGGACTAGGAAAATAGTCTACTGCTATGTGCGATGCAAGGTGATTAAGTAAGCAAGTAAACATGCGCCAACAATGGCCGGTTGCATAATATTCCAACAGGAGGTGCCCCCTCCTGCCAGTAGGTGTCGGCGACGTTCCAGAGTCACTTCAAGGGGTTTGAGAGCGTTTGAAGCAGCTGCATAGGAATGCGAGCTGTCCGATGCATGGGCCCTCTCATTCTGACTCGTCTTGCACGTCTAACCTTGTTACAGCATACGTTTGTCACCCATGACCCTCCCACAAGGTATATGAACTGTTTTGAGGGCATCGAGTGAGCTAGAGAAGACCGCTTGGGGGCCGCTTGGACATGGTAGGCGTTTCGCCTCATTAGAGCATTGCTGATGCTTTTAGCTGTTCGTTTGATCCTTCCTCATCGGCGATGGTCCCTGAGAGTCCTATAGAGTTGAAGAGGGTACGGAATGCCTGTCAGAGGCAGTTCGGGCGGTGCAGGTGAGCCGTTCAGTCGTTTGGCCCTATGCTCGCTGTGCTGACTTCTGCTGTCAGCCAGCAGCTCCTTCTCTGCTCTGTGTGAGCAGACAGCGTTACTGCTTGTTGCATCGCTGTTGCCGCTGTCACCCCACCTGTCAGCTTCTGGTGGTAAGACCTGTGATATCACCAGTGTGCCATGTCGTTTGAGCTGTGCACACTTGCCATCTTGTCTTGTAGTCTTGTGCTGCTGCCACGAGACTGCCATTTGACTATCGGAAGACCCATTGTGGTTCCGAGTCCGTCTAGGAGGCATGTCCTGTCTCCGGAATGTATCTGCGATATTCCAGATGTGTTGCGAGACTTTGTGAGGTAGCGAAATGGGAGTGCTGAGGATGAGGCATCTGTAGCCTTTCGTTTTCAGTCCACTGACATTTACTGGGTTCGTGTTGACTCTGCAGCGTTGGTGGGGTATCCGTGACGTCTTCGGAGTGTGCATGAGACCGTTTGGAGGTAGTTCATGTGGCGCAGGTAAGTCATCTGGCCACTTCATCTCGTGCTTGCTGTGCTGACACCCACTGCCAGCTAGCATCGGTTTTCTGACTCCATGCGAGTCGCTGAACTCACTACTAAGCTTGTCATCACCCCCACCACTGGTATCCTCAGCCTTATCAGGCTCCTTTAGGTGTCTCTCCAAATGTGGTATGTGGGCTTGAATCTCCACTGCGTTGGCACTAATTTCCCTTGTCTCCAGTGTCGTTGTCTTCGACTTGGCACCTGGGCTATTCCCCCATCCAACTCTAGGAGATATAAGCACCCCCATCCCCTGAGCCTTGTCAGGCGGGGTATTTCGTGTAGAGTGCCTTTGGTGGGTTTGCTGTGGGTGTCGTGATGCCCGTTTGCTTCGTTTACATGGCAACTTGTGTTCCATGATCGTACCACTATATATTCGCACTGGCGGCTTATTCCGTAGTGTAGAACATTTGGCATGCAAAGTGGAGGGTTCAGGATGTATCCCTGGGGGATCGGGTACATTGATGATTGTCTTGCTATTCATCCCAACGTGCTCATCACATTCAACAGGTGTTGTTGATATGTCTTCAATAGAGCATTCGAAGGCCTGGCTAGTGGCATTGTCTGCAGGCTCGAGGGTCTCACAGCTCAACTTAGGTGGGTCTCGTCGCTCAGCATTTGTGCCGATGGAGGCGAGTGGATTGTGCATGTCAGCTACAGCACTAGACTCGTTTCCTCCTGTTGCAGTCTCGGTATAGTCTCCATTGTGCTTGTTCGAGCTGTCTGCACAGCTACCTGCCACCTGATCTTGTACATCTATGATTGCTGCCTCTGGCGCCATGGGCCCATAGGTAATCTCAGTACATTCTTTCAGGACCACTGCAGGCTGTTCTACAGCTGCAGTGTTTGCGAGGATGCTCCTGCTTGTGACTTTGGAATGATCGCATTCGTGCTGACTAGGCACAGTCTCATTGAGCAGTCCATCATGCACATTTGTGCACTGCCAACTAACTGGCTTCGGAATTTCACCATAGCATCTTTCGAGATAGGAGAACCATTCGAGAGGAGTGTTGAGGGAAATTAGTGAGGGAAGAATGATGTCCGGAATGCCGAATGTGATCAAAAGATCGACCATTGAGTTCTGTTGGTGCCACATAGACTCAGCGGTTCGCCATGCCGCTAGTTCATCTCTTTCCTCATTGGACTGTGGCGCCCAGCCTGGGCCACATCCTTCCAGCTGGTTTGGATGCATTGGTCGTGTTTCAGACCCCAATAGGATGCTGGTTAAGTCTTCTTCATCTATGGCTTCGAGGACCCAACTTCCATAGTTGGTCCAATTCTCACCATGATCACTGAGCTCAGGTGGATCCATCTGGTAGCAGTCCATTAGCCTCGAGGGTAGTAGAGATGTATTGTGGACTTGTTGAGTAGCTTCAGTACGAGTCTACTGCGAGTTGTCTATAATAAAATTTTCCGCACTAGGCGGGGCTCATAACCTGTAGAAAAGGGCTGTAGGCAGCCTCAGTAGTGACTCAACTACTGTATATATTGAAGTACCAGTAGGCAGCTACAAGGTATCAGTAAGTAGTATACTATAAAGAATATGTATGCTTACCCTCAGTAGTGACTCAACTACTGAGGGAATAGTACCAAAAGTGTAGTACTATGTGCGCTCTAAGCGCTTATGTAAGCAAGTAAAACTCGCACCAAAATGTACATCACACTGGGGTGATTCAATCTCCAACACTAATCCCTCAGTAGTTGAGTCACTACTGAGGGTAAGCCTACATATTATTCATATTAGACTACTTACTGATACCTTGTAGCTGCCTACAGGTACTTCAATATATACAGTAGTTGAGTCACTACTGAGGCTGCCTACAGCCCTTTTCTACAGAACTTGGAGTCATGGATAGTCATTAACCATTGTCCACTCCTATAGTATTATTAGTGACATCCCCTCATTGATTTTGAAAGATTATTGCTCATGTGGTGCACTGGGAGATTGCCAAGAAGAACAAGGGGATGGTCATTTGAGTCAGGTGGCAATGAATGCATGCTATTGCAGGATACTATTACTATCTTGTACATGGAGAGAGTTTAGTAGATTGGGTAAGTAGGCCAAGCAAGCATGCATACTACATACAGTGTACAGATATGGTTTCAGGGGCCACACTGCATTTTTTGGACCACCTTTGCCAGATGCTCCCCCTGGATGCCTACAATGAGATGTAGTCCTTAATTTGATGCAAACTACAATCAACTTGTTGAGTAGACTGTAACATACATAGACCATCTTATAAAGAATGTCACTCCCCTAGTGTAGTCACATGCATGTCACATATATAGTCACAAATTGTGACATTGTACTACTGCATAAATCTCATAGTGCATAAGGAACTGCAGGTCCCAACATTATGCATTATGAGATAGTGTACTGTATATATTATGCAAGGTTACATTTAGTTAGGTTGACAGCATAGCTTGTGTATTTACATGTATTTGTACTTGACTAGCACAGTTAGCAAATCCAATCTTTCATCAAATCTCAAGTGACCAATAAATAAATATAAAGAAATATTTCCAGATTGTTAGTATTGTTGGATACATATCCTTGGCATTGTGCCGAGGCAAGGCCATTTGGATAACTACAGCTAGATGTGTGGTCAAAGAATGGCATAATTCATGCCATTAATCAAGTATATCCAGATGCTCATATAGGATCAGCAATCATCATATTATATTATATTCAATTTCTACCAGAAGGTACCTTTATAAAGTTATGTATACATTTACAATAGGACT
Source organism: Pisolithus marmoratus (assembly GCA_024613145.1). Taxonomy (NCBI): domain Eukaryota; kingdom Fungi; phylum Basidiomycota; class Agaricomycetes; order Boletales; family Pisolithaceae; genus Pisolithus; species Pisolithus marmoratus. The sequence goes on from JANFAE010000201.1 coordinate 149,935, forward strand.
TGCCATATTGTACAAGATGGCAACAATTACCTGCATTATAATAGTTTATAGTGGCTTTGGCGTAAAAGTACATTTTCAGTGATGCAGCCTTGCCATGTCCAAGTAGTCCTGTCCATGTGACATAGATCTTGCCTGAAATCCTGTGCATATGTTGCCAAACTGCATTCTCAACAGTATTCTTTGATGATCATGACCTGGGCCCAACTGGCCTGCTACCAAGGATGCATGCATGTTGAATGACTCACAAAGACCCTTCCTCAGGCCTCCAATATTTGTTTGGGAGTCCAAAATCACCATTTGTGGGTGTGCATCGCCAAGGACTTCTGTGATGATTGTCACAGGTATGCATGTTTCATGTTCACATTCTATTCCTAAATTCTGATCTTGTGTATCAATACATACTGCCTCCCCACACTTGCTGTGCCCATGTCTTCCCACTTCCAGGATGCAATCCAGGATGGCAAATCTTGACTTACTTCATGCTGCACCCATCATAGGTGTCTTTGTGTTTGAAGATATTTGTTCTGCATACACTCCCCCTGGAACATTCCTAACTTCAATGTATCAATCGCATGGATCCCATGGCTGCTTCTGCACAACTGCAACCCGCCATATATGATCCAGTCATGGTGAGCACCTTAGTGTAACTCATTGAACATAGCTTATTACTACACTTAGAATTCTTTGTTCCTCAAAAACTTGACTGACCCTGCAAACTTCCAGAAGATATGTATTCTGCATGCTGCTTTGCATTGATTGATCTCACAGCTCACAGAATGACACAGTGGACCCTCACCTACTTCTGAATCCTTTGTGGCTATCTCAGCTTTTCCAGTGGGACTTTTGGAGATCAATTGTATCCAACCCTGTTGCCAAGCATGAAATTTCAATCAACCCTAACAACTGCTATGATGCTCATCCTTATAGCTGCTGACTGAGGGTCATTTCTTGTGTGTACTTTGATTACTCTTCAACTTGCCACCATGAATACAGGGAGCATCTCTTTTTATGCAGGTGGATGTTCTCAGTGATATGAGCAGGTACAATGGGCAAGTAAAGTTCATGTCAAAATTCATGTGCTATTAGGTAGTTTATTTGTATGAGCCATTTCAGACTCTGACCCATCCCACCAGCTGTGCCTTTGAACATGTCAGGTTAGTTTTCAAATCCCAAACCCAAACCCATGCCCCTTCCAAAACAGCTGAGTGGGGAGCACTTGAAGGTTCCCCATATCAGTGATGTCCACTGTGTTCACTTCTTTTATCCATCATCCCACTTTCTTGCAGACATCTAGAATATGCCACTGTGTATGAGGTAACTGTATAGTGTACTTTTACTGTCACGAAAACACATGGAATGCTACTCCCAGTACCCATTCCTTTGGTGCATGATTCTGGCCATGGTTCAAAGTGAATTAAAATGTCTGGAACAGTGACCATGCCGATGTCATGAATGCTTGCTACAATGGATGTTATTCCTGCACTCAAGGAGACAGTGGGAGTTGGATGCAACTTTTCTGTGTTTATGGGCAATTTGACCAAGCATGACACTGATAATTGGGAGAATGTCTCAACTGCTATCTTGGTTGTTGGCTTGGCTGATAGGTGGTCATATATGATCTTTTGAAGAAATATACCAGACCCACTCCAGCATACACAACACTTGGGGACCACAGTGCATATGATCTTTTCCTTTGTGCGATGTGGCTGCCTCTCACCATTCTGTTCATGTGCATACAGATGCTTTTGATGTGAAGTCAAGAGCAGAGTTGAACTATGTGAATAGAAGACTCAGTCTCTGATGGGTATCAAAGCCTATATATTAACCAACCTATGTGAACAGAAGACTAAACAGGTTGGTAAGTATTAATGACTTATACTAGGAATAAAGGTCATACCTCAGTCTCTGATGGGTATCAAAGCCTGAGGTCCGAAAGAAAAAAGAAGTGCCAAAAATACACGGGCACATTACATAATCACTACTCGCTGTAAGTAGGTAATCTCCAACAGATGCAACTTCAAATGACTCCTTACTATGTTTGGGGTCCCTTTGGCTGGCAGTTCAAATGGTCCTCATCAGCACCACTCACCATAGCCCAAATCTAATGCATCCTCAGACTCTATGATCATGTCTCATCATTATTGTTCTATGATGGATGGCTTCCAGAGGATTATGTTGAGTATGCAGTCACACACTATGCTGCATACAGCATCAAACGACCAGATGACCTACATATCATCTTGCTTGACACAGACATATGTAAGTTATTACTCTTCAGCTGAAACTGGTGGCATCACTTGTGATTGGCACTCAGGGTACCAGTATATCAGCCAACTCTTGTCATTCCTGTCAAAATTGATCACAATGGAAAACTGTATCTTTAGGTTGGATTGCTTTGGCTATGTGAAAACCATTAGTGCTCTGTAAGTGTGGGAGCTAGACCAAAGCAAATGTCAACATATGGTTGTGTGTCCTCAGTTTATAGATACTCTATGTGAATATGTAGAAAAGGGCTGTAGGCAGCCTCAGTAGTGACTCAACTACTGTAATATTCAATGTACCTGTAGGCAGCTACAAGGTATGAGTAAGTAGTCTAATATGGATAATATATGGACTTACCCTCAGTAGCGACTCAACTGCTGAGGGAACAGTATGAAAATCATACTACTAAGTGCGCTCTAAGTGCTTATGTAAGCATATGAAACTCGCACCAAAATAAGCTATCACACTGGGGTGATTCAATCTCCAACAGAATAATGCTACCATTATGAGTGCAGAAACTGTTCAGTCTGTGTCTTGGGTAAGATATGTCCATCATGTGCAGTACAGCCATCATCGTTAACACAGTATTCATATTGCATTTTCACTCATGCCATTGACAAACCTGAACAGCAGCTTCTGGATGTATGAAGTGGATTCAGCTGTAGATTCCACACTGAGCTTTTATGTGCAATGCCGATGAGGTATCTTTGTTGGAGATTACCTACTTACAGCGAGTAGTGATTACATAATGTGCCCATGTATTTTTGGCACTTCTTTTTTCTTTCAGACCTCAGGCTTTGATACCCATCAGAGACTGAGTCTTCTGTTCACATAGTTTCACTCTGCTTTCGACAAAATGTCGAGAGGTTATGAGCCCCAGCAGCTACTGAACTATACACAGAAAAATCTCATCTCACCTACTCTATAAGCTACTGCAATGTCAAATCCACCTTCAGCCTCTACAGCTGGCCCATCAAGGGCAAGTGCATCAACTATGACTATGACTACCACACTCTCAGCAAAGTCTACTCATGCATCAAGTCGGCTCTATGATATACCATCTCTTGATGATGATGGGACAAACTTCCAGACCTGGAAGTATCGAGTTGAAACAATACTAGATGTATGTGGACTATGGGATATCGTTGGTGGCATGTCAACGACTGCACCTAACCCTACTGCTGATCCTGCTGGCCATGCAGAATGGTTACTCAAGGACAAGGAAGCTCGAGCCCAGATCACCCTTACCTTGAAGGATGAACCCCTCAGTGGAGTTCTCCATGCCATGACAGCAGCCCAAGTCTGGACCAAGCTATGCCAGCGCTATGAAGGAAAGGGCAAACAGACTATAGCATATCTTATAGGCGAACTATTCCGAGGCACGCTCTCAGATGACAGCCCTATGGAAAGTCAGTTGAACGCCATGCGACAGAAAGCACACATCCTAAAATCATTGGGACAATCTCTTGATGACTCGCTCATTGCAATCGCCATGGTCATCTCTCTACCACCTTCATATTCCACACTCCACATGATTCTTATGTCCACAGATGACAAGCTCTCAGTTGATGCTGTCATATCACAGGTCTTGATTGAGGAAAAGTCACAGAAGACTGTTCTCAGTCAAAGCGCACTTACAGCAAAAATGTCTGCACAACAGAGAAAAGCAAAGGACAAAAAGAAGAAGCTGAAATGTACCTACTGCAAAAAGATTGGTCATCTTGAGGATGACTGCCACAGAAAGAAGGCTGACGAAGCTGCAAAGACCACAGTGTCAGATGAGAGAAACAAAGCAAACGAAAAAGACAAGGGCGAGCTTAATGCCAAAGTCACAAACATGTCCTCTGATGACATGACATATCTTCGACTCTTTTTCACTAACATGCTCGACACAACACTTGACAAGCACTGGATAGTTGACTCTGGAGCCACTGTAAACATGTGTTCCCATAAGTCTTGGTTTTCATTGCTCAAACATCTCTCACCTGCACAAATGGTCACAATAGGAAATGGAAACACAGTACTTGCAACCACAACAGGACACATCAATCTTGACATGCACCTAGTGGATGGCAGAACTGGTTGCATTGCACTACAGACAGTGTATTACATGCCAGGCCTAAACATGAACCTTCTCTCAGTCTCATACCTTGCCAGTCGAGGTGGAAAGGTTGTTTTTGAGTCAAGTACTTGTTCCATAATTGCCAACAACAAAACTGTGGGTATAGGTCAAAAGTGGGATTCACTATACATCCTCACAGCAACAACACTGACCCAGAGTCACCCTGCCAACATACTGTACCAAACCCCTTCTAAACCCAACTTCCGCACCAACATTCCTGCAGTGACAGTTGTACACGCCAGCTCAAAGGTTCCCCTTATAACTTGGCAGCAACAACCCGGCCACACAGACTCAGAGACAGCCTGTAGCGCCATAAGCAAGAATACAGTCACTGGAAAAGTGGTTACTGGCAACAAACAGTATTCAGATGCAGTGTGCCATCCCTGCCTTGAGGGCAAACAATATTGAGACACCATGCCATCTACAATGCCCACTGATAGTCCTACCATGTCACATCAAGATGACTCTGTGGTGCATGCACCCATGGAAACCAAATCCAAGGGTCTCCACCTTCAAGCAGATCTGCACATGTTGCAAAATGGCACCAGCAAGGCTAAATGGATGAACAACGCTTCGGTTCAGCACATGACTACCATGCCAAGAGACACTGCCCTACCATACCATGGGGGTAATGCTCTACCAGCAGGCCATGTCATGAATCAAACACCAGCTCCTACTGTCTCCACACAAATTGCAATTCCATGCAAAACAAATACTGTAGCCATGGAGGAAAATTTGGGAGGTCAAATGCAAGCCACACTAAATCAGTTGGCTATAGGTCCACAAGGTCAATATAGGAAATGTGAGGGGGGACTCGCAGACATACCCAAAATTTGCCTGGACACACATGGCCACAACAACAAGAACATTGGCACGATGGACACTGATCTTCAATCGGAAGGATCCTGCAAGGAGAAGGGTGTTGAGAGCGTCCGAGACAACACACACAAACCTCCCGATGGACCCAATAAGCCATTGTCATCACCTAACAAACTGGACACACGCAGGAACAAAAATGTGTTACCTACTGCAAAACCCAAGTCCAGCTTGCCAATCAAAACATCCTCGAACCCTACAGAACAGTCTGAACTCATCACGGAGCCTGTCTGTCGCCTACGAGACACAGCACAGCCCTTCACGAGCCCAGAATTCGAAAACGAGCCCAAAACACGTTCTAGGAGGGAAAATGGTCATGTTTCAACCTTAAACCAGTCCCCTGGGCACCCACAAAGCAAAATGGCTGTACCTAGGTCACCTATCAACTCCGTGGGCCAAATGATTGGAGGGGGCGACACGACGGGTGCAGAGAGCTTGCACGAGCGGCACAATGCTGTGGGAGAATGAGTAAACAGCGAGGTGGCTGCTTACCAAGCACAAACAATGAACAACAACAGTGCGTCCTTCAACACAGTGCTTTGTCTTGTTGACAGCGATTGGGAGCATGCTACGAATAATAAATATTATTGCCTTGCAGCTGAGACACACCACATGCAACCATGCTGTACCGCCAGTACGTTTACCACCACCCATGCTATGCCTGTCCTTGGAGTGCAGCATGACATGTACAATTTCAGCACCAGCATTTTATCTACCTTGCATGACCACTTCCAGATTCATGATCCCTACAAGATTCACTCATGCCTCAACACGAACAAACAAAGATAGCCATACGAAGCTGTTACTCCCATGCACACAGCTACAGTACAGGTATCTTGCACATTCTTCCTTTTCTCACTTATCTCACTGAGGGAGCATGTTGGAGATTACCTACTTACAGCGAGTAGTGATTACATAATGTGCCTGTGTATTTTTGGCACTTCTTTTTTCTTTCGGACCTCAGGCTTTGATACCCATCAGAGACTGAGTCTTCTGTTCACATAGTTTCACTCTGCTTTCGACAAAACATCAAGAATCTTCAATAATTTGGATGCCCATATGCACATTTGTGTTGCTTGTCACTCTGCAGAGTCTATACTGAATACTGTGTCAACATACAGTTGACTCCCTTATAACATATACCTTGCATAACCCATACTCCCTCATAATGCATACATATTTGGATATCCTGAGTTGGTATGTGGGGAAATTTAACCAAAACCCATACCTCCCTTGTAACAGATAACATGTACTATTTCTTCATTGTCAAAACCCATACACCATGTGAATTCAATACTTAATTAGGAAATTTTCATATGTAATCCAACCATCTGGGGATGGCAACAGCACATCAACTTCGCAACTTTGGTCATTATGAAACCATTCGACAACCTAAAAAAGGGCTTAACAAAGCTTCAGGATCCAAGAGTGGCTGGATGGTGATGGCAATTTGGTTGATGAAGAATGGGTGGTAGATGGACTGGATAATGTATCTGATTATGAGCAAGGTTTTGAAAGGTTGAGCTCCCAGGATAAAGAAACTGTAGAGAAGCTACAAAGGCTTGCAGGGGGTTGTGGTAAAGATGGTGCCCCTTCAAAAAAGTGAAAGTGTAAGGCTTTTGAAAATTTTCATGGTTTGTACATTGCAGCATACTGAGTCCTTCAATATATAGGCCCTAATACAGCAGAGTCTGCATGCAGTGTGGCTCCCTCTCACAATCCACCTGCAAAATCTCACAAAAAGGAAAATGCAACTCTTGTACAGCAAATTGAAATTCTGGGTTGGTATCATGCCAATGGCAAAAACCAGAAGCAAACAGCTGCCCATTCAATAAAATCTATCCCAACCTCCATCTGAAGCAGCCAAGAATATCTGTGTGGCTCAAAGATGAAGCCAAGTGGCAAGCAGAATATGAAAGTGGTTCAAGTTTTTCCCACTTGGCCAAAAAAGTCCATCAGACCCAACATCCCAAGGTTACAGAAATGTTGGACCTATGGGTTTCCAAGGCAATGGCAGACAATCATCAGCAAAACCATTTGTGACTGTGCAGTGCTGTACAGCCACCACAGAGTGCCACAGTGTGACAGGAAGGTCCCCCTCTGTACAGTACTGCACAGTGGCTCACAACTCATTAACTACTACATTTCAGACCAACAAAATATTTTTATATGAATGTACATGTCCTAGATTCATGGTTGCATACATTAGAAGTGCAGAAAATAGTGTATTTAAAGCAGTATTTGATCTAGAAAATTGGACTGTGACACTGTAGTGACTGTGACCCTGTCCCAAAAAGACTGTTTTGCTGATGATGTGCTTCTCACTGGTGAGATTCTCCACCAAAAATGGAAGAATTTTGCTGACCTTGTTGGTGTGCCTGATGATGAACATCTCAACCTCAGTGAGGGATGGTTAACCCAGTTCAAAGCACAGAATAATTTGAGGGAGATGAAACAACATGGGGAGGCTGCTTCCATGGCCTCCACAACTGTTGAAAAGGAGCAGCTTCGTGTCCAGGAGCTCATCAGGGAGCATGGCTACAAACCATGTGACATTTTCAATATGGACAAGTTGTTGGAGATTGTAAATCTCCCCTGTAATGCTTGTCTTAGGTGCGAGTTTTTACTTGATTACATAAGCGCTTAGAGCGCACTTACTGTACAGTTTTCATACTGTTCCCTCAGTAGTTGAGTCACTACTGAGGGTAAGTTCACTGTTATTTAGTAGTTCCCTACTTACTGATACCTTGTAGCTGCCTACAGGTACATTTAATATAACAGTAGTTGAGTCACTACTGAGGCTGCCTACAGCCCTTTTCTACAGGTTATGAGCCCCGCCTAGCGTGGAAAATTTTATTGTAGGCAACTCGCAGTCGACTCGAACAAGAAGCTACTCAAGCTCGCTACAAAATATCTCTACTACACTTGAAAGTAATAGGAATAAACTATGGAACCCGAGCTTGCAGAAGACGGCTGCAACTGGCACACCTATGGCAGTTGGGTGCTGAAGGCTATCTCTGAAGACGGCTTGATGGGACACATAGATGGGTCTGAAACACGACCCGCAACTCCAAAGTTACTACAGGAATATGGTGCCAGCCAAACACCACGAACCAACGAGGAACGAGATGTCACTGCGGCCTGGAAAACTGCTGATGACATGTGGCAACAACGGACCGCTATGGTCCACTATATCATCATATCCGGCATACCCGACTCTATTCTAATGCTTGTGATGCATTTAGAAACTCCTCATGAAACTTTCGCTTACCTCGAGAATCGCTATGGTCAAATTCCGAGACCAGAGAGTCAGAAGGTTGTCGACGAAGCCACTCAAGAACACGACATGCCATCCAAGCAATACGTGATTGAAGAGAGCGCTCAGAGCACTGGCGATAGCAACGACAAACCAGGAAAGTCACCAAGTGATTGGGGGAGCTCTCCCATGAGCTCAAGTGACTGCGCCGAGATCCCGACTGGGCACTGGGAACCCAAGATGGAGATCATAGATGCGCGGCATGTGGAAAGCAACATACTGGGAAATGAGACTAAGGCTGCAGTCGAAGGACGGCTGGAAGAATATGCAAATGCGCCTGAAGCACCTGACAATAGTCAGTGCATACTAGATGGCGAGACTGCAGCAAGAGGAGATGAGCACAGCGCTGTAGCTGACATACATGACGCGCTCACCTCTATCGGCACAAGCGCAAGGGTTCCAGACTTATCTGAATCCGACGGCAGGGCTATTATTCCCGCAACTGGGTCCATCAATCCAGAAAACGCTCAGATCGCTGACAGCGATAATGAACTAGAAATCCTGCCTAGCAATCAAGAGCACTCTCCTATCGACATAAACGACTGTGTCGAGATCATGACTGGGCAACTGTATCCCAAGACGGAGATTACAGGCAACGACACCGTGGAGTACCGAAGCTTACCTGGTGGTCAAGGGGACCAGCCAGACACTACAAGCAAACGCGCTGAGACCAAGACTGGGCACACAAAGCCCAAGACTGAGGTTGTAGACGTGCGGCAGGTGGTGGATATCCTATCCAAGGCTGAAGTTGGGACTGTGGACCCAGAACAGCTGGACGAACGCATGAATGTACTCAAAGTGCCTGACGAGAGGAGTCAGCACACAGATGACGACTTTGCGCAGTGCCGAAACTTACCCGAGTGGAGTGCTGAGGCTCTCGAGCCTGCAGACGACCCCACTAGACATAGCTATGGGTGCTCTATCGAATTCGCACTGAAAATGCATATTGAACAGGATCAGAGTGTCCCGACAAGTGGCGAGACGATTCTCGAAATACCTGATCCGCCATCTGATGCACGAATCGAACGTCCTATACTACAGGACAAACCGTCGATACGAATCCACAGTCCTACACGCGCAGAACCCAAGTTACCATCTGGGGCTGCAGGTGCAACACAACCAGATGAATGTATGCACGAGCCTAAAGCACTTGACACGCAAAGTCAGTGCATTGAGGACAAGGTTCCAAGACGCGACGAACCTGATGCACCTGACGAAGGTAGTCAGCACATGGTCACAGCGAGACGGCACAGCCCTGGGTGGAGCGCTGAGGCTCTGGAGCATGTCAGTGGACATTCTATCAAAAGCGTTGCACAAGGGTCTGCCGAATGCAATAAGCATGTCAACTTGAAAGGCAACACAATCGCCAACGTACCTGATCCCCCGGTGATGCATGCCAAACTCCAAATTCCATTCGCCGAATGTTCTACACTACAGGATGAACGAAGCGGCAAGGTACAGAGTTGCAACAAGCCTGAGACAGGCTCAGAGCGGGAAAACGACGAACGTGCAAAGCTCAAACGACACGGCACACCGGTGATACTACATGTCTTACCAAGGGAAGCCGGCAGGTGGAGCGACAGCAAGAATGGCGATGCAACGAGCAACAGCGCCATCTGCTCACGTGGGGCAGAGAAGAAGTTGCTGGCTGACAGTGGAAGTCAGCATGGTGGGCATGAGGCGAAACGGCAGGATGGCTCACCTGCACCGCCCGAACCGCCCCCGAAAGGCATCCTGAACCTTCCTCGACCCTTCAGGGTACCCCGACGACGTGGAAGAGTCAAAACGAATACCGAACGTATCACTGGCACTCGTACAAGGCGAGATGCCTACCATGCTCATGTGGCCCCCAAGTGGTCACTTCCACCCCTCTTCGCACCCTCGAAACGACCCCTGGACCCTGCGGGAGGGTCATGGGTGATGAACGTACGCTATGACAGGGTCAGGCATGCAAGACGGATCGAAACGAAAGGGCCCGCATACCAGATAGCTCGCATTCTCATGCGGCTACTTCAACCCTTCTCGACATCCTCAAAACGACTCCGACACCCTACGGGAGGGTTATGGATAAGGAAGATAGGCTGTAACGAAGTCAGGAGTGCCAGAGGAGTAGAAACGAGAGGGCACACGTACTGGATAGCCGGCATGCCTATGCGGCTACTTCAAACGCTCTCAAACGTCTCGAAGCGAATCTGGAACATCGCCAATACCCACTGGCGGCAGGGGGTGCATACTGGATCGACGCTGAATGATGCAAAACGGCCGAAAAATCTTCATATAGCCAAGCGGCTGCCTCCCAGCAGCGATATGAGGCGAGAAAACGAGCACAAGGCCAAATGGCCAGACGGCTTACCTGCGCCCTCCAAACTCGCTCGATATGGCCTCTCACATCCTCCTAGGATCCTCAGGAGCTCACGCCGACACAGTAAAATCAAGACGAGATCTAAAAACGTCAGTACAGTCGAAAGGAGAGGCAGCAAAGCCTCCAAACTTGCCAATCCCATTCCGCCACCTCGCAAGCTTGCGAGACTCCTCTGGAACGTTGCTAACACTTATTGGCGACATGGGATACCCCCTGGATGGATGCAAAAAGGGTCAAAACTCCTTTGTCATTCGAAACGGCGGCCTTGCGACAAGCGGTACAAGGCCAGAAGACGCGCGCACCAAACGGATTCCCGAAATGGCAGTTGCCACAGCGCGCAGCACAGCCACGGCCACGACGCGGCACCTCACATCACACGGACTCGAAGCTGCAGTTGCAGAAGCTATACTCACTTATATTTGAATATTTGGTATACAATTTCTTTCGAGTTCTATATCCTTCACCCCTACCTAATCATACAGTGGAGTTTAAGGGGGTGTGTTGGAGATTGTAAATCTCCCCTGTAATGCTTGTCTTAGGTGCGAGTTTTTACTTGATTACATAAGCGCTTAGAGCGCACTTACTGTACAGTTTTCATACTGTTCCCTCAGTAGTTGAGTCACTACTGAGGGTAAGTTCACTGTTATTTAGTAGTTCCCTACTTACTGATACCTTGTAGCTGCCTACAGGTACATTTAATATAACAGTAGTTGAGTCACTACTGAGGCTGCCTACAGCCCTTTTCTACACAAGTCCTCCCTGTTCTATGCATGAGCTTTCTCTTATTTCTAGATGCTTATCAACCCTAAGTGTATTTGACAGCATGCCTCCAGATCATGGATTATCCAACAAGAAAGCCTCTGGTGTCAAAGGGAAAAAAGTTCGACTTACTTATGTGTTCATGATGAATGCAGATGGTTCAAAAAAACTACCCCCACTCATCATTGGAAAGGCACAGAAGCCATGTGCATTCAAAAACAAGACAGCAGCCCAGTTCAGCTTCCTGTACAAGAGCAATGCAAAAGCCTGGATGACATCAGCTATTTATCAGGAGTGGCTGCTGGACTGGGACAGTGGACTCTGGAATGAGGGCTGTGTAGAAAAGGGCTGTAGGCAGCCTCAGTAGTGACTCAACTACTATAATATTCAATGTACCTGTAGGCAGCTACAAGGTATGAGTAAGTAGTCTAATATGAATAAAGTATGTGCTTACCCTCAGTAGTGACTCAACTACTGAGGGAATAGTACCAAAAGTGTAGTACTATGTGCGCTCTAAGCACTTATGTAAGCATGTAAACATCGCACCAAAATATACATCACACTGGGGTGATTCAATCTCCAACAGGCTGAAGAATTTTGCTTCTGCAGGATAATTTTTCAGGCCACATCGTCCCCAAGTCACTGACAAACATCTGCATTGCCAATTTCAAGCCTAATCTTACTGCACATGTTCAGCCCAATGACCAAGGGATTATCTGTTGCTTCAAGGCTAATTACCATGCAAAGTTCATTTTCCATGCCATTGATCTGTATGAAGCCAGCATTACCCCTTCAAAAATCTATGATATTGATCAACTTGAAGCCATGCAGCTGGCCAGCTCAGCATGGAATGAGGTTGATACAACCTCAATCCAAAACTGCTGGAGAAAAGTGGGCATCCTGCCTACCACCAACTCACCCTTATCACCTGTTAGCCAATCTCTTCCTATTTCATCTCTCATCCATGCTTCAGAAACTCACACCAACCCCACTCTGCAAGCAGAAGCACTTGTTAGCAGTGCACTGGATGATTTAGAGGCCACCAGAGCCCTCCAAAGGTCAAACCATATGGATCTTGCAGAGATTCTCAACCTGGCTGCAGAGACACACAATATCTTTGAGGCAATGGACAAGGACATTTTTGAGGCAGTCATGGGTGCAAAGACAGTGAGGGAACTGAACATGGGAGGCATTGATGATCCATTTGCCTGCAAGCTAGAACTGATGCTGGGTTCATTCAGGCAGAGGACACATGTTCTCAATACACAGGGGATGGTCAATAGCAAAGTAACCCATTTTTTTCAGCCTAACTAGCATTCCTACCTTAGAAAATTACTAGATTTACATGTCCGTAGCTTAGTAATCAATGAAGTTTGAGATGCCAATGACTGATCTCTCTGACACTACATACTCTCTCATAACACATACTTTTTGGCCTATCCCGAGGGGGTATGCGTTATAAGGGAGTCGACTGTGGTTGGATCAGTCGCATAGACAGGTTTTTTCCATTATGGTTAACCAAACGGAAGTCGGTCCAATGTACTTCTCGCATACTGCAATTTTATGGAGGGAATATTATGGGATGTCGATGGCGTCCTGAGCACTACATGGTGGCGTCTCGTTTGCGACCGGGAGTCTTCACGTATGACGATCCACCTCGGGTCTGCCATGATTATATAGAGATGGTCACAAACACTTTGCTAGGTGTGTCTAGTATGGTTTAGCTCTCCACAGTTTTCCAGACACTGGTTGATGGACATCCTTTCAGACCTTCAGGGAATCCGAAAACTTTGCACAAACTGCATCATACAATGTCACATGCCTCTCTGAGCCAATCTGCTGTGTGTGCAGCTGGCAGCTCGCCGAGCTTTGCAGTATATCAGAATTGCTTACAAGCGTATGGATCTACGCAGTAGTGTGACGGCCGCAAGGGAAACCTTCGCTATCACATGTAGCATGCAGACTCAACATTTCAAAATGTGCAGATGTCACAGAATACGCTGTGGCAGGATATAAATTCTTGTACAGTCTTGAAGCCAATAACTCAAGCAGTATGTTCAACTAGGTTACATCTCAATCCAAATCAAACAGCAAAACCTCTGCTATGCCCTGCCCTACATTCGTCACCTCGAGATTGTCGCTACCTTCATATATCAGGTATGCCCCATCGCCCTCCCTCAGCTCTACCTTCGAATCTCCATCAGTTGACTTGGACCCGATACGGACTGTGTTTCCGCTAGACTTTCTTGCGTTGTATCCCGACGTCTGAATGAGATGGATATACCCCTTCTTCAATTGTCCTTGTCCTTTTCCCACGTGCTCGTGCACGAGGGAAACTCCTGGATCGATCAAGGAAGCGTACATCCACAAATGGGAACGAATGGGTGCTGGACCCTTGTCCTCGCGACTGAGAGAGACCGAAGAATCATCAGGTGCGACGACAAGGAGGAATCGGTTACGCTTCTCTTCGTCGCAAAAGTTCCTGCAAAGCGAATAGGTACATGCAATCACTGCATCATTTTTCAACCACAGCACCTGGTGAAATATGCAGGCTTTTTGTTTCCGTCTCCTGGACGAGGCGATGCCCAGATTTGTAGGAAGTGTACCTCTTCTGGGCCGTGTGCCTTCTCAGAGTGTGCGATGCCCGTTCCAGCAGAGGTTGACTGTAGTGCACCGCGAGAGAGTATTTCCGTGTTTCCCATAGAATCTTGGCTGTAGGAACAACGCTCAAGACCTGTTAAGTGAAAGGAAAAGGATAATCACTGTTCGAGTTGCCCGCCAACGACATAAGAGAAAATCTCGAAATTCTGGTGACTGTGCGTCCCAAATCCGGTCCCAGATGCAACACGGTCCTCGTTTATGACACGGAGAGCACCATAAGAACTGTGTCTCGGATCGTGGTAGCTGACGACGATCATGAGATCACCCCACCTGTCACAAAGATAGCTTGCTCACTTTGCAAAAGAGAATGTGTGAAAGGTTTTGAGCCATCCATGGTCTGCGTGTCCCCTGTCTGTGCTCCAACGAGGGATTATCTGGACCGGATTGTTGGGCATATCTGGCGAAGGTCTGTGGAAAGTCGAGTTTGGACAAGCTGACAAGATGCGTTTCAGCGATGTAGTATCGTGGATCCTACGTAGGACCTCAGAAATGGCTGTGAGTCTTCGAGACAGCTCGCGAAAACGATGAGGGAAAGTGCCAGCGAGACAAACCCTCGGTTTTATATTATCGCTGATGGAGCTGGCTTACAGAGGAACAACAGGGGATTTCCGTTTTAGGTTGAGCAATACTCACGCTTTCTCACGATCCCTACCACATGATGTCATCAGATTTGTCTGAGTCGCTGCCTGGCAAGCTTGTGTGCTCCGAGATTGCTCGACCGCTAAACCTTTGGCGCAATGGACATCAGTCAGCATTACGAAGGCACTTATTAAACTCAGAAGGATGTTCTCGTATCGTCCGGGACCGGGGTCACGCCCCTTCCATGAAGGCCAAAGGGGCCCGTGCGTAGTATTCTGGAAGCCAAAGACTATTCATCGACCCCACAGACGAGCAGGCCATGTTACGCAAACAACACCTTTCAAGTATAAAGGAAACGCCGTTCCATACAAATTACAAACGTGAAGCAGCAGCGGAACGGGCGCTGGAATCGCCTATACCAAGTGTTTTCATGCCCTGAGAACACAACCATCTTACCTTTTGGCCCGCCTTTTCCAGGAAGTTCTTTCACAAAAAAGCTATGGTGAGCACCGTCACCTGCCTTGGGGCTATTTCCGGCTCGAAGGCTTCCACTTGCCGACCTTCGATCGCAACGAGGCTGGTCACATGCTGCTCGAACTTCCAGTGGTTCTTGAGCCATTGATGGCCAAATAAAGGCAAAGGTATGCACAAACGTTTGCCAATTTTTCAAATATCGGTCACAGTATTCTTAGTGTGGGTCCTCCTCTTTTACAGATGTGATTTTTACTGTAATGCAGTAGCGACATACAACTTGTGCTTGGGCTCGTGGCTGACCTTTCCTATGGGGACATTACAACTGTCAGGGAAACATACTTGTATGGCAGGCCTGGCGAGTAACCTCGCTCCGGCGTCAACCTGGCTACATCCGCCCGCACTACGAGCGTGCTATGGAACAGGTTCTCATCTCGATCCATTAAGATGGTACTTCCATTCCTATCTTGTCAACGTGTATCATGCGTACAAAAGACTGACGCTCTTGCGTCTTTCTTGCCCTAGCGGACTCATTAAAGGGTCTCTTCGGCAACCATGATGTTGGCATCCTTCAGGCTCGCTTTTCTGTGCTTCGCAACTATCGCAAATGTTGTTGTCGGCGAAGACATTTTGTCTGCGTATACTGCTCCTGGAACGTTCCCAACTTCCGTGTATAAGTTGTACTGGAACGACCCTACTGGCACGTCTGCTCAGCCACAGCCTGTCATCTCTGATCCGGCTACGGTAAGGCCATCAGTATCCCCTTGTAATGAGATTTGATATATCACACTACTTAGCATTCAGTATTCCCGGAAATACTTACTGATCCGGCAAACTTCCCAAAAGTACTTGAACCATACTCTTCTATTGGACCAAACTTATGCTATCAACAGAACGATACAGTAGACCCTCATCCACTACCGACACCCCTACAGCCAACTCAGCTGCTTCAGCAGGCGATTGGCCAGATTAAGTCCGTTGCATCTAACCCCATCCTCGACACTTGTGCGAAATGCCAGTCTTCTTTCACAATTGCCAAAATGCTCGTTCTTGCGGCCCCCGAACAAGGACCGTTGCTCGCGGAGGCTATTTGCGTATACTTAAATTTCTCTTCAACCTGTTACAACGAGTACAACGAGCTTGCCCTTGGATCTGTCTTTACACAGGTGGTCGCTCTCGGTGACATGGGTGGGTACGACGGACAGGTGAAGTCAATACCACGCTAGTTTTGGACAGTGCCAAGAATTCATATGGTTATTGGCAGCTCATTTGTGCGCGCCTTCTGAACCTATGTCCCGTCCCAGCAACTGTGCCCTTGAACATGACGGTTTGGTTTGCGAAGCCCAAACCTAACCCTTTGCCTCCTCCAAAGAAACCGAGTGGAGAACGCCTAAAGGTTCTCCACGTTAGCGACATCCACATCGACCCTCGTGCGTACTTTCTTCGTTCTCCCTTATCCTACTAATTCAACTGCCGTATAGGATATGCCACTGGCTATGAGGCGAACTGTACGACATCCCTCTGCTGTCGTGAAAACGTGTGGAATGCTGCATCGCCCGATCATGTCGTCCTTCCAGCCCCTCGATACGGGTCATACCTTTGGTATGTACGGCTGACCTGTTAGAAACTGATCACAGTAAGATGATTTTGCAACAGCGACACGCCGATGTCCTTGATGCTCGCTGCAATGCAGGCTATTCCTGTGTTGACAGAGACAGAGGGCACCGGATTCAACTTCTCTCTATTTACAGGCGACTTGACAGCTCACGACCCTGATAACCAGTATTCTAGGTATGTCTTTTTGGTGACACGACAGTTAGCAACAGCGTGACACGAAAAACAAGAGCCTTTGTCGACCAGGCTCAGGTAAGCAGCGCCGGAGATGACGTCCATCCTTGGAGGTGCTGAGATGGTCGCTAGGTGGTTGTATATGATCTATTGAAGAAATATGTTGGACCTGCTCCTGTGTATGCCACTCTGGGAAACCACGATACATATGTAGGTTTTTGCTGCACTGTCCCCTCCATGCAAGTTTCTTAGTACGTGTCGCCGTATGAAGACGCAATTCCAAATGATTCCATACTACCTCGGCGGACCTCTTGGGAAGCAATTCAATTGGTGAGAACGCAACCTTGCAATATATACTTTGCCCGCTAACGTCGCCAGCAGGCTTTACGAACATGTGTCGTCGCTGTGGTACCACAATGGATGGCTTCCGACGGATTCCGTGGAGTATGCAGAAACCCACTATGCGGCGTATAGTGTCAAGAGGCCAGACGGACTACGCATCATCTCGCTTGATACTGATATGTGTACGAGTTCGCTATTGTTGAAGCTACTGACGTCCTGCTGAAAAGACTATTCGTGTGGTCCGTCAGGGTACCAGTACGTGTGACTTTCCATTAACTTTGCCATAATATTCACCAAAATATTCGTTTGGTGAATGGTCGTACCTCCAGATTGAATTATTTTAGTTATGTGAACGCAACAGCTCCTGACCCGTTTGGTATCCTTAGCTGGATAACTGACGAGCTACAAGATGCAGAGGATGCTGGCGAACGGGGTGGGTTTTCTCATCGCGCGTCAGCCTAGAACTCTTGACTCATCTCGATGAAATAGTGTGGATCATCGGTCATGTCATCAGCGGATGGGATGGTACGCAGTCACAGCTGAATCCGACGAATTTATGTAGGTGTTTGTGTCACTGCTACGTTTTACTCTTGATGTCATGATTTCGTTGGCCAGTCTATCAGATGTGAATGCTTCTCGTTCTTGACCTTCCGCTCATCGACTGAGTTGTTCGTCAGTGTGGACCGATATTCTCCACACGTCATTGCGAGTAAGTGTTTCGTTGACTCCCCAATTCCGATGTGTTGACCTGCGTTAGATATCTTCTATGGTCACAACCATGAGGATCAGTTCACCGTAAGTACAAGAGCCAAACAATAAGCCGAAATTTCCAATCGTCGATCGACTCCGATATTAAGGTTTTTTATGCAAACAACGCGACGGTTATGAATCAGGAAACTGCTCTGGCTGTATCTTGGGTAAGCCTCTTGCGGTATCAACTTACTACAGGATGTCTGTGTTCTAACCATTCGCGGATGTCCGCATGCTGAAAAGATATCACCTTCACTAACACCACTTACTAACCTCAACTCCGGCTTCCGAATGTATGAAGTAGACTCGGCGGTATGTAATCCTTCGAACCTTTGTGCGTGGAACCTTGGACAATACTCCCTACAGACGTTCGAAGTTTTAGATGCTTATACGTGCGTTTGTCTTTCTTATTTGAAGTCCAAGGCATTTCTCAGTTAACTCCGTTGCAGTTGGATTAGTCGCGTAGACGAATTCCCGTCACTTGATAACCAAACGGAAATAGGCCCTACGTATTTCCTTGAATATAGTGCCCGTGAAGCGTATGGAGGAAACATCCCATGGGGTACGAACGACCCTCTGAACGCCACGTGGTGGCATCTCGTCACTGAGCGTATGCATTTACCTGTTCCCGTCGCACTGGAGTCTGATGTCCTGATTCTGCAGAGATGGAAACGAACACAACACTTGGCCAGGTACGACACATGACCCCCTAACCGTAATATGCTTTTTTCTAACAGAATAATGATTCCGCCCCTCATCACGTAGACGTTCCGGAAATATCAATCCAAGAGTTCTGTTCGGGCTATGCCCTGCAACGAGACATGTCTCACTGCGAGTATATGTTACATGCGTAGTGGATCTGCGAGCCTTGCGTATGAGAACTGCCCCCGGGGATATGGATCTACGTAGTTACTCTCCTGGTACGGTACAGCGAGGGTAGGCTGACGGTTGTATTGTACAATAGCACATTGCAAAATGAACTTGTTCTGTCGATGAGACAACATACTAGGCATCCAGGACGGCTGAAGACATCGGACAAAATAGCGTGCCATTTAGTGCCAAACACTCATATTAACCAGGCATAGCTTCCGTCACTGCTTTACTTCTCCACGTCAGTATCTTAAGACTTGGTTATCAACTAACCGTTTATCGTTATCACAAACACCTAAACTCGTTGCATTACGACCAGCTTACCCGAAGGAAACAATTCGGCATCACATGTCCTCACATATCCAACTGCTCGGGGCAAGGAAAACGGAAAAAGACAGTGTGGAGTTTCTTGCCCGCTGTGTAGTGCTACCTTATCTGAGGCGGACGGTGAATGGATAGGCCCGATGGATACTATACCTAGACTGATATCGACGAGAGAAGTGGACTTTGTGCAAGTGGGGGCCAACGCCATACATGTCAGGCGCAATGAATCAAGGTTCTTACAAGGTTGCCTGTGGCCCAAGTTCGTGAAGGTTCAATGCTGTGTACCTCAGCGCACGCTCGGATCTTGCTTTAGTTCTTCCTCGTTCGTCGTTCCCACCCAGCAGCCGGGATGCTCGGAAACTGTGCACAAAAAAAAACACAGGTTATCATTCCTTCAGACAAGGCATCCTTGGCGCGGGAGCATTCCAGGGGCTGGCAGCTGATCATGATCTGGAGTGGTACCGTAATGATTCCATTCCCGGAAAAAATCAGTTACATATTTGAATTCCAACAACTTTGCTTATTACCCTATCCCTCTGCGGGGCTGGATGATTGCTGTAACTTTTCTCATATAGCGTTAACATGAATTCTGAAAGGTGCTTACGTGCGAAACGGGATTGAGGTTCTGTCCAGGACGGACACAATTTGGTTTCTTTTCTGTTGGTCTACTGCTTGGGCCATCCCTTTTTTGCGCCGCTGTTTCGGGTATCAAATAACTTGCCATGTACGCGTTCGGGTGAGAGGTTCCTAACTGTGGGAATTCCTGTCTAGTTATCATCCAGGGGCATTGGTTCTCTGATTAAAATTGGAAAAACAGTCTCATGCCAACATTTGCTGTGTTGGAATGATTGCTGGAGAGGGACGTAGCCTTGTTCGTTGTTACGGAATAACCAATGCATGACAGTACATTGTGAGTGCGTGGGTGCATCAGGAAGGAAGAAACATGCCAAATCGGAAAACCATGTCCGAAACGCAGCCATCGACCACAACAATTATCGAGGTTCTGATATCATTTTATGTGAAGATTGAGCGATATGACTATGACGAACCTCATCCCACGCAGTGCAAACGCTTCTTCCACGATGAGAATGATGTGCCATTGCCGGTCTCAAATGAGGAGTTGTTAAATCCGTCAAATTAGTGCATGGGCCTCCGAGTCCGTAATCAGAATGGGCAGAACAATAGCTCGCCAGTGCATGCATGGATGGAGAACTTACACATGGAGGAGCGCTCGTTCGTCACTACATGGTCATAGCTGGGTTAACGGTGCGGAGCACGGGTCACAGGATTCCCTCAATGCAACGCAACATGGACGCAACGAAAGGATTCGAAACAGGAAAGTACAATACCCCCGCACAAGGTGTTGGGTCGCATGGGTCAAAATCATCACTTTCGATACTGCGTAGGAGAATTAACGAAATCTCATTCGCATGGTGGTCACATGTATGGATGTCTAGTCGTTCGACAGGTGTGTAGTTGGCCCGTCAGTTCCCCTGGATAGTTTGTTGCGGATAACTCGATATTACAAAGTCGCAGGATATTGCAGTGGAAAAGAAGTTAATCTTACATAAGCAAGGGTTTTTGGTTTGCCTTGTCGCTGTGTGCAACGTTGCCCAAGCACAGCTGACCTACGTCGTACACGGAACGCTGACAGAGCTACAATGCCTATCAAGCATTTCGACAGTAAGAACTTACCTTTTTACCTGCTTTTCAAACGTAATACGGAGTTACCAAGTCTGACTTTTCCCATCGTCTTCACATTCAGATTACTTGACGGAGCGGAAGCACTTGCAAACACTTTCTCTTAACGTCTTGGCAGACTCGCGCTTAGGAATCGATGCGCATTATTATTTAAAACAATTCACGGAAAACCCGCCCTCTCGCGAACCACTGCTCGCCGCGACAGGCGGCCTCCCTCTGGCGCTAACTACGCGCATCGAAACCGATCTCCGCACCCTCGAAAGACTTCGTATTAAACCCGTATTTGTGTTCCCTGGCCTCCTCCCTGCGAAACGCTGGAAGCAACAACCACATCCCACCGATTGGGACGACGCATGTAAAACACGGAGAGATGCCTGGTCCAAGTATGAAGCCGGTCAGGAAGAAGTAGCGAGCAAACTTTTCGAGGGACGTAGTGGACTTCAACCATGGGATCTATGGCGCATGGTCCTCAGAATCTTCAGGCAGCGTAATGTCGAGTTTCTCGTGGCACCTTATGTAGGCTGGGCTCAGGTGAGAATTCTTCATCTACCTCCTCGACTTCTTCCAGAGGACTTGCCAAGCTGATGGTTTTCTGAAGCTCATTTACCTCCAAAGGCATCCAAAATCCTACATCCATGCCATTTTCGGCCCCACAGATACGCTCCTATATCCTGGCGTCGACAGGTTGATTACCTCCCTCGACCTAACCGCTGCAGCGCCTACGTTCACATTCACATCTAAGCGTTCCATCTTAAACGATCTTGGAGTGACAGAGGATCAATTTCTTGACATAGGTATCTTAGTTGGATTCGAGTACGCCCCGCCTTTTCCTCCTAGTGTGCACGAGCAGGGATTCAGAGCTACCGTCGACATGGTGAAACACTGGAAATCAGGCTTTGCAGCGGTGTCTGCTTACACCGAGTATCCGAACATCAAGCCCGCGCAGTACCCGGACCAATACGCACGCACGCGTTCGATGATCAAATACTCCCTTATATTATCCTCGGAGGGGGCAGTCGTCCCGCTTCCTCTCGCCTCTACTAACAATCCGCCGTCCCATGGCCCCAACCACCACCCACATCACCCAACCGCGGCAGATATACCCTCGGATCTTCACGAGATATTCACCCACCGTCTTCCAGATGAGGTCTACTTTTACCTCTCACGTGGACTCATTGGCCCCCAGGCACTTGTTTGGCTTACTACCGGACAGATCGTGGAACCACCTCCACTAGACAATGGGGAAACGACCGAGTATAAACGCTTCGTAAAAGAAGTTATTACAGACGGTCAAACGGGTCCACGAGCCACCGCCCTTGCGCTGATAAGCAGTGTTTCACATACGTTCTGGGCTAATCGCAAAGTGTTGGAAAACTTCTGGTTTGAAGCACCTCATGCTGCGAAATCTATCCAGCTTAGTTCTCAGTCGACCGTGCAGCTTGCCGAAAGAGTCTCTGGATGGAACGTAGGTTACACGGTCGTGGAAGAGGAACTTAGACGACAGAACGTAACGTTCCTTTCCCTGGTGGATGGGTGCAGTAGCGTGGCTAACATTTCAAGGTGTCTTTAGTCTTCTACCATCGACTTCGCCCTGTGTTTGGGTGCTACAGCAACGGAAAAACTCGCGGCACGTACCAAGGGAAAGGCCCTTTCCAGCGGACAGCTGGACAAAAAAGATGAGTTGGTGTCTAACGTGATATGGCGGTTCCTTGAGCTGAGAGGGTGAGTCTCATCGAGGTTTACGATAACAATTTTGTGAATCCGTGGTATGGGGAACAGGTTCCTACTCAACTCTCACCTGCATTCACCATTGGCAAGAGCCATGTACACAGCCATCAAGCATGCGCGGTTGAATGACAAGTTTCAAGAGCCGTTGTACTTGTTCTTGGAACTTGTGAGGGCAGGAGTCATGCATGGCCACTTGTGGTCGGGCCGAGCATTCAGTGGAGGGCCGAGTTTCGGTACCGGTATGTTGTCTCACAGGGAATTATTGATGGGTGAGCTTATCCCCGAATTTCAGATGATGAGAAATCGTGTATGCTGTTGGTCATGAGAGTGCTGAGTATTGTGCCTTTGAACTTCCAGGTAAACGTCAGATGTCAATTTATCCGATTTTTTTTTTATGATTGACTGACGGGTCATGTGTACCCCAGCCCCAACCTTGGTCCGCTCCACTATCGCGTGAACTACTCGTCTTCAACTCCTTCGTACGATCTCTGACACGTGCACTGCGTACGCTGTTGGAGATGACGACGTTGAATATGTTGTTACGCCAAGAGGCGCGCAGGGCAAGGGACGATCTGTTGGACATTGCGATATCGCTTCCTTTCCAGAATGAAGTGAACACGGGCTTTGGGGTGCTCGCCAAGGTGTATTTGGACGCTCTGACACATTTGAACAACCAGAAGCGGGTACAAGATCCCATGGCAGAGGGAGTACAAGAGTACAAGCAAATGGCTCTCGATATCTGCGAAGATACTTTTCCGGGTGTAAAGTCGCCCAAATCGGAAGTGGAACGAGGATTCCGATTCTGGGATGTGGTAAGTTTGTTTTGTTGTTCGGCGCGTGTGGGCGTGGAAAACGACCCATTGGGCCGGATGGGACATGGATCGTCGCGTTTGAAAGCGAGGCTGACATGCGGTTTCTGTTGGTAGGCGTTGATTGCCATGAGGCAGCTTCACTCTGAGGGCGCGGTTCTTCGGGAATTGATCGACCAGTTTGAGGCAGCAGAGGCATGGCTTGCGCCTATGCGACCTTGAATGGGACACGTGTACGGACGGAGGCGCTGATCTTACAAAATGGATGATGAATCGATGACATCTTGTGCTGTACAAGTCGAGTAGTCGCAGTAGCATGTGCAGTTCACGTGATAGACAGACGATACGTCAAACAGAAAATGCGGTGGGAAAAAGGCGGTGGTAGTGTTTGGGAACAAAAACACTAAATTGGGTATATGAGGTGATACTAAACTTGTCATTCGAAATCGATCGAGGCACGTGACCATTCCATTGGGGGCGACAGATCTGAGATCTGGGAGAGTTCCTGATTTGGCATTTGGGTTTGATCTCTCATCTTTTTTTTTTCTTTCTTTCCCAACAAATCCGAGAAAGGACATGAAAAGTGCTCGCGTGGCTTTGTGCTTGCTTAAATTTGAGGTCTCTGGTGCTGGCCAGGCCTCCCTGTTCCCCCCCATCCCATCCAATCCATAATGCTAGACATAAACCGGCCTCGAATGTTGCACCCCTCCTCGTCCCCCTGCTTATTGGGACCGTCCCCTCTGCACGACATGCTCGCTCTGCACTCCAAGGTTCCCTCTGGTCACCTCTACGTGCGCGAACCCCATGCTATCCAGATCATACAACTCGTCGAAGCCCCTCCGCCGCCTCGAAATATCTCCTCTGTTATCCAGTCTACCTCGGCTGGCTCGTCCTATCCATCCACATCCGAGTCCGAGGAAGAGGAATGCTCGTCCTACTGCTCCTCTGTAGTCCCTCCGGACGAGTCATGCAAAGACTGCGAGCTGGTCCCGTGGACGGATGCCGGCTATAACACCCGCCTGAAGCGACTGCATCTCTGGAGGGACACTGTGACGAGGGGTACTGTATCACTATACATTCGTTTGTGGTTCTGACATCGTTCGTGGTTTTAGACGAATCATCATCCTGTTCGTCGCCCGTGAAACGAAAGCTGAACCCCCATCACGATGACGATGACAATGTGAGTCCCTCACAGTAGCCCCCTGATGCCCCCTCCCCCAGAAATAATTGACGAGCGCGCTTACCCCTACAGTCGTCCCGCTATCCTTCAAAACGGTCATATACAACTTCCAGGTCAAGCGGATACATGTGTTCAGCTTGTGACATGCCATTCCCGTCACAACCGAGCCTACACCAACATGCACGTATGCCACTCGCGTCCGAGGCATGCCGTGCAGCGGTCAACTACCATTTCGAGTGACCACTCCAGTTTCCATAATGCCTCATCGTATCGCTCCACCCTACTTTACCGCCTCCACTCTTCGCGCTTCGATTTCTCCCATCATGGTCATTCCGAGCAATGATCGCTTGTCTCTTGCATTATAATCGCCTCCCTGCATGCTTTGCTTGTATGATATGATTAATTATTTCACCGTTTAGCTTGGTAACACCTACTGTTCTTCCTATCAACTCTACGTACTGTAGTGCGATTCGAACGGGGATCCGACCTTCGGGTGCACATTACTTATCTGATCACCTAGTGTGCTTCTTAATTATACCATATTAATCCACCCGCTAAATTCTCTCCGGAGTTCCTCTCCCCTTTCTAGGGTAGCGTCAATTTTCAGCATCCCCAACACCCTACGAAGTCAATCCCATGGGAAGAGTCCACCTTGGGGTCTTTGCATAAGCTCTTTAACGTACTATGTACGTAGGTGGACTTCAGTACATACAAATACACTCGCGACACAGGTCGTTTCCCATGCCAAACCACCCGAGGTGTACACGCACAGGGACTCTTTCAGTCGTTGTCTTTTCAAACATTCAGCGGCTTATTTTCTCTCGACAACTATGTCGTTGTCTATCCTCTTCTTGTGTGCACACTGCTTGCAGACACTCGAAGCATGTCATACTCAGATATAAACACGTCCTCCAAAAATCTCAAACTAAGCGAGCGTTGTCCATAGTGAAATTGGCAGGTCAAAGATAGGGGTACTGAGAACATGTCATGTCGAACGTCCACGTCAACAATCGTGGTGCAAATCGCATATCTAGGGTTGACCCCACGCCGGGAAACTATGTACGTGTGGATGTGGGGCAAAATCTCGGATATTTTGCCCTTCCTGGTGCTTGTTCAGGGTCATATCCACACAGATTTTGCTTTGTGAGGAACTACTACCCCGTCGAACTCGATCACGGCTTGCAAACGGTTCACGGCCGTATAAAGTACGTTTATAACCGTATCATATCATAGGCGTTGCACGTACCGTTTATCTGCGTATATACCTCTATTTGACCAGTCGACTAGCGCCAAGGTTTGTAGCAATTGGCTGTGCTCGCGCATGCACAAAAGCGCTATAGAAGTTGCCGGACAAGTCGCGAACAATAACTAATGATCGAATCGATCGATCTCAGATGTGGGTTGGTGTACTACGTAGTAGCCCACGGCCTGGTCCTGACGTATGTACATGTACATACCGCCATATTCATGTCTTCCACCTCCCCAGTCTAAGGCCTCGTTTGCAACTATGTATGTACTGTATCTGAGCCGGACCATCTCTTTTTTTCTTCGATATTAAATAGAAGTATCCCCGACCGCAATTATCTCGCACTGAGTAGTACCATACACATGATGAGTCGTGTATCGAACTTGATAACTTTGTTCTGTCTTGCTTCCCATTTGATTGTTGATCCACCCGCTTACCCACTACTAGGCATGATCCGCGATTATCTCACCTGCTAAACACATCGATAGCACGTACTTGCCACTCAACTCTCAAGTGAAAGAGAGAATTTCCAATCATACCCGTGGTATCCGAGGCGCCTTACGCCCTTCAAGGGCTTGGATCTCTGCATGGAGTTCGGGCCATGCACGGACCGTATGTGCCAGAGTATCAGACTACTTGCCTAATTGTGACCGATGGTGAGTACCAGGCCTGTATCCTTGGGGAAAATGGCTAACGGAGATGGATTAAACGCGAACAACCGAACAGGCAGGCTCTCTTCCCTGTACGTATGTATATCCACAGTGTAGGTGTATATCTGCATGTCACCGTCACTGTCATTCTCCTCACATGGACAAGGATGGAATAGAACGCGCTCAAATTAATACTGTAAGAGTGAAAGTGGAAGCTCCCGTCAAAGCGTAATCTTTGTTCAGGACTTGAGTGGCAGAACCGACCTGGTAGTTACGATCGACGTGAAAGGGGATATTAAAATCGGAGTCGGCTGCTGGGGAGGTGCCAACATACGCCGGGACCAGGGCTTCGGGGATCGGGAATTCATCAACAATATCATACTCTGTCACCCCTTCTTTCTAATTGGAGATGTCATATCGGCGCCTTAGAAGTTCAGGGCGTATCGAAGCTCGAACGGAGAAGCACTGGCAACTTTGAGCAGATAGTTAATCTAAGATCAATTGACTGGACGGCAGGAAAGCAAGGCCGAGATAAGATATTTATCCATTTCAGCAGTATGTCGATTCTGCTGTGGGCGCCCTCCAATTCCTTTCTCGCACATCATGTGGTTTCTCAGGAGACGGGATTTCACACATCAATGAAGTTGCCTTCAGACAAGTTCCGTAACGAGACCCGGCGAGGTGAACGTGAGTATGTATCACGTAGGGTAGGCACTAGATGCGATGCAATATAGTGCGATGTGCTTGAAGAACAGACTCTGATCCCCGTCGCACAGTGCACTGCACAGGAGTGTACTAGGGAGGCACTTACGACCCCACGGTCTACTGATAGGCCATCGAGTGCTTGTATCGAACTCGGGCTTTGCCGATGCAGAAGCCTACAAACAAAGCTAACTGAAGAGGAAGAGGAAGCACAGCAAACGGATATGTGATACGGAAGAGAGGTGGAGTCAGATTCGTAATCGCATCTTATAGCACGGGCGCGTCATCTTGCTCCCATCGCCATCATAGTCGTAACAGAGATGCATACGCGACAACCAGGATCCATCCATTCAAATACATCACGACTTGTAGGTGTTGAGATGCAAGAACAGGGAATGTTTCTTCTCTCCGTACATCGCACATGTGTGCTGTATACTAATACACATCGGGAGATCAAATTTCAAATATGTACATCCCTTACTTACCTGTACATGTGGTAGCAACCGTCGAGAGCGAGGGTGCACGTCCGCGGAGAACCCAGTGTGACGCTGAGTTACGTTATTTCCGTGCCTCTCATACTCTGCAGCATTGTGTGTGTTCAATATGACCAAGTAACCATAGGTACTGCAATTACCAGCCACGTAGCCGAGTATTCCTTGATTTTTCACTGGTTTTGTATAGCCTTATAACGTCGCATAAAGCCATACCTGTCGGACACGAGAGAACGTGTCCACGCACGCGGGAATCTAATTTCAATGAATAGCAAATATAAAATGAGAAAGACGGCGTGGAGGTCTCGTCCGCACAACGGACACACTCCGTACCTAGAGTTTGATCCAGAACCGTAGCTCAAACCTTGATCGCCCACGAGCCATGACCGCAGGGACTGCTTGGGTCGCCCGTTGGCACCGCTTCATCTCTATTACCCTCACGACTCCAACCATTTCCACAGAGGGCAGGGGAGGTACATATGCATATAGCTCATTTTCCACAGACCTGTGGCCTGAGACTGTCACCTGTGCCTTTTCGGCGCTGCGCCTTAGTTGGCATGTGACGACGACCAGCCTGTGCGTGGGGGGAGTGTGGCAGTGGTTGCGGAAAAGGACCTCACGCATTGGCTATGTACGACTTACTGTACGTATACAGACCTCTAGGCTGGTAACTCCCCTTCCAAAACGCCTCCCGGTGAGAGGTGGTCCCGGAATCATTGATTCGGGGTGGGATCATAGGAACGTGGAGGGTTGTTGTTCGCGAGAAAAACTATGAGTGTATATGTATATTGTGAGTCGCATTATAGTTACCGCAATAGCCAAGTTTGTGCTACTTTGCACAGACCTGTCGAACCACAACCACATACTACACGCAACATACACAATACCTTCAGAGAGCATCTCGTACGACATACGATAATTCCCAAACTCGAGATCGGCGATTTGAATATATTCAAATCAGCATCCTTTAAATCGGTTCCCCCTCGCCGTCGATGGTGTGGTAACAAGGTACGTATATGGCACTCATCTCGCCGTTCAAACTTTCCGCATTCGATGTGTATCTCTAAGCATTGACTTCATTCAGAAACGCAGTACGTCGTGTGCACACGATGGACTTGCCTATTCTATAACCAGTTCTGCTGGTTCGCTCCGTGGGATTCGCACATCACAAGAGGGGAAAAATGCCCGGCCCTTTTAAACATCTTTCTATCAGTGTTTTTGCTGCCAACGACAAGATCGGCGCCAACAGAGACGAGATACAAGGATACGTTTGGAAACCGTTGTTTCCATAGTCGCAGTCGCACTAAATACATAACTGGGAAAACGAATGGCTAATGTCGCCGCCCCGCTCTATGAACGAATGCTCCCAGCGATGAAAGTGAAGCTGGAAACCTCAAGATGCCAAGGCACAAGCTCACCTTTTGATTTCTCTCAGCGTCTGGAGTTCCATCCTGTCGAATGGGTTGACTGCGAGGGGGATAATCTGGGTATGTTCTTAGCTCAGGTGTATTTGTATGATTTTGTTCGCCGTGCCTGTTTATAAGTTTGGGCGGAGTGCACACGATGTGGCAAGCTCTCAACGTTCCCAGGTTAGCTTACAGTGATTATGAGAGACACGAGAAGGGGGTTGGGAACTCGAGCGAAGTTAACCAACTCGCTGGGAGACTGGGGTACTTCGAACCGGGCATCTTTGGTTTGTCCTTATTCAAAACCTGATCCTTGCAGTTGGCATGCGGAAATGTTCGACAACGGCAGGTATTCCTCCGCCGGCTCAACCGGGCAATGCAGATGCCGAATATTCTCAGCGAATGGCTCGGATCTATAATGCGATCCTTGTGGACGCGAGTTGGGTGTGTGACGCCAGATACAGTTAGTACTTTGCGGACCAGTGCGCAATGACGATAGGTGGGAGACGGAGTCGCATGACCGCTGAGAGAAAACGGCACCACCCTAAACATTTTTTCCTCACACCCCTACTGGTTACCCTGAGCATCTAAACCCTACATGTGACCCGTGGCAGGGTAGAATGATTCAGATTAGTGGCGATATCAGCGGCGACGGGTAAAGAAGAAGAACAAAAACCACTCATCGTCGTCGGGGGAGCCTCATGGGGATTGCGGTGTTCCATGCTGGGAACTACGGTGTCTCACACCCATCTCCAATCTTGGCATATTTCCAATGGTGTGTGGCTTTGTGAGAGGGATTCGTGCCGACTGGTGACATTCGGTAATTTGATAATTCGCCGTGGCTGGACGCAGCTAGCTTCCATGCCTATCCATGTCAGAGTTGAAAGAGCTGCTTCAGAAGATGTGAAGCGTCACGATATCGCTGTACATGGAAGGCTCGAGAGTACGGCGATGGCACGAAGATATTCCGGATGGATGATAGCACACGCCTGCTCGCAACCCTGATCAAGGCCTCAGAATGACACGCGGGCTGACGTCGTACAGATTCTTTTTCATTAGCCGTGGACACGGCCACATGTCCTGGCACCTCAAGTCATCCACGTCCCTGAGCGCTGAGCGCCTGAGCCGTTAAATATCACACGTAGAAGGCACACTAACTCAGGCTGGCACGCGAGTGGGTGTGGTGGCTCCTCGGCATAGCACATCTGACTATGGTATGTATGTACCCTCAGTGTTCCAGGTTGTTGCCAGGTGCATCACGCAACAAGACCCGTCCTGGTCGTGATACTACAGTACCCTACGTAGCGCAATGTCACTTCCAGGGTGTGTTTCAGGACCCCCGACGGAGTACCTGATACCAGGTTCTCCGGCTACCTCTGCGACGCAGCAGGGCCCAAACTATGACCTGGGGAATGGTTCCGTGGGATTGAACCACCTACGAACTTTGGATCTGTCAGCAAGGTCAGGCCGCCACTGGCAGCACGACTCGGTCACGGTAGGTGACCTTCGATCATGGAAGGAACCACCCCACAAACGTGCGTAGAACCGTAAAACGATGTGCTGTGGCTCTTTCACATGAGCAAGGGAAATGTAAGTCTTCGGTACCAAGGATGTCATGTCGACCCACCCAAACCCAAATTCAGAGGTCCGTGCAAGAGCTGCTTGCATAAAGTTCATCCACCAATTTTCCAACCCCAGCTACATGCCATCACCGTTATTATTGTCTCCGCAGCACGAGCCACCACCCGGCTCTATCGATGAGTCCATTTTCCATGTTCCTTCCCCAGGTGGGCCGAAATATATCTGGCCGTCTGTGCGGCGATTGGACGTATTCACACACGCTGCGAACGAAGAATGAACGAGTGCGTCATACGTGACGCATTTCGTTGTACTGGTGCTACGTATGGACACAGGTTATGCCAATGATTGGGTTGCGGTCAAGAGCCTAGGAATGGCCCGGGCCTTGAGTCATCACGCCGGGAAAGAAAGGAATGGAGTGGAAACGAGTAGCGAGTCCTTTCCAAATAGGCAGAAGAGTGCGTTATCGTTGATGGGCTGGAGGGAATCGATAACCGTATCGCAGTGTCACGGAAAACCACATGACACTGGATCGCGTTTCAGTTGCGGTATATGTATATATGTGACGTTCCTCCCCATCATGATAGCTGGCCAGTGAGTACAGCTGACTTGATTCGAGTTCCGAAATTCTGGTATAGATATGTTTCCATTCCTGTAGGTTTCCGAACTTCTAGAGTCCAACAAAGTCTCGTGATTGTAGGGAGATTGACGTGTTCTCACTCGCAGTGCTTCAGAAAGGGTTTTATATCCACTACTCCTCTCGATGGTAAGTTAGAATGGAAAGAGTGTACCTATGGAAACTCATGCTCTTCCGAACCTTGCGTCTACACGTCGAACCAAGGTTATCTGTCCCGAAGATTGCGTTTCCGTCCGATCAACGGTCATGCGGGGACCCTGGAAGGCACGTGCGAAAAATATGTATCCATGTATGTGGCAATGTGCACGGCCGTGATCCCAGGGATCAGCGAGATCAGTGGATACGATCGAGGCAACCCTGCTTGCAGTGATTATATTGCGAGACTTCCTCGTGGTGGTTGCAGATGTGGGATTTAAAGGTGCGTTGCTTTTTGTTGCCATTGCCATGTCGTGTCATGCTATACCTTGTCCGGCATACAGAAGCAGGAAATATGGAGACGAAGCCTCGTGTGTGGTTGCTCCTTCCCGTGAGAACTACTTTCGTTTCGCGTCACGAACAGGCTTCATCATGGGGTTTGAACGGAACGCCGTTGTTAGCACGAATCCAACCGAATCCGCTTTATGGCGTTCGTTCCTAATTTTGAAAGCTGGTGTTCCCTCGTGCAGTACGAGCGCTTCAAACAACTTTTTGGTCGTCACGTCAGTCTGAAGAACGCACCACCAACCACGCGTGTAAGCGTGTTGTTTTGAACACGGAGAATGTGACTCCCAGTACAGAAGTGCAAGTTGGAGTACTGGTGAGGTGACTTTTCATAATGCCAATATGTTACCTACGAGCTGGTAAGGTTT
Source organism: Pisolithus marmoratus (assembly GCA_024613145.1). Classification (NCBI taxonomy): domain Eukaryota; kingdom Fungi; phylum Basidiomycota; class Agaricomycetes; order Boletales; family Pisolithaceae; genus Pisolithus; species Pisolithus marmoratus. The sequence continues at coordinate 182,393 of JANFAE010000201.1, forward strand.
TACGAACTGATATCAAGGTTGCAGTGACGAAAATTGGCTCTTCCAATGGTTGGAGATTCCGGCAGTAATTGGTTATTTGGCAAGTTCTCTGAGAGGAATTTCAATGAATTGCATGCGCAGGTGCGTATCGGACTCAATATGAGAGACTCACTATCCAAGATAGGAGGCATCTTGAGAGATACGAATAGTGGCCAGAGTGTGAAATGCTGGGACGGAACGGATCTCGCACTGCAAGGATAAGTATGGTTCTTCCCCACGAAGAGTGGACACGCCCAGACTAAGTCGCAATAACGATATGTCTTGAAACCTTGTCAACCTCTTTTTTTTTCTCGACAACGTGCGAGTATTGCTGTTTGAAGCTCCGAATTATGTATGCGTGGCCCCCCTAATCGCACGTTCTTGGGAACAAAGTGCCTGCCATCCACGACGTGTCAGTGTTACGGTCTTCAATATGAAGACCGGAAGGGAATGGTGTGACGACAACAGTTGGAAGCACTGCCGTAGATGAAGGGTCCTTGGAATCAGATGGTATGCATTGACAGGAAAACAATTTGAATAACCCCACCGGTGTTCGTCGTTTTTTTTTTTGGCGGAGTACTGGGTGCGTACGAGTTTAGGATATGTCGAATGGTATTAGAGTCCGACGTCGGCAGACACAGGGTGGAGCTGGCTGCGGCCCGCCTGATACGTTCCACCAGAACAAGGCCAGGATGGTCCGTCACAAACCCTCGCGATCTGTGGACGACGACGACGACATGGTCCTACCCGTCAGCCATTCGGACCTGAAACTACCATCGAGACCGTATTTCACAAAGCGAAGTGCTCGGGTACTCCTCATTCTTGTCTTGGCCTCATGCGCGCTTGTGTCTTCCATTCAACACGCCGCAACGCATCTCAGTACTTGTACTGGGGGGCAACAGAAGAGCATAGCACGGAAGAACCGGTTGCCTCCACTTTACGAATCCTATCACGACTACGAGAGACACCTTCCGCAACACAACCTGTCACTACCGCAACCCAGAGGGAGGGACGCTAAATTTTTCTGGGCAGCTAACCATGTTCATTGTGTGTCGTCTTTGGCTTTTTGTTTTTCCAGCATAGATGACATGATCGTGTGATAGCGTCTGGGTGGGGCAATTCTATGCAAGAGCTGCTTGTCAACGCTCTCCTATCGCATACCGTGAATCGCGCGTACGTCTATCCCATCAACTTGCTCGCCATTCGTCCTCTCATTTCTTCCCAGTTTTGTTTTGACAATTATACATGGGACCCGGATGGTCCAGATTATTCGTTGTACAACGGAAAGCTGATCCCTTCACGGATACCGCATTCAGCCATCATTAGCGGTAGGACTGCAATCAGATCCGCCCTTTCACCACACCTCTTACTAAAACACAAATATAGGTCCGATCATCGGTTCGTCCTGGCCGCCTGGTGACCCGACGCCTCGTTCAGTTTCTCGAGAGTACTTTCGACGCGTATGCCCGCAGCCTCTTGTCATAGACAGCAACGAAATCAATGAAAAGTTGCGACTGGACACCACCGTACCGGCATCCGTCATCTTTGATAAATGGGTAGACAAGCTCAACTCTATCCGCGATCCTTGTGTCGAGATCAAGCGTAGTTCCTTCCAGATTTTCGAAATATGGTGCGCAGTCGTCCCTCTTGTACATGCGATTCTGCTCCACAGCATGTTAACGAACTACCCAAGGCTGTTTGGATCACCACGAATCTTGCCGTTGTGGGCCCGGTTATCTAAATCAATCCTCCGTAACTTTTCATGGTCGCCTCTCGTCCTCCAAGCATATGCCCAAAACGCACATCTTTCGACTCACCATCTCGATCTCTCAGTTTTCTCCCTTCCTACCTCCGACCTTCTACCGCTACCCCAATCTCCCCTGCCGAACTCCACAATGTCGAACCCCTCCTAACGCCTGATAAAACGAACCCGGTACCTGGGCTTCTCGCTCTTCATGTCCGCAGGGGCGACTTCGCCAACCACTGTGCCCATCTGCTAACTGGGCAGCAGACTGGAATGGCTTCAACAAGTTCACAGCCCTTCCCGACAAGTTTAGACCACCACCTGACGGTGGCAAGGACAGACGACAGACGAGAATTTACAACTGTATATGAAGCGATGTTTTCCTACGATCGAACAAATCA
>JANFAE010000202.1:0-184475 GCA_024613145.1 Pisolithus marmoratus
CCGCGTCGTCTACGGGTGGGGTTGGTTCGTAATGGTCACGAGCTTGCTCGAGGAAGTAAAACAAATCCTCTCCAGGGACGTATTCGAGGATGAGAAGTAAAAGGCAGGGGTCTCGAGTGTGCGGTGAAGAGTAACGATGTTGGGGTGAGCGCGAGAGACTGGTGAATCTTGACCTAGAGAGTGACTCGCATCGGTGTGTGGCGGTCGGGAAGATAGGCGCTTACCTCTGACAACTGTGCGACAATGGCGTCCTCGTCGAGATTCGCCTTGCTGAGACATTTGAGGGCAAATTCGCGACCATAAGACACGTAGTTCTTGTTGCTTGGAGTGTCAGCGAGATCGAGAACGCCGCAATGGCCGTCCTCGGAGGGCGTCACGCGGGAGAGGACCTCACGAACGAGGTAGACGACGGCATAAGAACCAGTACCCAGCCTACGAATGACCTGGAACTCTGTGGCGAGACCGGCGCTGTTGTCTTGCAGTTCTACGGCCACGGGGGTGGAGTGAGAGGGTGACCTTGCAGAAGGATGCCTTCGCCGATGAAATCTCCTGGTGCGAGGACGTCCTCAACGGTGGAGGAGGACGAATGGCAAGACGTGCTTTGGCGGGTGGACGGACGATGGCGGAAGGAGGGCGCGCCCGGGAGGGGGGATGGGATGGAGACGGCTGGCTGCTGTAGGGATGGAGGGAGAGCGCGGGAGAGGCGAGAGGCGAGAGGGAGGGAGGAGGAAGCGGGGGAGGCATTGGAAGGTGCGAGCGGGCGAATGGCATCCTTGGGGAATCGTTTGTTGAACAGGCGAGTAGCAGACGTGGGGAGGGGGCATTACTTGGACCTGGGGATAAAATACGGGGATCTCTGCGAGGAGGAGGAGGAGTAGGTTTGAATGAGATGGGAAGAGGAATGGGCTGGGCTGAATACTGCAACATATGTGGAAGCTCGTGCAGGCGACGGCGACGGCGACACTACGAGTGCAGTAGATCAGACGAGACCGGCTGTGAGTCTGAGAGACCAGCTGGGGCCGAAATACATGCAAATGTGTCTAATAACGTGAAGTTGAACAGGAAGCAGAAAACAAAAGAGAAAGAAAAAAAAAAGGGGGGGATGGACGATGGGAGAGGGAAAAAGAGCTGGAAAATTCCCCAACCCGAGTCGCTAATGAACGAACCCAAACCCAAATGGACGACGAGGACGAGGAAGACGGAGACTGGGAGAAGGGGAGATCAAAAAAGAACAACACAACCACATGGCTCAGCCTGTCACGCCTTTCCATTTTAGGACACTTCCTCCGCGTGGGTCTTATCGCGGACCATGTGCTCGGCTTATGTCAGCGTGTCACATGCGCGGACCCATACTCGCTAGTGCGACTTGCTGCGGAACTACTCAGTTATCTCATCGGAACCAATGTGCCGAGCATCCTCCTTATGGGGATCACCCTGATGCGCATGTCCATCCCACCGTGAACTATATGTATAGTATGTAACGTTAAACAGGAGGGGGCATGCCATTGCGTCAAGCCGCTCTGTCCAATTAAATACGGCCACGTCCTTACACGCATGCCCTGTGACGAATTTTTAGGCGAACAGAAGCGAGGCTCCATGCTCATCCACAGCCTTCCAGAGCGACAGCCGAAATGAAGGCCTCATGAGATTCTGAACGCTTGGTCGTCAAGGATCGAAAAAGCCTGCGTCTTATAGTCAGGCGTAAACGTCCGTATATATGGGTGATCGAGAATTTAATTACTCCTCTCGCCTTGGCTATGCAAACTCGCCTCTCCTCATTGTTATCAGGCTTCGCCAGTCAGGTATCTCCTTGCGTGAGCTGCGGCCAGTGGCGAAAGTGAAGAGCTCGTACGACCCTTAATAAGTGGCGACCGGGGAAGTTCGACAAGGCAGCCAGTGCCTTGTGGGCGTCACCATGATGCCCGTGCGTGCATCTGTTCGACAAAATAATTCAGTTCAGCGGAACTTCGATGCGTTGCTTTAATCATAGATAACTTCTCTGCCGAGAACATGTAAGGCCATCTTCGAAATTCATTACAAAGCCTTTGGACTACTTGGGCCGGTCACGTCTCCAGGCGTATTACCCCTTCCCGATCCAACCTATCTTCGCCCCATCGTACTTACCCACCCCACCCGGCGTTGACATGAGGACGCAATTTGCCCGGAGCAGGCTGCGGCTCCACTTGATCCTTGAGGCTTGATCTGGCGACCTCACTGCAAACGCGGGGCTTTGCACCACTACTGTTGCGATACTGTTTCAAGTCGATCATCACTAAATATGATTCGATCACCTCGATGCTTCAGGGGGTGCAGTGACCGGAGCACTGCGTGCCACCCACCCATCCAGGAACTGCGATCTACACAGTCCTTTGTGTCACATCATAGGGACTGCGACATCTTGATGATACGATGTGGCATTGGGCATCGGGCTTTCCCATCATGATACCCTTGTTCTCGTTGGTTACGTTGTAGTAGTATGAGCGCGCCTAGCAATCAGGATGCCATTCTTCCTCAGTATACAATCCTTACGGACATGTCGGACAGAACCAGTGCTCGGATTACTACATAAGACAACACGGATTACACATGTTGGTTTGAGCATGGTCTCTCGCATACATATCTCCGTCCCTTGCACTGCATAGTATATTCTACCCGATCAATCCACAAGCAGGGTCAACACATAGCATACATCACTTGTGATTCTTCATCCAGACTCTTGCGGGGAGCCCCCAAATCCCTCCTCGTCTCACAATCTCATCCATTCCTTTCGTGTCAACTCCTGGAGAAGCTTCAACCTTCACTCCACAATCTCCCCCTCCACTTCCTAGCCCTGCCCCAGCACCAGTAGAACTTCCCGGCACAAATGAAACACGGAGCTCTACAAGACCCGCCGCAGGCGCCTTCACGGGGCCGGACAGTATGATCATCGGCGGTTGTCGCGGCGGGCTTGCCGATCTACCAAAATCCATACTGCCTATACCTCCCATACTCACTCCCCCTCCCATTTCCATACCCATCCCCGCGCCGATGCCAATCTCCATCGATGAGTTCATGCTCATGCTCAAACCAGGGATCTCCATGTCCATATCCATATCGCCAGTCCCAAATAGGCCATCGCTCGGGCCACCTGAGACCGAAGGCGGTCCAAGGCCACTAAAATTGAACTGCGGAACCACGCAGGAGGTAGTGTGGCGGTGAGATTGGGCAAGTGGTGGAAGAGAGGTGGATGGAAGGAAGACCGAGACGGGAATGGATATCGGTGTAAGCGATCCTTCAAGGACGGATGCGAGCAACTCTGTTGCATCTGCTGCTGTGGCCTCAGTGGAAGAAGAAGATATATCTGCAGCTACGGAGCCTTGCGGAAGAGCTGTCGGGCCTTCTGGTTGCCACTGAGACAAGAGCAATAGCTCATTTAGCCAGCACTGTTCTCTGACTATCTGGAGAGTGGCGTGTTAGTACACGAATTAAGGTAATTGCGAGTAAAGCGTACTTCTAAGATACGTGACACTTGGTTGGTAGTCCTTACGGGTACCCTCTGGAGTAAAAAACCAGGTTCTTGGGGAACTGAAAGACGTAAATTGAGAGGAGGGTGCGCTCCACTAGGGGAATGCTGCGAACAACCAAGATAAATACCCGAGTCCGAAGTTAATTCGAGGACATACGTAGGTAGTTCTGTAGTGTTCTGCCGAGGACGTGAGGTTCAACTGGGTGCAGCAGTAAGTCAAGGATCGGAATATAACCGTATAAGATTTGAAAGGCCGTCCCAACTGAACCTACGGAACAAGCCTGCAGACACATGAAATTGCAACACCCGAGTAGCTCCAGTCGTACGACGGTAGAAATAGCAGACGTAATAATACACGCACCAACAAGTCTACCCAGCTGCTGCTGCTAATAAAGCTGGGGTTGTCAACTGACGCAGTTTGGGACGCAGAAAAACTATTGAAATTGAGCTGACTCATAGACCCAAAGGGACCCATGCCTCCTAGTCCTGTACCAACAGAGGCACCGGCTGGAGCGCCGATGTTCATGAGTATGTCGGTAGCCGCATCAACACCGAGAACGCTCTGAATGGCTTGCATACGCGTCTGCGACATCACTATGCCATCATGACCATGATATGTAGAGCGGGACCTGGAGAAGTCGAGGATCCACGAATGCGAGGGACTCGACGGAAACGCGTGATCATTTTGTCCCTCCTCCAACACAGCCCCGACGGTCAAGACTTCAGACGACGAAACAAGTTTAAGTGAGGCGACTGTCGCTCCCATTGGATCTTCGATGAGAGAAGCCATCATATGAGCCAACGATATATCCGTCTGCCCGGTCGCCCCCCGAACGTGTTTGGGCATCGATGAACGGAGGTGAAGGTACGCCAGAGGTGACAGCCAGACGAGGAACGAAAGAGACGGAAACTTGAGGTAGAGGATGGGAAAAGCCCGTTGGACCAGTAGCTTGTCCAATGGTATTATTTTTAACCTGTCATGTTGCCTGAGCGGGAGCTGCGCAAGAGTGGGTAATGGAACCTACCCAGACGGAAACTGATGGCCAGCTGTGGACATAAAGTGTTGGTACGCGACGACTGGTTCCATAAACCATCGGATGCCACGCTCGCCCTCGTTAACGGCCAGTGAATCGAGCATCATGAAGTAACGCATGTGGTCCAACAAAGTACGAGCGCAAGCGGCTGCTACTACAGCCGGCTCCCCTATGCTCGGAGAGGATTCACCTGACGATGCGTACTTAGCAGCTTCCACCCACCTGGATACCTCTCTCGCGAGAAACGCGTCCAGATCAGGGGCTACTGCTGTACCGCTAGGGATATTGTTGCCGATCGCAAAGGATGTTTTGACAACAACGCGTCCATCAATATCGATATCCAACACTAGAACCTTCCCTGCCAACACAATGGTGGCCATAGACGAACCTCCGTGACTGTCAATAAATGCCTCCATGCCCGCAGCCTGACCCCATTCTGCCAGCCGGTTCGGGGAAGGAGAAGCATGGTCGGGAAAGACTATGGATCGATCAGCAGAAGAAAGACCGGTTATGGTTGCACGTGAGACGGCGATAGAAGCTGAGATTGCGGCATGCTGCTTCATGAGGCTTACGAGCTTGGACGTTTGAGTTGAAGGGGGCATCGCACTGAGCTGTGTGAGCGCATAGTTCAGCTGTGACGTCGTGTCAAGTATTGACTGGAGTCTGGAGGATATGGAGGCAGAACCGCTACTGAAAAGATGCGCCTGGTTGGCGGGCGGTGATAATATAGCTAGGACATCGTGTATGACGTCGAGCAGCGAGGGGTGCGCCATTACGAGTTGTTTTTCCTCCTATGTATAAGTGTTTTAATTGATGTATGTATATGTGTATTCCTTACACCCACAATGGTCACTCGTCGAGCCTTGAGCACACGAGGGTACATTCTGTATCAAACTTACTAACAGTAATAACTGAACGATAGACATTGCCATTCAAGTTGGTCTCTCAGTACGGGAGTACGACTGTTCAACCCAGTGATCCCAAACCTGGTCTCCGGCGTGCCTGAGCGCGCGCCGAATTTCCATGCCTATTGCTCTCCATCCCTCTCGACGAATCGTTTCCCACGAATCAAGCATTGTCCGTGGGTGCGACGGATGCGCCCTACTGAAGAAGGGGTTCCCATCGAGAGAGTAGAGTTCGGGATACAACGGGTCGTAGTACGTCGTGTAGAAAAGCCGTCGGGCTTCAATATGGGCATATCTAAAGGACAAAGATCAGTATAAGCAGCCACCAGCCATAGATATCTGGACTGAGCGTACTTCCACATTGCTAATATCAGTAACAGCTGTATCAAGACACTGCAATACACGAACACCCGATTCCATGGTTTTCGGCTTCCGGGGATAACATCCGCCTTGAAGTCCGTTTAGTGAACTTGGACAGTTGACAATCAGCAAATGCACAAACCAAACGCCGATTATGCCTCATGGTCTTCTTGTCCCCGTTGTGGTTGGGAAATCCCTTCTCTTGCGCTACTTCTCTCTGTAGTTTGAGGTTAAGCTGGTCACGCTTAATTCGCGCACTCTTCGAAACTTCCTCGAGCTTCTCCAACTGGGCCGAGTTTGACGTCAGCTCATCCGAGGGTCTGCTAGGTGAAAGATCATGCATGTTTCTTTATCTGATGAGGGTGAAACGGCTTTATACCTGTCAGCGTCACTGAAGCCCTCTCGCAACTCCTGAACCGCTTGTTTTATCCGAGTAATAGTTTCAGCGCGGCCAGCCGGGAGATCATCCGACGTAACAGACATATCGCTGAACGATGCCACTGATCGCTGCTCGGGTTGCTCATCTATGTCTCTCCCCATGGCATCCACAATTCGCACCGTACTCCGAGTCGCAGCTTTCGGAGTGGATGTCACAGCATGATGGAACGAGCTGCTCGTTGTCAAACTTGCATCTGCGTAGTCGTTCTGATCGAAAGATTCTTGCAAGTTAAATTCCTCTGCCTCGTGCTTTTCCCTGCCATACTCATCTACTACTCGCACCAATGGCGACTTCCGCAATGACCTTGAGATAGGCAATCCCTGCTGAGGGTTGGGTGTTGAGGGAATGTCTAGAACAGTAGAGGTCTGTTGAGCCGCATAAACAGATGATGGTTTGTCAGTTTCGGACAGCGCAATTTCCCCGGCTTCAGACGGTCTCGGTTCTAGAAAGTCAGGATTACTTAATCTAATAGCAGACAGTGGCGAATTGGATTGGTCTCCTGCTGTCGATGTTTCGGACTCGGAGACGTCGAAGCGGACCTTCAGGAAACTTCTCCTTCTGCTGATCGTCCCGAACTGCGACTGATCATCAGCGCCCCCCTCTAAGGGAAGCTGATTGGGGGTTCTCATCCAAGCCCCAGGTGGAGCCGGGGTCTGAAGTAGAAGAATATTAGTCCGTACAGACGATTGAGGAGTCGTAAAACCGCTCTCTGTCGTGAGTGCCTTTGTCTGGTTGTCGCTGGGTGGACAGCCTCGTGGAAATGGGTTGGTAGCGGATAAATTCAGGGTGGTTTCTGCAGGAGATAAGTGAGTAGGTGATGGTGTCCTGGATGGAGGTTTAGTTTGTTGGGGTGTCGCAGCCCATGCACCTGGTGGTTTGGGCGTTTTCATTGTTGAGTAGTCTGGATAGGAATCAGGTCCTGTTCCGGGGTTCACAGGTGTACCGTTTGATACATTGTCATCTGAAGATGGGGGTTCCGGAAGGTCAGGTAAATCGTGAGGAGGGGAAGGGGTTCGGAGGTGCAGGACAGCGGAACTGAAAGCTGGTTGACGAGGTGGAGTAGATAAGATAACATGCTGCGCTGGCTCCAGGTTCACTGTTCCGGTGTAAGAAGTGGGTGGCGGGGATCCAGGAGGAGTGAAGGTTGCAGGTGCAGTGGACGGAGGATCTGGAGAAACCACATTACTTCGCGGAGGCCGAGACGACAGTGGTGCTCCCGCGGCGCGAGGGTCGTCTACAGGGTCGGCAGCCGAGGCTTCAGGAAGCGAGAATCGTGGCTCCGGTTGCGACATGGAAGACGCTGGGGCCTCTGCATCAGAAGTATCAGGGTCTCTGGAGGCAGTGTCTGGAGCGTTTATCTGGCTTCGCGTTGGTTGGGAAGGAAGAAAGTCCATGATCGCTTCTTCGTCACTGGCTACACCAGAGTCAGCATGCAAGCAACGGAATTGCAGCGTACGTCATACCCAAAACTATGTCTCCTTGTCCTGCAGATTCTCGTTGACTTCCAATGTGTAATAGGTGGTCATCATCTCCATGCTTTGGTTTAGGAACGGGTACGGCATGGCTATCGCTCGGTATTGCTTTCAATACAGCACGCACAGGAATCATACTTGGCTTCATAATCCCAGAAGCCCGACTCGACGGCCTCGAACTAGGAGGTGATGAAGTATCCACATCGTCGTGGATATGTTTCTGGCGACGAATACGAGGATCGGGTGAGCTGTCCAATTCCAATGGCGGTAGAGGTTGTCGATGAAAATGCCAACCGAACCTCGATGCAGCTGCTGGTGTCTTCGTTGGACTGTGACTTTGCCCTGAAGGACTCCCAGAAACATGAGTCTGATTTAGCCACAGGCGAAAATGGTCAGAGTGCCAGGGCCCATGACCCGAGAGAACGTTGGACTGGTCAGGTGTTTGCGAGACGGATGATTCAAGGCGTGATGCATCATGGCTACCCACAGAGAACCTTTTGATGGAGTCTTTGGAAAGTCGGTGCGCAGGTGGCGAAGTGCCGCCACTTCCACTGCTCCCCAAACTGTGTCGCTTGGAGATTTTCCATTTCGGGCGTGGTGAGTTCCAGTTTCTCTCCCTTTCATGCACAACTTCTCGTTTTTCTTCTTCTTCTCGCTCTTGAAGCGATTCGCGGCTGGCCAAGGATGCTGGAGAGGACGACCGAAGGGAAGAGCGCGAGGATTGTCTTCGCAAAGAAGCAAGTGTAGGCGTCTGATACGGGGTCGCGGATAGTGGGCGAGGTGGGTGCAAGTGAGTGTGACTATGCGAACTGGTACTTAAACTCGACGATGGCCTAGATTGCGGATGTGGTCTGTTCCAGTCGCGCTCTCTCTCGTAATTTTTTTCACGATCAAGTTCACGGACGAGCCCACCCTCTGGCAAGTATCAGTAAACAAACGGTAAGAAGGCAAAAGAAAGAGACCGACTGTCCGCCAAGGAACTCCTTGAACTCGGTCGGGAACTAAGGTCATCATCGAAGCTGCTCAAAGATGCAATGCTTCCTCGCCTATTCAAACGACCCGGAAGTGATGGCCGCGGAGATCCACGGGTCGTATGTGAGTCACGGGAGATCGACTTGACATGGGTTGGAGAATCATGAGGAACATGGTAATGGTGGTGATTTGGTGTGTCAGACCTCCCAGGGGTATGACGGTTCCAATCGCGCTCACGCTGGCTATCTTGCTTTTCCTCACATGGAGAGTGATGACGGTCTTTAGCTGATGTAATAAGGGAATCATGACGAACTGGTTGCTGGCAGGACTTAGTGACGTACATTTTCCCTCGATCTTCGGATCACTGGCTTCGGGGTTATGAGCACATGGACATTTTAATCGCAAGTGTTCATATACTGACAACTAAGTTCATGGCCAGAAAGCACAGGTTTCGGCTCAGGCACAATAGAATTTGCTTTCACAAGTGGGCGTAAGTTGGCGGGGAGGTTGACTGCATCCATCCCATTGGAAGGAGGCAGAAAGACTAACGGAAGAAATGACTCAGAAGCACTAGAGATACTACATGATAAGCAAACCTTGACTCTCGGAATCCAACGTTTCACCCACAGCCCCTTGCATGACAGAATCTTGTTCCAACAAGTCTGGCGCCTATCAGTGTCCAAATGGTGCTACCATAACAAGTACTGACTTGGCTGAGAAGCTAATCTTGAAGGCAGCTGAAACGACTGCTGTGGGGTGCTGGTAGCCGCGGGTGGGGTGCCAAGAGACGAATCCAGCTGTCGTGATGATGTGGAAGTGATCCGAGGAGGACCAGGCGTAGATAGATTTAGCGGAAACATATCGGATTCTAAAGAAAGCTGAACGAAGAGATAGATGCTTAAGCGCCAGCCACGTACGATCGTAAAAGGACGTTGGCAGGTTCACATCCATGATATGAGATTGCGAGGACGTGAGCCGTGCTCGTAGAGTGTTGAAAGTCGTTGCATGTGATGACCGAGCGGAGCTATCGGATTCTCTCGTCATTTCTGGCTCATGGACTCGATAAGCACCTAGGACAAGATGAAATTGGGATAAATACATACTTGGCATATCTGCCTCTTCATCACTCCAACTGCGCCGTTTGCTTCGATGCCCAACTTCTTCCCTGTCCGAAGTTGGTGATGTCTCGATTTGGCTGTTGTCGACGCTGTTTCGACGCCGCCTTCTATTCCGCGATGTAGGTTTGGAATCGCGCAAAGCTCTGGAGAAAAGATCCCTCAAGTTTTCGCGGGCGGCACTGGTGGTACTCGAGCCAAGCCTCGAAAGTGGACGGTCAGAATCCGATTCTAAAGGAACACTCTCAGGGATAACAGAGGAGACTGCGGGAGGGGGGAGAGATACACGAGGAATGAGGGCGCGCAGACGAGTGGCAACCGGGGTATTGGAGGGTATCGCATTAGTTGGAACAGAATCTGGGACCGTACTTGGACCGGGGTCACCACTAATAGTCTTGAGTGGTATCCGAGGGGTGAGCTGCTCGTCCTCCTCCTCAGTGCGGTGATGGTGATGGGCTGCATGAGGAGTGTTGTCCACTCCGTTGTCCGGCATACGGGGACTTGGACTGCGCCCGACAAGCCGCAGTCGTGGGTTCAGGAGGGTGGCCGATGAGGGCGAGGGGGTCTCCATGATCGCCACGGACGGCGACGAGCAGCGTGCCTTCAACGTGCTGACCTTGTTTGCCGCCCAATTAGGAAGGAGGGCAAACAACCACCGCGTGTCCCGACACCCGATCACGTGGTTCCACGTACCACAATCATTCTTCCCCCGCTTCCACCGACCAACCACGGCACCCAAGCGGAAGGATCTAACATTTTGGTTCGAGTGCTGTTACTTCCAACTCACATACCTTGTCGAAGACTTGGAACTTCGGTACTCCTCATGTTTATGTCTGCCTGAAGAATTGAGGAGCCCCTTTTTTGTTAGCTCGCTAACGCAGTACTCGATGGCAAACACAGGACATTATTATTACGTCCTTCACCTACCTACATCCACCTGGTAGCGGATCTAGGTCTGACCCTCCTCCCACAACCATAGATGGAAAATGTATCGTGTGGTAGTGTTCCATCAATCCGAGACACTTTTGTCATGGAGGGAATGGCTAATTGACAGTACTACATATGCCGCCGAGCAGACGAGAATTACGCGTAGTCCCTCTACCGAAACTTGGGTAGCGCACTACGCAACGCTAAAGGAATCCCACTATTACTTTATCAGGCCCACGAATTCCTTCCTGCATCCTACGAAGTCACATTCTACTAATGAATCCGAATAGATTGTCATGCAGGACCGAGGAGTCCTTTACTCAGCGGAGTAGTTGGACTCCTGCCACGACCCGGGCTTGCCCTAATTTGCTGTGGGTTGCTGGACGGTATTAAACCCAGGCCTTAATCCGTCCGCATCGAAATTTTGCAGCTCCCAGCATGGTCTCCCGTCGAAATCTTCAACGGTTTGCCATTGCCATTAGCATCTTCAGCATCTTCTATAACGCTGCCGAGGGCGTCGTTTCTATACTCTTTGGCATCGACTCGTCGTCGCGTTCCCTCGTATTTTTTGGCATTCAGTCAGGTATCGAAGTCGTGTCTTCATGTCTAGTCACTTGGCGGTTCCTCGCCGCCGTCAAACCCGGCGATGAGAGTGTCTCAGTTGGGCAGTCGACAGGTATCTTGAAGTAAGTCTGCCCGACACTCCCTACATTATGTAACCAATGTAGTCTGCAGAATCGAAAGAATTGCATCCACAGGAATCGGCTTCCTTCTCATTGCTCTCGCTCTTGCTGCCGTTGGCACTTCCATCGCCTCTTTGGTGGCACACGAACATCCCAACCGTTCTGACGCTGCTCTCATAATTGCCGGAAGCACAATGTTCATTATGTTTTTCCTTTGGATACCCAAACGCTACCTCGCACGTACTCTCAACTCGAGTACAATGCAAGGTGAAGCGCTTTGTGGGCTATCCTGCATCCAGTTCAGCGCTGTACTGCTGATCGGTTCATTGATTTACCGTGTATGGGAGAACGGCTGGTGGGTGGACTCCGCCACTGCCATTGTCATTGCGATGCTGTTCGGGTGGGAGGGATTTAAAATGGTTAGGTGGGCACAAGATAAGAATTTTAGCGGCGGATGTTGTGCACATCCCCACGAGAAGGCATCAAACGCGAACTCTGCAGCCACTCCAACGAGTCCTATACAGAGTTGCGCAAATACTTCTTGCGCAGACAGCTGTCAATGCTCAAAGGAAGAGGTTGAAGCAATCGTGGAATGCGTTTGACGTGGCAGGTTCACCACGCTGATAACGCTAAGGGGTTGGCTTCATCATCATGGGGCCACTTCGTAATGTAACTCTGTATTTCGTGGAATCGGTCGAAGGCAACCATTAAGCTAGTTCCCTGCTTCTTTAATCCCGCAATTAGGTAAGAACCACCGCGAGTTGAGTAACAGCGCCTTGAAATGGCCACCATTTCCAGCTTAAAGGCCTCGGAAAAACTTTTCGCGTTGGTTCAGACTTGAGAAGCGGCAGCTTTCTGCCACAAGAGCTTCAAACTTCAAGATCCGCACGGCCGCAACAAATTAGGGTGGTCTCGCGACGCTAAGTCAGTTTATTCGGGAAGTACTTTTTACACACGCCTTGGCCTCGCGTGCTATTACCCGGATTGTTCAAAGGTGTGGGTGTACCCAAAACACATGGTCGAGCTTGCTGCATGCTACTTACGGTGGGACTATAGATTTGTGCTGCGAAAGTCCGGTGTCTGTTCGAAAAGCAACATGCTGGCAGAACACGGGTGGGAAACTAGAGGCATTTTTCTCCAGGTGTCCACGAGACGGTTGTGGGGGAGTGCACAGGTATGTACCGTTTTCCGCGGAAACGGTTCAAGTATCGTCACATAGTGCTCCCGTCGAAGTATCCGGTTGCCTTGGCTGATCATAGATGGGAAAATTCTTGGCATGTTGTCGTATTCCTCATTCTTCACTTGCTCATAGACTGTCCCCTATTTCCTCCTCACCTTTGGCTTCCCGCGCGTGCTAGCGTGGTCGTCATCTCGCTTACATAATCTCATTGCAACTTAATATTAGCGTAGACGAGTAACTTACATAGGTAATCGGGGTCAAGCTAACTGCCTTTGGTGTCGGCGTCATTTGCTTTTCCCAGTAGCTATGTCCGATGTTCCGCACCACCTGCGAGCTCTACTGTCTCTCTGGCGTTGTTTGTTTGGGCTGGCGGGGTATTCGCACATGTTGATATCTACCTTTCGTAGCGTACTCAGCTGAATCCATCCTATTCCCATTCCTACTGACCCCGCTCGAGCCCACCTACGTATCACTGGATGATATCTGCCACAGTTCATGTACTGTTGAGCCTGAGGTCATCACTTGATGAGTAACTCTCCTAAGTCCAGTTTTGAGTATGTTACTGGAAGTCGATATTTAACACGTGTCAGGAAGTGCACACTCGGAGTGAGGCAACGACCTCATGATTGTACACTTAGTGATCTATGGTTGCCAGATACAAGTTTCCATGGTTCAATAGTAGATACCTAGTACAACACTTTCAATTCCAGTATGTCGCAGTACGTTCATATTCAAACGTAGCAAAGTACAGCATACTCCTGCAAGAGAGAAGATATCAGTAATTACCTACGTGACGCTTCCTTATACTTACCTTGATTTTCTTTTCACTGTTATCGTAAGGAATGAAACAGCCATCCCCATATGTCTCGCATGCCTTCCCTGGGTGTACCGCTTTCTGGTGCGGCGCTTGTGCAATGTACTGAGGTGTGCCATCGGGTTCCCTTCCGCCCTCAACAGGTCTGGCACCACCCAACTTTCTGACATCGAACTGGCCAGAAACAGGGACCCATTTCACGGCGCGTGCATCTCCGACGAGTATTTCGTACGTGTCAAGCTATAGTCATCACTTAACGTTGATCAGCGTGAGTAGAGATATCAGACCCACATGATACTCCTTGTGGCTGTATCCGATGACAGCTCCTTTCTTGAAGACGTGGCACGCTTTGCCGATCACTATGTAAAAAGTCAATTCGTCCAGGGAGGTAAACAGTAACTGTGTCCTTACTCAATCCACCCTGTCATGCAAAGTTTAGCAACAACGCATGCTATAATAGGCCAACAAACCTCGTGGTATGCACGGCAAATGTAAAGACGCTCCCCTCGCTCTTCGCCACCTTGGATAGCGTCACGGGGAATGTTCTTACCCTCATTCAATACCCATGCTACAGGTCCAGGGTACTGACCACTCCTAAACTGCTCAGTGCGACCCTGGGCATCCCTGATCCACGTTGACTCAGCCCAGTCATGCGCCTGTTTCTGTAGGTTCTGTGAGAAAAGTATGCATCACACATCCGAAAAGAATTATACCTCTTCCTTCTTCCTACCGTGCTTCTTGTAGGCATATAACCCTGCACCCAGAAGGGCAGCTCCGGCGAGAAGTCCTCCGCCAACCTATAATCAACATGAGAAAGTAACACTTCAATAGATGGGCGTCAACTACCTCAAGTTTCTTCTTTGTCTCATCATCCACATTATACGAGTGTTTCTCCTCTTCTTGCTTGGGTGGTTGTGCGACCGGAACACTGTACGATGATTGATCACCTTCCTTACGCTGGTGGAACGGTTGCTGAGATTGCTGTTCGTAGACGGGGTTGTAGCTGGAAGACTTGCACTCCCCCCCATAATGGGATTTCTCGTGGCATCCACCCCCAGGAATGCGGCCCCAAAGTGCGGGTGTAACGGGAGGCGTCCAGTCGCTCTATTTCCCACTTCTGCGTAAGTTAGATCTGCACTGCAGTTTAATCATACCTGGGAACGATGGGGCTGAATGATCTTGTATTGCTCGCCTGCAGGACAGATCGGTCGTTGGAGGGGGAATATCACGGGATGCTGCCGCACCTTCGTATGTTACGACATCACCGAAGTTATACATTGTACCAGGTTCCCAACGAGGTGCCATCGTGTGTGGTGAATATGATATGCGGGTTAGAGAGAAATCCGATGACTGGACAGATCAGCTATCGAGGGTTATATAGCAGCGGATGTGCGGTGACGGGTTACGACAAGGAGGGCTGCCTTACAGTAGTACGCAGCAGGAGATGGGTTATCGGATGGCTATCTGATTCGACTAGGCAAGATGAGCCGAAACCAAAGCTGATATAGATAATCTGAGTTGATCGAAACGAGCCGCGGACTGCTAGGGGGGCCTATGGGGCTTCCCAAATCAAGGAAACCATGGAAACACTTTACCTCGAAGAGCCATCAGATATGGATCTATCCTTTGAACTTGGCAAGAAATAACCTGTGCTCTGACAATCACAGGAGCGGCCTCGTGAGTCTAGGCATCGAAAAATGGCCATCCGCAAGGGCACGGAGTTTCCGAGGGTTTTCGAACCACCAGCTTATCGATTTGAAGAATTTGTCCATCCCGTGTCTGTGTATGGAAGGTAACATTCCTTGAGATCTTGTTCGTGATCATTCCAGTTGCAGCAACTCGGCCAACCCCCATGAAAACGATCGATGGGCTTACATAAGTACATAGCTTGAAACTGTTTCCAGTTATCGATGCGGTACGTCACTCGTCGCTTGCTACTTGAACACGGTATCTGTAGAAGCCTCGGCTTGTGGCACGACATTGACCTCCCAAGTACCTGACTTGGATCACCGACCCTTAGCCACTGCAAGTTCCGAGCTTCACATCATTCACGGTGCGGAAACCGAACATGTGCTAGTAGCACGTGTTCGGACGGATTGATATTGGGGAAAACGAAGGATCAGTGATAACACGCACGCGTCGTATGCCAAGCGGTAGTGCAATCCCCCAAATCTCCCCTAAGCACATGTGTCGCTCTGGGTCTTGGACGATAAGTTCAGGATTGCAAGGATTGGTATACCGCTTGAGAGTAGCCTCGTCCCTCCCGACCTGCTCCCGTTAACTCACTAGGCGGGCTCGTTTAGCCAGCAGCACGGTTTCTGATATTTCCTGATCTGTTCTCGCCTTCTCGTTAACGTAGCGTGTTTTTAAGTCACCCATTCCCTCCTACCCTGTTTCCGTCTTCCGGCGTTCACCTCACATATTGATGATTCTGCCTTTTGGTCAGTAGCTGTAATTGTCTCTAGGCTATAATTTGGTCCTGCACGCTGGAATTTTACGCGGGCCCCATACTGCAGCCCAATTCTACCTACTTCTATTGCCCTTCATGTTCTCGAGCGTCCAGTAACAATTAGACAGATAAGGATCAGTTCCACGCTCGAGGGATAGATAGTATTATTCTACAGTCCAGAAGAGTTCGTGTCAACGACAGCATGCTCGTGATCTCACCGGTAAATAAGGGTGTCTGCCTCTCCGTGATACGAAACGTGGGTGAGCACAAGCAGTGCAACCGACCGCCCATTCGGAGAGCAAACGGGGGTACAGTTGTGCCACCGTGCAATCACTTGGTGATTCAAACCACGGGAAATATCAGTGAAGCTGCCAAGTGGTGCGGTGCAGGTAGCAGGTATGACTTGGTCAACTGAGTCAAACCATCTTAACCGACACTGATGTGCTTAGACTCGCTGCACGAACTGATTAACTAGGGTGTCGTGTTATTGTTGCAACGAACTCACTAGCCGGTGAATATGACCTAGATTCGGAGGAAAGCCTTTGCACCGAAATCCTAGCACCGTCGTCTAGCCAGCGTTCGTCGTTGTCTATTACCATACTGATTTCATCGATATTTGAACTTGTTCCTCCCAGAGTAATGAATGCTTCTTCAGCACCCACAGTCCAGGGTGACAACGCTTCCAGTTGCTGGTTGACCACCTGACTCAACTCTCGCGAAGACCATGACACTGTTGCCATCCGACGCAAGTCGTGCACCACTCTTTGGCTGCAGACCGCCAGAGCCGGTGTCATAATTCTGCCAATTGATCAGTGTTGAAAGAGTGTGTAATGAAGTGTGTCATACGCTGTGATAGCAAACAGCCTGGGACTCTAAAATATGCAGTGAAATCCTAAAGGCCCTTTGATCACAATAACTACGTACGTTCTGGTATCTAGTTCTTCATATCCAAAACATGCTTGGGTGAGTATTCTTAAATGTGGCTCACGCTGACTTACACACTGACTATACCCAGGACGTCGTAGCATACGCTGGCCTATATTCCCGTGAGGATAATCCACCCCTTCGATCATGGCCTGGCTTACAATGTAGAATGTAGTTACTAGCAGAGGTTTTAGTTCCTACAAAGGTGCACTGTTTCAGGAATAGTTGAAAACTCACCACCTTTCGTAAGTGCTTTGACTAACTCGAGGGAACCGTGTTTAAACCATTTGCGGTATGACCACAGACTTGTCATGGACATACAGAACAATAATGAGTCCACCACCAAGCTGGAAAAATAGAAAATCCACTGAAAAGTTGCGTCAGGATGGCGGTAAGCACAGCAAACATAACGTAGCTCACAGCACGGTCTGTAGAATGAAAATAGATATGTAAGTGCTGTCGCAGACATCCTATATGACGTTTACCTGGTGCGGGTTCATAACACACAGATGTTACAGTAGGCTCAACTGTACAGTAGTGTCTCAGTTTTCATTCCACAGCCTGCGGTTGAACAACTTACAATTTGAGAAATCCTCACCTTTCGAAACTGCTATAATGATGGATACGAGGCATGCCACATATGCTAGCACCACGGACTGGAGGATGCGCCGATCACCTCCCCAGATAGCCCACGCACGTAAGACAACCAGGACTACAGGTCGTCAATAGAAACCCATCTCGTCAACTGCGGCAGACATACCATGTGCAGTTTCGAGAGAAACCAAAATATATACAGCGAGGAACATTGCATAAAACTCGCAGCCCTGTGGAAAGAACTCAGACCAGCCAGATTGCATGGGTGTATTCAGACATACGCCAGTGACAGCCGCTATAAAGCCAGTTGCCTGGATGCAAACAAGCGTCTGTCCCAAGAGCATGATATAGCGGTTTGCCAAATAAATGGACTTGACCAGTGACCAGGGCGCACTCCAAATGTATTCGACCTACGTTCATTAGGAGACTGTAGCACAATATTTGCCTGATCTAATGATAGGCTCACCTCATCACTGAGGGTTAGAAAGTAGTCATACACCAGTAACGTATACCCAGCTACTACGGCAGCCCTGGTGGATGATACTGTCCGTCTTTCTGCGGTGAGAGGTAGGGTTCTTGGTTACTCACCTCTGCAGCCATACATCATAAATGAAGGCGGGAGTAATCTCGAAAGTGCTAGACATGACGAGCGGAGGCCCAATGTACTCGCAAAGAAGGGAGCGGCATCGATCACCGCCCTCGTGTTTTTCAATAAATGACACTTATCAAGCCACACCTTCGTTGCGAACCACATAGAATGTATCGGAGGTTCCATCCCGATGATGCGGCGCAACGCTCACTGAGGCCTCAGATTCTGGTAGTTTACTAATATGTTACTTGTACGATCGACCCTGAGACCGAGCTTCGCATCATTCGCAGTTGATTCTGCAAATAAATCAATGGGGCAGAGAGATGACATGTGACACCCTGTAACTGTGCCTGCAGTGCGGCTGAATCGATGGAATGGTCGACTGGTCAAGGAGATAGCTCTCCGGATCAGGTAATCCAGACTGTCTTGGGTGGCGTCCCGGCAGGGCGAGGCCTTCTAAAAACACAAAACTCGGATCTAGTCAAACCTTGTTATGTGGACAAGTCAGATGCATAGCCCAACCCGCCTCGTCGGAAGTAATGTTACAACAGAAGGGCACACCTGGCCGCAGTACTACCGTTCTGTTTCCGTGGTCAGAGGTAAAGCTCGCGCAGACTTCCGTTTTAACGATGTGTGCACCAGACTTTATGTAGGTGTAATTTTGACCGACGGCGAAATCCATCCTGGTAGGGGAAGAGCCATCCACGGTGATACTGGTCTTCACCGGGAGTCACCCGGTGTCAGTTATTACACACCACCAAATACATGCTAAATTCATTCGGCGCAATCTCTTGCGATGGAAGTTCCGTTTCCAAATAGGCTGGCTCACGCTACATACAAAACAAGTCAACACAAAATATGTGTGAGAGCTAGAAAACAATCACAAACAGGACTGGGGTGTCCCTGGCGGCCAGGATACTTGATTATTTACATTATACCTAATGCAGGCATATGTAAGTCTGTAGGTCAGTATGAGTGTGTAGGGACTGGATCTTTTGTCTTCTCACCTCAGAACGAATGGAAGTCGTGGAAGACACGAGTGTGGAACGTGAACGGGATAGATTCATCTGACTACTGCATGGTAGATCAGGCCTTGAATCGGGCTTCAAGCTTCAGACTTTCAGGCCTCAGGTACAAGCAGTTGTAAATTCCACTACTCCGAGTAGTCTCGAAGGCAAGGATAACCTCCATGCATCCAACAATATCTCATACCGTACACACATCCATAGCTTCAAGCTGGCACTTCCGTCGGCGTAGGTTAGTGGCACAGCATCACATGATCGGTTTTCGCAGGACAACAACCACATGATAGCCATCTGTTCCCAGAAAAGGCCATGTAGTTTTCAGTGATCGCCCGATACAGAACAATACATATAGCGATCATGACAGGAAATCATTTGTCTGTAGACTCGGGGTATTGGATATCAATGTATCGCCGAGGTCATAGGAAAACCTACTTGCACGGGTAATACACAGAGACAACGAAGTACAAAATGCCAGGCAATCTGGCTATTACAATCACCAAAAAACTCTTGGGCCGCTGAAATCCAGAAACAAGAGACTGCTCAAGTCCATCGATAGTCCAAATGATATATCGTCATAACAGATCTTGCATGATGCGCTTTTCGATTAAATTTGCAACGGATGGCCCATAGACTGGGATGCTAGAACCCTGGAACCCCTCGGGGTAATGAACATTTGGGGTATTCTCCTCCGTGAAATAGCTGCGGACAGTTCAGTTGAGGAGTGGATGCTCCAGGATTGCTTACTCACGTATCGTTCCATATGCCGAAATGCTTCATGCCCAGAGCCCGTACCGTCCATTCATAGTCATGGGCGAAACCACCAGGGTAAAAAATCTCGATCACGGCTGAGAACCGGGTACGAGGCATCAAAATCAGGTGAGAAAGTCCGTTTCCATGAACGCCAAGTAAGACCTGACAATGCTGTCAGTCATATCCTTTCAAGCCCGCTCCTCGTCGCCCTTACATTCGTTTTGGAAGCAAGGCGCACTTGTTCGTCCTTGGTCAACGTTTCCGCCTTCACGACGTTCAGTACCCATTCCTTTCCCTTGGTTAACACTGCTGCATCATTCTTCCTTGCAACAAGAGCCTCTAGTTCTGTAACCAAACGATCATGGTCCTCAGGTATCAAACTACGTCTCCTTCCTTGTCGAGAAATGTAAGTGATGGTAAATTTGTCGGTATCCTCGTACTCTTCATCTAAATGTTCTCCCCCCTTCACACCCGGGATGGTGGCCCCGGCAAAGTGCCACACGGCAGCTCTGATGGGTCGCCACCAAAGACCATTGACGTCCAGTTTTGATAGAGCAATGAGTCCATCAACAGATTCGCTTGCGGTCCGTTGATTTGTCGACCCACAAAGTCTGCCTCGAAAAGCTGCGGACCTGTCTGCAAGTAAGAGGTATGGGAAGTGCCATGCCCGATCGATATCACTTTCGGCTGTAGCCACCACACGGTCCTGCCAGTCAATATCTACCTCCACGGTAAGTGACGGGAAGGCAGCATGGAGGAAGTAGCTGTTGAATCCTGGATAGTCTCGCCATTCAGCAGCCGACGAGTGCGGGAAGATGGCACGATGTATAGGTGGTGGAGGATTTGGGTAAGCTGCCCCAGTCCAGAAAGACCAGGTACCGAGTAGAAGCTCAGCACAGAAGTGATAATAATGTGCAAGGACTGGAGAGCGATGAGCTTCGAGGCAGAGAAAAACGACTGTCACACGTACATTGCGGGGGATCGTTGAACAGAAGCTGGAGATCACGATGACATCAGTTAGTCTGACGAATAATGAGACGGTTGCTCACCGTATTGCCCTCCACGGAGATGATTCGCCGATCTTCGGCGGTCGCTCCCCAGCGTTGAGCTGCTTGTTCTGGACTTAGGAAATCCATGTTCCACGGGGTAGGTTCACGCGCAGCGATATTCGCGGGTGTGACATCCGCGGCGAGGCCAGTCGACGTCATAAATCTAATCTCCGGGAACGAACTGGGAGACGACGATACGATAAGCAGAGTGCCGTTGAACATATATACATCACGGAAGATTGTCCAGCCGGGAACATGCTCAACTAGCGTGGTCTCCAGGAAGATGGCTGTGGTTGGGAAACATTGATTGATAAAAGTAATGCCCAACGAAGTGCCAAACTCAGACCTGCGGGTTCACTGCTCGAAGTATCTTCCTCTGAAAGCCCCTCGTCCTCGTCCACGATACCAATTCCTGGGAGACCCTTTTGCACTTGATCATACGGAACCGGATGCTCTAAAAACACCTGCCCTTTCAAACTATGGCTGATCACTATGGCTTGAGGTGCCAACGGAGCCAGGACCGTGAAGAGGTGTGTGCATACGGCCCCCACTAAAATCAGGATGGCGTCACGCTTCGATGGGGACCGTAGCAACATCAGGGAGGGAGAACCACCAAATACAACTCAAGAATTGGGTGGATGGGGTGGGAGCGAAAGTACACGATGGACGCATGAGATGTTCATGGAATAATATCACCAAACACGCGTAATATTTTTAGTCCATCGGTGTCGAGCAGCTAGGCTGCCGCTTATCGAAGTTATTCCGTTCTTGTCATGGGCAGCAGAGCAAGGTATGCATTACAGCAATGGACCCCAGGAACTCTCACCTAATTTCGCTCATTGTCAGTTTTCGCAAATCGGATCATTCAATCATGACATGCCGGACAACTGACGAATGAATCCGCACCTCCTACATAAGTTAGGCGTTTGGATTGGATCAACACAGGATTCTTCTTCTTTTATTGTAAGGTTTATGTAACCTGAACCTTAGCTTATTATTTCCGTTGGAAGACAGCTAATATGTTGTGTTGTTGTGAAGATGTTCAAGATCGAATCACATGGATATTTAATACCTGACTTCTTTCTTATTTTGCGGTGGCCGGAGTCCCAACTGGGTCGAGTCGCAGAAACAAAGCGCCGCAACCCTAACGCATGCTCATATACTCCCCGACTACCTATCCCAGGTACGTCTATGGATGGATTATCCGGATTCTACGAGCTCATGTACAAGAGGTGTGGGGATCCCCAAGATCAAGGTGCACGTTCAGCGGCTGTGCTAACTCGCTCGCGCTACTTCGTAATGTTCCTTGCACTGTTGTGCGTCGCGTTGGCAGGCTATGTCGTATCTGCCCCTACGAACGACATCCGACCTTTGGTAGTATGGCATGGTCTAGGTGATACGTACGCCTCGCGTGGAATTGCCCAGTTTGAAAGTGAGGTGAAGAAACTCCACCCCGACATCTTCGTCCATTTGGTTTATATCGACAGAGACGCCAAGGAAGACGAACGTGCCACCTTTGCAAGTAATGTATCGTTCGTTCATCGCTGTTTCTGACACAGGTTTCCAGTATGGCAATGTCAACGCCCAGATAGACCTCGTTGCCGAGCAACTCGCGTCCATTCCTGAACTTGGAAGAGGGTTCGATGCGATCGGTTTTTCGCAAGGCGGTCAGTTTTTGCGGGGCTACGTGGAACGTTATAACGATCCTCCCGTTTACAACCTTATCACGTTCGGTTCGCAGCATATGGGTATATCTGATATTCCGCAATGCCGCTCTTTCGATTTTCTCTGTGAGGTAGCGCGCCGTGCCGCGAAGGCTGGTGTATACACCAAGTGGGCGCAAGAGAATTTAGTTCAGGTTTGCATTCTTGTGATCACAGTCATATCAATCTGTCATTTCTTTTCAGGCCCAGTATTTCCGAGATCCCAACCAACTGGATCTTTACATGAAGCTCAACAGCTTCCTTGCTGACATCAATAACGAAGCTATGCTGCCTACTTCCAGGAACGTGACATATGCCAACAACCTAGCGTCTCTGGAAAACCTGATTCTAGTGCTTTTCCTGCAAGATAAGACAGTTATTCCCAAGGAGAGTGCCTGGTTTGGGTCGGAAGCGCCTTTGGAAGAATTTGCTATGTTATCTACTCAATCTGATGACCAACGTCCTCTCGGCAAACCCCAGGGCACAGCAGCCGGAACCCTTGTCCCGATGAAGCTGCAGCCGCTTTATGTTGAGGATTACATAGGGCTACGTAGGCTGGACGAGCGAGGCGCGATAACGTTGGAGACCTGTCCAGGAGAGCACATGCACTTGACTGGCTGTTGGGAAGATCTCGTGCGGAGATGGGTTGGTCAGCCATTCTAAGCAGATGTGGGATTAGCGCGGATGTACATATTTTCTCTATTATCATTAGTTTGCAGTGCCGCAGGCCGTCAAGGTCGTTAATGAAATGACAGTGAACGTTTGTATAATCGAACGGAAGGAGTCCTGTCCACGAAATGGACACTTACGTAATCTGGGTGGGGTTCCCGTTCTCAAAGTTGTAATCGGAAACGACGAGACTCCGCCAGTTCTCTACGTCCACACCAGCGTCGGGACTCCAGGTGACCATTCAAAATTAGAAATGTCGGGTGCAGCAGCTTCAGCCGTTCCTTCTAAATTCTCTGCGTTCATGAACCATCCCGCTGGTATGTGACTCGGTCTATGGCGAATTCACCTCACCCATGCATGGTGCTTCGTTCTGTGGTATTCTAATGAACAGGCCCCAAAACGGTATTTTTTTGGGCACCTTTGATGAAGTGGTGTTTGGTTGCGGCTGGCTTAAAGGACTTGAATCGTCCTGCGGAAAAATTGAGCGTGTCCCAGAACGTTGGTGCGTATCGAGTCATGTTGGGAAATTCTGCACCACTCTGATCTCAAACTGATGCAGCGTTGGCATGCACCGGCTTTATCTGGGTTAGGTACTCCCTTGTCATCACCCCGATCAACTACAGTCTTGCTGCAGTGAGTATCCGTCTTCACTCCCTAATAAGTCGTGCTGTATGGGTGTTATCTAGGTAAATTTCTTTGTCGGCTCTACCGGTTTGACACAGTTGGGTCGCATAGCAAAGTTGGTATTTCCTCCCACCGCGATGGCTCCTTTTTGACCGTTTGCAGCCACCGATACAGGAGTTCCGGGGTAGCAGAGCCGGTCAAGTCCTAGATAATACCCGTGCTATGTACTATGATCGAAGAATATATATATACATGACTGGACCTCCGGAATAGAGGAACAAATGCAACTATTGGGCTCTCTCTCGCCTTCTCCCTTGTTTTTTATCGTTCTCAGTCTGATCCCGGTCGGCTGTGGAACTTGTGAAGGCTGTTTTGGCAGCATCCCACCAGTTTCCTTCCATCAATGTGCGGCCTGCAGCTGCCGCGATATCAGCCATGAACTGCTGGGCATCCAAGGTTCCTGCCTCCCTTCCGCGTTGACCTTGGTGCTTGTCGAAAGAATCCCAAACTTTATGTCGTACTTTCTCACTGGTTTGCGCCGCCGTACTCATCTGCGGGTGGGACGGATCTATATCAGTTGTGTCCCAGCGATGCTTGTCGGGGACACTCACGAAGGCTCTGCCAAGACTTGAATTGTCACTCTTGGTTCCTGATGAGTTTTGATTCGCCATGTACCAGCCCGCGCCTGCCGACAGGGCTGCAAGTATCGTCCCCCACCTGACGAACCAGAGGACAGTCCTGAATATCCATCCGGTTGTCCTATATAAACTGTGCAAAGCGAGGTAGGCGGCGAGAATGCTTATGAGGGGCGGGATGATGGTTTGTGGGTCCCATTCCCAAGGTTTTGCTGCGATGAGGGACTGTGCGAGTGAGATGAGGGCCGTGAGCAAGGTGATCGTGTGCGACAGAAACGACAGCAGAAACGTGTACAGTGGAGGTGGCAACTGGTCAGACAAGAAGTCGAGCACAGGGCCGAGGAACGACGGCAGCGGTGAGTCCATGGAGAGAGTGCGGCCACTCGACAGTCGTCGACAGCAAAAAGGGGATGGAACGAGATCACGTGAATATATATATTCCCACGATGCAAATGGATCTGGGGTTCATAAAATTGCAACTCCGCGGCATCATACAAATAAAGTCAAATTCGATCGCGTAGTTATAAGTTGCAGTGGTTTTTGGTTTTCCCTCCTCAGGGAATTCCGCCCATCTCCCGCTGCGTCTCTCGCGCGTCATTTTAACATCTTCCCCCCCCCCCCCCTCCCCTTCACTTTCTCCCTTCGCCATGGCTGTCAAACGCAAGTTCGATTTCGATGCTTCCACCGACTCTCCGCAGGTGCGCCCCCCTACTCTCGAGTTGCCAGCGCTATGCTTGACAGCAAGATACCATGGCAGGCCGCTAAACAATTGAAATTGGTTCCCTTCCCTGGCTATGAGCCCGACTCTGATGTTACTATGTCTGATTCTCCCTCTTCTGACTTGGACCTTTTTTTCCCTGAGAACCATCACTCTCGCCTTGTCTCCACCGCTAGCAGCTCCTCCAGTGCCTCCTCCGGTCTGTATGACGCGGTCGACTACAACTCCCGTAAGTTCGACCTCCATACTTTTGTATGCCAACCATCAATCACCGTGTGCCAGCTCTTTACCCCAGACTCAGCGCTCGCCAGCCTATTCTCGACCCCTATTCGCCAGAGTCTCCCAAAGCCGTTGGCCTGTTGCAGCCCGCCAGCAGTTTTACTCACCATGGGTAAGCCCCGCCTCATGCAGCGCCTCGCCTGGTACAACCTTGAGCTCCTTCGTGTCCGTTAATGTTTTTGGCTCTCAGCTCGAATTGTTCTCAAATACCCAAGCTACGCGTGGCATGCTCAGCAAGCACCGACGGCTCAAGAACGATGTGGAGCTTTTGTGAACAGTGCGGCGCCATCTCCATGGTCGACACCGACTAGCCCCGACACCATGTCTCGTCCGACGCACCGTCACCATCTTGACTTATCATTCTTCTATTACTCTGATCGAATCGCCTGCCAATTCTTGACGCCAGTGCCTTCTTGCAATTAAAGAAAAGCATCACGCCTGCTATCTAACCGACTGACCCGTCCGCCTCACCTTCCACTTGTCCCTGACTCGACCTCATCTTCCAACCAGTGACAGAACATCTCAAGACCGAACCCGCCAGTATTTTCGACGCTCTCAGTCCTAGTTTATTAGTGCTTTCCTCTATCGCTCGCTCTCTGTAGATATGATATTGCCAGCTATGTAAAACCTCTGAAAACAGTGCCCTTTCATCGCAATTGATGGTAGTGTGATGCCCAGTCATTTGAGATCGGATGAGCGCGCGCACACACCCACGCGTCAAGATGCAGTGCTTGTCGTCGGTTCTATCACAGCCTCACTCATGACCCAAACTACCCTACTTCAGTACGAGGCCCCTTGTACGTTTTAGTGGATCCGATATCTCTTGGTATTCGGAGGGCTAACTTGGAGTAGGGCCCGTCCACGCCATCGACTGGTGCAAGTCGCCTTCACCAGGCCACCAGTCTCGTCCGCGGTCCGCCTTTCGTCTCGCAATCGCTTCGTTCACCGAAGACTATCGGAATCGCATCGCAGTCGTCGGTCTCCAGGATGAACGAGTCCTCGTTGAAGATGACTACACCGACTATCCCGACTTTGTAACCCTCGTTGAGGCCAATCACGGCTATCCGGCGACGAATCTGCAGTGGCAACCTGCGAGCGCGACAGGGTTTCCCTGGACGGGCAAGTCTCCAAGTGCTGAGCTGCTAGCCACCACGTCAGACGCATTGAGGGTGTGGGAGTACTCTGGGGATGCACCGCTGGCGTCGTCTGCATATGTGGGCAGACAGTCCAGTGGGGGCGGACATCGGCTGACGCTTAAAACTAGTCTCTCCGGTGTAAGTCAATGAATTCTTGTTCGTCCCTATTCACTTAGGACTGCTTAACTGACTGGCGTAGCAATCAAAAGTGCAAAGCCAGGCCTCAGGGGCACCGTTGACGAGCTTCTCGTGGAACGAAAAGGCACCCGGTCTCATCGTCACGTCGTCCATAGACACTACGTGTACGGTTTGGAACATCGATACGGCAACCGCTATCACGCAGCTCATCGCACACGATCGCGAGGTGTACGACGTTGCTTGGCTGCCTGGTTCCACGGACATATTCGTCTCCGTCGGTGCAGATGGGAGCCTTCGAGCCTTCGATTTGCGGAGCCTGGAGCACTCGACGATTTTATACGAGACACCCACGCCCAAGAACGCTCCTCCCACTTCAACAACATCACGTCTTCCTACCTCCCCCCTCCTCCGCATCGCGTTCAATCCTACTGATTCTAACTATATGTCGACGTTTCACATGGACGGAACAGACGTCCAGATTCTGGACATGCGAAGCCCTGGACAACCTGTCATCGAACTTAGGGGACATCGCAGTCAGGTAAATGCTATGGGCTGGAGCACAACAGACCACCCCCTCCTCGCCACTGCGAGTACGTGCCTCATCTAGGATATTTCAGGAATGACTGCTGACCCCACATGTGCACGCAGGTGATGACTGTCAGGTGTTGCTCTGGGACCTGGCAGCATACACACAAACTGCAACATCACCACGCACGGCCAACGCACGCCTGAATTCCCCGCGACCCGACGTTAAGAAGCGCGTGGTCTCAGATCCGATCATGGCATATTCCGCCAGCAGCGAAGTAACAAACCTGGCGTGGTCCCCACAAATACCTGGTATGACGATGAACACCGGCCATACGACCGCGCCTGGTGAATGGTTGGCAATCACTAGCGGGAAGTCGATAAAGGCGCTGAAAGTTTAAGTATCGACTGATTCAGGATGGCTTGGAGTGAGACGACTATGTGTAGCGTATGCCAGACTTTAGGGGCTGCTCGCAACCCGTTCAGTGGAAATTCCAACCTAGACAACTCTTCACATCCCCTTGCGTGAGGGCACAAGGATATTTACTTACCCACCGTCAATGTACGGCTCAATGCCTGTATGGATGGAAATATACGACCATCATGGAGTCAGTCTTATCCGCGGATGCCATTTTCTTTCTTGGGCACTTATCTCACCAGACGGTGCCTTGGTGTTCAGGAAACCTAGTTACACATCGCTGCAGGGTCAAATCTGTCAAAATCGCCGCCACAAGTATGGTAAATTTGTTGGATGTGGAACTATGTGGTGCCCGATAAGTACCCCAGGCTTGGTGTGCCATTCGGTCAGCTGCTTCTCTCCCTAGATTCTTCCGGCGCCATGGCCGAACCCACTTCTGCCGCTGAAACCGAATTTCCTGGTAACCAGGTTCTTACCCGGCAAAGGTCTCTGATCCCAGATGAGAAACAAGCCTTGACCCACGTCGAAAACATTCGTACCGACGAAGGTAACCGAAAGTTGTCCTTGCTTCGTAGACACATACGCGTTGCCTTCCTCCTTGCTACCGCTTCCCTGATTCTTGGTTGGTGGATTTCTGCCACGGTGCTCGAGGCATCCCGTCCGAGATGGTAGGAACTTTCGTTGATGCAGTCGACGATCGCTTATGAATGTCCAAAGGGTCCAACAGACTGTCTTTGCATGGATGTTCTTGCTGTGAGTGGAACATTCTCCGCGACCCCTCAGATCTCAGAGCGAGCCTTTTTTGATGCTTTCTGGCAAGCGTTATCGCTTTCCGCTTTATTCCTAACTCCGCTGTCACTCGTCCAGTAGAAACTGTATGGGTTCCTGTTGTTCAAGAGCCCTGGTGCAGAATCCCTCACAAGCTCAGACTTGTGATTGGTTGGTCTTGCCTTCTCGCCCTTATTTTCGGTTCCGCATTTGGTTTTCCCCTGTCCCACGTATGTCCTACCTACGATACACGATTTCTCTCCCTGACATACCCTTAGGACGATGACTATCGTCACAGAGCAATCTCCATCCTCGGCCTCTTTGTGTTTCAGTGTGGATTCTACTTGAGCTCCACCAAACGCTTTGAAATTTGCTGGTGCGAAGCCCTCTGCTCCACATTATTAACGCTTCGCCTCATATTAATCTAGGCCCACGGTCATCACCGGCCTATTCATTCAGCAGGCTGTCGCCTTGTTCGTGCTGAAGACGAACGCTGGTTATTCCATTTTCAGATACATTGCAAACCTCGCTGAGGACTTCCTGACCCAAGCCAATGTTGGCGCTGAGTTCTTCTTCGATGCTGAGACCATTGCAAAGCACTGGTTCTTCGTTAACACTGTTCGTTCCATCTCTCCTTCACGTATCTATCATCACACCAAGGGACTCCATAGCTCGCTTCGATCATCTTCTTCATTGCAACGATCCAGATGCTTTACTACGTACGCCATCTCCCAGCTTCTAACTTGTTCGTTCGCTAAGACTCTATTCAGCTTGGTATGATGCAATGGATCATCAAAGGATTGTGCGTGGTGAAACGTTTGCATCTTGATTTTTTCCTCCTCACATTCCTACTCCTCGAAGTGCATGGTTCTTCTTCAAGTTGATGAATGTGTCGGGCGCCGAAGCAGTTGTCGCCGCTGCGTCCCCGTGGGTGGGACTGGGTGAATCTGCTTGTCTAGTTAAACCGTACGTCGACATAATGACAGCCTCTGAACTTCACCTTTGCATGACTTCCGGTCAGTGGTATGCGAAAACCACGATGTAGTCTGCATTCACCGACAACACAGGGTTTTCAACGATTTCCGGAGCTGTGCTCTCTGCATATATCGCCTTAGGGGTTCCCCCTCAAAACCTTATTACCTCTTCTGTGATGTCAATCCCAGCCTCCATTGCCATTAGCAAGATGCGCGTTCCGGAAACCGAGGAGCCTGTCACTCGTGGACGAGTTGTCGTTGATCGTGGTGAAGAAGGTTCCAAAGATCGTCCTGTGAATGCATTGCACGCCTTCTCTAAGGGTGGGTTATTTGGTCTGAGAGTTGCTGGCCATATTTTGTACGTGTTTGCGCCTTGCCTGGCTCTGCACAACTGGACGTTTGACAGGACGAATGTCTTGATAATTCTTTCCCTCGTATCCACCTTGAACGCTGTGTTGACATGGGTTGGCCGTGGATTCGGTATAGACAAGCTGACTCTACAGCTCATTATTGGCTACATTGCATACCCCATCACTTTCCTGCTCGGTGTGTGGACCGTCTGTTCGGTGCAGTTAGTGTCCGCCTACTCCCACCATCAGGTGTACCAAGTCACGAGATCTTCCCTGTTGCCCAGTTACTCGCCACGAAACTCATCGCGAACGAGTTTGCAGCATATACCGGTAGGTATTTCCTCCACCTGCGCAGGACGTTTACCATAAATCACCTCGTGCACTAGAACTTTCCGCCATCCAGGCTAGCTCTAACCCGCTTTCAACCCGTGCCTTCACTATTGCATCGTACGCGCTCTGCGGTTTCGCCAATCTTAGTGCCCTGGGTATCCAGATTGGTGTGCTAAGTGCTCTCGCACCATCGCAGGCCAAGGTTATCGCGAGAATGGCAATGTCAGCTATGATTTGTGGCTTTATCTCGTGAGTAAACTCGTCTTGTCGCCCATGAGCTTAACAAACTATTTGTGTACCTACCTACAGGACGCTTCAAACTGCGAGCATCGCGTGAGTACCTCTGTTCTATCATTGTCTGTGACCGAGAACCTGTTGTGACCTGGGTTCCAGGGGAATGTTGATCTGAGTTGGATCTTCCAGTTAGATCCAGTACGAAGATTCCCCTCCAGGACATCTGTTTTCTGTTGATGTATATGATGGCATACTTGTGTGTTCCCTTGATTTGCCAATGTAAAATAGACTACCAGACGTAACGTCGCCAGGATGAGCGGATGAGCATAACGAGCCTCGACTCTCGAGGAATTCAATTTTTGTTACTTTCCTTTCGCATGAGTCCTTCCGATTGTACGGTTAGCTTGCAACAAAACCCGTTACTAGCTGGCTGCAAAAATCGATGCTACTTGAAATTTCCTCAACTTCTGAGGTTTGTGTTTTTGCAATCTCGTCCATGCAATCTAACAGTGGAAATTGAAACTGATGATCTTCCAAATACATCCACTTCGGAACTGGTTTCACGACCCTCGCACATACCCGGTCGGCTACGTGTGTCCACTGATAATCAACACCCCAACAGAGATCTCACTTTCATCATACCGTCACCAGAAACGTCCGAATTAAAGCAGAAGGAAATTTAAATCACCCCGCCATTCCAATTCTCTCCAATAATGTAACCCCCCCTCCCCCCCACTCACTCACTGTCAATCTACGACTCAGCACTCCGGCGTAAGCCCCGTTACCCATCCGAACCGCTCTATGACGTCCATGGTCGTCGCTTCCGACCTCAAACACTTCCTCGTAGACCTAGAATGGAGGTGTAAGCCCTGTCGGGAAGTAGGGGAACATGCGAGGCCATATTCTCCATCTTCTCCTCATCGTCACTTTCACTATCACTCTCTTTAGGAGATGAAAAATCTATGTCTCTGACATCCGGAGCCGAGGGGACAGTGTACACCATGGTTAAAAGCAATACATACCAGGCTGTGGGAGAGAGGATGGTATGGGTGAGCGCCCGCCCGACCTCGGTCTCCATTTGGCCATTGAGGACTGGGAGTCGCACACATGGATGCGAATGAGCACAATTTTGAACTTACCTGCATGCCATTGTCGTCTTGAGATGAAAGAATTGATACAGGCGACGAGGACATTAGCACCGGAAATGCTGACCCAAGGGAATAGTACCAAGTTCAGGCTGTGCAGATGCAGATGCGGGCCACAACACAAATTCAGGCGACGCAGACACAAGCAAGAATACCCATTCATGAGATAGACTCCATAACGACCTCAGCTCTTCCGACTGGGTGGGGACATCGAGCTCCGAGAAGACTGACTGGGCAACGACCCAACATCCCTCGAGAGGGACGGCAACGTCGGTGGTACAGCGTATCACAAGGACAGAGAAGCGATGCTTCTGTTAGTATCAATTTCGGGACTTGTCGTCTCGCGCTCGATTTGTGAGGTTGGATACGAATGGGTCAGAATGGCCATGTTGCTATGACCAGGTTGAACACTGTCGGCGGATGAGGAACTTTCAGTACTATCTGTCTTCTGTGCGAAACGTTAGCTTCACGTATCGGTGCGCTTCCCCTACGTGCAGTAGAAGGACCTCTTGAAAACGGAGACTTGCAATAATGCAGACCCTACCAGTCTAACAATCGGGGAGAATGGGTTACCAACATACAGAACTGGGCTTGATCGAGGCATATTAGGAAGAAGTGGTCCAAATGCATATGGTCATGTTACTGTGGCGTGATGCTCGTTGATGTGGTGTGAGAAATATTAAGGAGTTACCAAAACAGGTAACAGCGTAGTAAGTTCATAGTTCCTCACATGGAAGAGTCGAGTGCACCACTTCCTGAAACATCGCCATATTAACTCGACAGCGTGCCCGTCAGACCACCGCTGTCTGGTCATGTCACATGCCTCTCACTTCTTCCGGTTATCGGCCCGTCGGCCCGACACGGGGAGGCGAGGTCGAAGCCTCTCCCAGACCAGGACAAAGACTGCTTCCGTGTCCTATACTTCTACCGGTCTTGCCAAGCAAGATAATCTGAGCAGCTTGACATTTCCTTCCCCTGATCACTCCGGGGCCCTCGACGGAGTATTAGGAGGATATTTACCTTCCCCCCGTTAATGTCTGACTCGCAACGGACTAAGCACATTGTCTAGCCATCACAGTAAATATACAACGATGGAGTCACGAACTTGTCGACCCGGGTCATACCTTCCTTTAGTCACTTTTCTCACCAGACCTGCTGGGAAGATGGTGCCTTCATGTCCCGAGATGCCTCCTTTCCACAGGGTAAGATCTGTCAGGTAGTTGCTGCCACAAGTATGATGAAATTCTTGGATGTGGAATGTAGTCTCCGTTAAATACCCCAGGTTTGTGTGCTGTTCTGTCACCCTCCTCCTTTCCTCACGACTCTGATCAATGGCTGAATCCACTCCCGCTGTTGAGACTGAATTCCTTGCCGACTCGATTCTTACCGAGAAAAGGCCTCCTACCTCGGATAAGAAGCAAGTCTTGACGGATCTGGAAAACGTTCCTGCCACAGAAGGCAGCCGGAAGCAGCCCTCACTTCGTAAAAAAATACGGGTTACACTTCTCCTTGCTACGGCGGCCCTGATTCTTGGTTGGTGGATTTCTGCGACAGTGCTGAAGGCAACCCGTCCGAGATGGTAGGAACTCTCGTTAATGCAGTCGACGTCTGCTTATGAATGTCAAAAGGGTCCAACAGACTGTCTTCGCATGGATGTTCTTGCTGTGCGTTGGATATTCTCCGTTGCCTCTCCGAGCGAGCCTCTTTTAATGCTTTCTGTCAAGTATTATCGCTTTCCGCTTTATTCCAAATTCCGCTGTCACCCGCCCAGCAGAAGCCGTATGGGTCCCAATTGTTCAGGTTCCTTGGTACAGGACCCCTCGCAAGCTCAGGCTTGCGATTGGTTGGTCTTGCCTTATCGCCATCATCTTCGGTTCCGCATTCGGTACTCCCCTATCTTACGTATGTCCTGCCTATGATATGCGATTTCTCCCCTCACGTAGTCTTAGGACAATGACTATCCTCGCAGAGCAATCTCTGTTGTCGGCCTCTTTGTGTTTCAGTGCGGATTCTATTTGAGCTCCGCCAAACGTTTTGAAATTTGCTGGTACACGCCTCCCGCTTCACGTTGTCAATACTTTATACCTCATATCAATCCAGGCCCACGGTCATCACTGGCTTGTTCATCCAGCAGGCTGTCGCCTTGTTCGTGCTGAAGACAAATGCCGGTTACTCTCTGTTCAGATATATTGCAAACCTCGCTGTGGGCTTCCTGACGCAGGCCCTTGCTGGCGCTCAATTCTTTTTTGATGCTGGAACCATTTCAAAACACTGGTTCTTTGTTAATACTGTGCGCTTCATCTCTCCTTCATTTTTTCTACTATCACGCTAAGGGGCTCCGTAGCTCTCGCAGGTCGTCTTCTTCGTTGCAACGGTTCAGATGCTTTACTACGTACGCTGTCGTCCAGTTCTTAACATATTCTCTCGCTAAGACTCCATTAAGCTTGGTGTGATGCAATGGATCATTAAAGGATTGTGCGTGGTGAAATCCTCGCATTTTGCATCCTCACATTCTTTCTCCTCGAAGCGCATGGTTCTTCTACAAGTTGTTGAATGTGTCAGGCGCTGAGGCAATTGTCGCCGCTGCGGCCCCATGGATAGGACCGGTTGAATCTGCTTGTCTAGTCAAACCTTACATCGATACAATGACAGCCTCCGAGCTTCACCTTTGCATGACTTCCAGTCAGTGCTAGACAAAAACTATGATTTGCTCCTCATTCACGTACAGCGCAGCATTTTCGACGGTTCCTCCTGGAGCGCTTGCTGCATTAATTGCTTTAGGGGTTCCCCCTCAAAATCTGATTACTTCTTCTGTGATGTCAATCCCGGCCTCCATTGCCATTAGCAAGATGCGCGTTCCGGAAACCGAGGAGCCTGTCACTCGCGGACGCATTGTTGTTGATCGTAGTAGAGAAGGGGAGGATTGTTCTGTGAATGCATTGCACGCTTTCTCTAGGGGTGGGCTACTTGGCCTGAAGGCTGCTGGGCATATTTTGTACGTAATTGCACCTTGCCGCCCTCCACACAACTAGACGCTTGACAGGACGAATGTCTTAATAATTCTTTCCCTCGTATCCACCTTGAACGCAGTGTTAACATGGGTTGGCCATGGATTCGGTATTCACAAGCTTACTCTACAGGTTATTTTTGGCTACATCGCATACCCTATCGCTTTCCTACTTGGTATGTCGCCCACTCGTTCGGTGCACATAGTGTCCACCAACCTCCCATCGTCAGGCGTACCAAGTCGGGAGATCTTTCCTGTCGCCCAGTTACTCGCCATGAAACTCATCGGGACTGAAATTATAGCATTTACTGGTAGGTATTTTCTCGACAACTGTAGGACATTTACCACAAACCGCATCATGCACTAGAACTGTCTGCCATCCAAGTTAGCTCTAACCCGCTTTCACCCCGCGCGTTCACCATCGCGTCGTACGCACTCTGCGGTTTCGCCAATCTTGGTTCCCTGGGTATCCAGATTGGTGTGCTAAGTGCCCTCGCGCCATCGCAGGCCAAGGCTGTCGCAAGACTGGCAACGTCAGCTATGATTTGCGGCTTTATCTCGTGAGTAAGCACGTCTTGTCGCCCATGAGCTTAACAAATTATTTGTGTATATTTACAGGACGCTTCAAACTGCGAGCATCGCGTGAGTACCTCTGTTCTATCATTTTCTGTGACCGAGAACTTGCTGTGATCTGGGCTACAGGGGAATGTTGATCTGAGTTGGGTCTAGTACGAAGTAACCCCTCCAGGACATCTGTTTTCTGTCGACGTATTTGATGGCGCTGTGTGTACCCTTTGATGCCCAATGTAAATATAGTACATACGATGTGCCCGAACTATGGAAGATGTTTACCCAAGGCTGAAGCTTTCCATACTGAAAAAAAGGGGACCGCAATGTATAGCAACAACTCGTTTCGATCGAGTGACCTCGGGGTTATGAGCCCCGCGCGCTTCCTCTGCGCCATGTTGCTGTTGCTTGGATGTCGGGTTTGTCATTGATGAACTCAATCCATTACGTCATGGTGACTGGGTGCCGCGACTTTGTCATCCGTCGGTCTTGTATGTTTACATCCTTGAAACCTTTGAAGAGTTGGACCAGATGTGCTATCTATGCAGATCGCAGCATCATAGTTCTCAACAAGCCACCTGGCTTGATTTGCCAGGGAAGCTTGACGAATGTAGGTCACCGGCTGCCAGCAAGCCCATGCATAGGCTCAGTTACAACACTCGTAGGGTGATAGGCCGAGGGACGCGGACAAGTTCAACGACCTCCTTCACGGTATTCTTAATCATTGAAAGTTCTGTACTGTCAACTGAAATATGACACGCCAAGACTTGAAGGACCATTTCAACCTAGACAACCTGCCTTACACTGTGCATAGGCTTGACAAAGTGTGTTATCGATGCCCTGTCAAGATCTCTTAGGTGACCAATGCCATTCCCCTCCATTTTAGTCGACAACGGGTGCGTTGGTGTTGGCTAAAAATATTGCCACGGCACGGGAGCTCGCACGGCAGTTTCAGAGTAGGGCGGTTGGCAAGACATATTTGGCACTTGTTCGTGGAGGCGAGAAATCGTTTCCTGCCAAGTGTGGTGAAATCAAAGACGCTATTGAGATTAACAACGACGGCCGTGTCTCTGTTGGTGAGCACTGTAATGCTGGGTTTGCGGCCACAGATTGGGAGTTGGTCGCCTCCTCAGTAGGCCGTTCGCTCTTTGTCATCTTTCATGCGTGCTCACTCGAGAGGCTTGGTAGCGAAAAGTGCCGTTGTCACTTCTCAGGCTGACGCTTCACACGGGATTAAAGCACCAACTCCGCGTTCATCTTGCCCAGTCATTGCACAGTGTGTCTTTTCCACCTTTGCCTGACGCGTTCATTGTTCCCATGGTCCGATTTTACCATAGCTCCCGTTCTTGGTGATACGTTATACAGTCGCAAGCCTATCTCCAAAAAGATCACCGAGGTTATCCGCGTCCCCGAACACAGAGTTTTCCTGCACGCGTCTCGACTAACCCTTTCGGCGAGTTTTTCTGACCAGTTGACCATTTTTCCCCAGCTCCTCATACAATTTATTATCCTTGTGCAGCGATTCAAGAAAATCGGGACGAATAAACACATCCGACTGGGAATTGCAGCTGCCTTACCCACAGACTTTGTTGCGGTATGCGATGATGCGGGCATCCAGCTGGATCCGATGACCGTTTCTGGGGGCCTGTTTGTCGACGATGAGCCACGGGATGGGTATGAGATTGAGGGCCTTGAGGGGAAGTGGATGCGGCCGCGGCGTGACATGCGTCTCGTAAATGGGTGGACGTAGGTTCCATGTGAGGCCCTCAGGAGACGTAGTCTTTCTTTACATGCGATTTTGTGGTACACAAGCATAATCGCCAATGGCAAGTACATACTACACTATGACTTGAAAAACCACAAAGTAGGATTTATTGGCCGGTGCCACGACGGTTCTTGGCTCGGTGAATTTGAGCGGGAGGCCGAGAAGTCCCGTGAATGGTTACGCAATATTCGCAGTCTGTCGGCCTCTTGCTGAACTTGTCGTGGGCATCATTTGACTCTTGCGAGTCCGATCCTCGGCAAGTCTCCATATCATGACCCCAGCTGTTCCGCTGACGATAACCCCTAATACGCCTTGGACATTTGATCAACGTCTGGCTTCGTCCCATACAATTACCAACAGTGGAGGGCTACGACCTACGTCGTTTCATTGAAGCTGTACCTCCAACAGAACCAGCAGTGCTCTCGTCTGCGGAGACAGGGGCTTTTCTACTCACTCCGGAACCCTGCACAAGCGAGGGCAATAAGTTACGTGGGGGAATCACTTCGATCACGTACCTGCAAACGCCGAAGTTGCGGCTGTCCTTTTAAGGTGGTAATGGGTGGTTTGCTTGCTGAGGACCGTGGTCGAAGCGAGGGAAATTAGCACGAATCAAAGTTGGATTGGGAAGACGGCGAGCTTCTATGAACATGCCACAAACAGGAGGCGGTCCTGCGGTTGGTAAGCACATACAACAGTGACCTATTGGTGAGAAGGTGATTGATTCCCCCATCCTGGTATCTACCAACCCAGGTGGGACAAGTTGACGAAGTGTCTCTGAGTACTAGGCTTTCTGCGCGCACAAGAACGGAATCGGACTCGCGGACGCCAACCAACCTGGAAGCCAGCGAGTCGATATGCCGCTAGGGGGACAATTTTAACACGTATAGCAGAAGAATCCGAGGAGAATAACCAAAGTGT
Organism: Pisolithus marmoratus; assembly: GCA_024613145.1. Taxonomy (NCBI): domain Eukaryota; kingdom Fungi; phylum Basidiomycota; class Agaricomycetes; order Boletales; family Pisolithaceae; genus Pisolithus; species Pisolithus marmoratus. Next base: position 37,690 of record JANFAE010000202.1, read on the forward strand.
GAGGCGTGCTTGAATGACGTATCCATGACATTTCCCGGGGAGGTGCAGGCGACTAGACTTAGGAATCGGAAAGGAGCGTATCAGATGAGTTGACCCGAAGGATGGCACTATCCGATATGGTCGAAGCCAGCGCAGCACAGGAAGAAGGTTCGGCGGAGGAAATACGACAAGTATGGACGACCCCTGCACGCCGCTTTCTCCATGGATCAACAATAATGCCAACACGAAGTATTACCCAGAGAGTGACCCAAGCAGAATCAAGTTTGCTCCGCCAGTCCTCTCCCATGAGGTGCACGATGAGTCCATAGTGAACTGGCATCGTCTATGTAGCGATATCTAAGTGTACTTATGTATGTAGTAGTGAGCGTGCCATGTTGGCGTTCTCAGCCCAAGGGTTGCCCTGTTCCTGTTCCATAGTACGTTCGTCGTACGCACATAAGTCGACATGCCTTCTACAATATTGCGCATCGTCTTAAGCGTTGTTTTCGTTGCAACCACTCCCCTGCTGGGCGTCGCGTTTTGTTATGTCTTCATAGCGCCGCGATGCAATCCTTTGCGCAAATTGGCTGGACCGCCAGTAGGTTGGCTGTTTGACAACCACTTGTCCTCCTTGCTAAAGTGGGTTCGTGTCCTGATACCTTTTCGGGTTTGATGACATTAGGACGACAGCCCTTACCGTTCACCGAAAGCCCACGCGACGTTTGTCCAGAAGTATGGGCGACATGTACGCATTAGGGGATTGGGTCCGGTGTGTGTTCTCTAAAATGCAGACGCGTCGTGCTGAACCACGAAGGAAACAATATAGTGGGACGACAGACTCCTACCCCTCGATCCCGTTTCCGTGGCACACGTACTTAAGAATAGTACGATCTACGAAAAGCCGTGGCAGTCTCGCCGATTGATCACGAGCCTCATCGGCTGCGGCATGCTAGCAGCCGAAGGGGTAGTTCACAAGCGCCAGCGGCGCGTCGCTACACCAGCATTTTCGATCCAGAATTTGAGGTCGTTCGTCCCTGTCGTCTTCACTAAAGGCAACGAACTTCAGGAGAAATGGCGTGAGATACTGGACAGCTCTACGGGTACCAATGAGGGAGTGAAAATTGACGTCTGCCACTGGATAAGCCGGGCAACTTTTGATGTAATTGGTCTAGCAGGTAGGCTTACAAGCTCATCGCGTATCCTTGAAAGTACTGATGGCTGTAGTAGGTTTCGACTACCATTTCAACGCTATCCAGAACGAATCTGACGAGCTTTTCCATGCATATAAAGAAATGTTTGAGATAGCAGTCTCCCAGTCCAACGGATTTCGGACAGTGATCGGCATATACATCCCTCTACTGAACAAACTCTTTGTGAGTTTTTCGAAACTGAATAGCGCCCTGGAAGATCCATATTCTTATAACTAACCAGCCAGACGAACGGGTAAAGACGGTCAAAAGATGTCAAGAGGTAATTGAACGCGTCGCTGGTAGACTCGTCCAGCAGAAGAAATCCAGGATTTTAGAAGACGAAGACACCGGTCAAGGGCATGCTGGCAAGGATTTACTCACCCTTCTCAGTGAGTTGGCTGCCATGACTTTATATCCTTCTGAAATGCCAGTGTAGTCAAGTCGAACCTAGCTACAGACCTGCCATCCGACCAGCGCATCTCAGACGCGGATATCCTTCACAACATCAATACATTCATGTTTGCTGGTTCCGACACCACGTCACTTGCCCTAACCTGGACTTTATATCTGTTAGCAAAGCACCCTGAAGCGCAGCGTCGCTTGCGGGCGGAACTGCTGGAGGCGGCACCTTTCACGCCCATCTCGCGTCTCACAAACGAAGAGATTGAATCTTTATACAATATCCTATCGAACCTCCCCTACCTCAACGATGTCGTGCGAGAATCGCTGCGACTGATTCCACCAGTCCATTCGTCGTTACGGGTAGCTACACGAGACGATGAGATACCCACATCATGTCCCGTCCGTCTTCGAAATGGGACTGTATCCGATCAAAACTCTATCCAGATAGCTAAAGGGAGCTTTGTCCATGTCCCTATAGAGGCATTTAATCTAGATAAAGAAATATGGGGCGAGGATGCTTGGGATTTCAAGTCAGTCACCCACTGCTGTTTGCCACGTTGCCACTGACCGGATCTCTTTTGAACAGCCCCGACCGCTGGGGTACTCTTCCGGAAGCTGTTTCTGCGCTTCCAGGCCTATTTTCTAACTTATTGACGTTCTCGGCTGGTCCACGGGTACGCCAGCCATTGTGAAGAGTCGTCATTCACACTAATGCGATCGTATCTCTGGTCTAGTCTTGTATCGGCATGCGATTCTCAATGATAGAAATGAAAACGTTCCTGTATACTCTGCTGACCAATTTTGTATTCTCTGAGACAGATAAGGAGGTCTTCAAGGCTAATGTGTAAGCGCATTTCGGCTGGCCTGCTGATCGGTTTTATTAAACTCGTGGCACACAGCGTGTTGACCCGCCCATACGTTACTAGCCAGTTCAAGGCAGGGAGTCAATGCCCTCTGTTAGTAAGGAGGTATACGTGACGGAATGATTGAATCTATACGTGGTCTCTGTCTGTCTTGGTTCATCCCTTTCGCAGTTAATGAGAACATGAGTTGCCCCCCCCTTGTTTGCAATTAAAGTGCATTGGAGTGCCGACTTGCGTAGCACTATGCTTTCTAAATAGCGAGATGACTATACTCGTTGCCCCACTGACTGGGGCTATGAGGCCCTCCCGGCGTTGGTTCCCTGCCCTCGTTGGTCACCCTAAAGAGTTGTCTCCGGCTAATCGTAGTGTTTTGCAAAGTGAAAACATATTAAGAATTCAATACCGCAGAGAGAGAAAGAACAAGGTCATGGACCACGTATACGTACTATAACGCACAAGCCTGCACACGACACTTCTCAACCATTAAGGATCTTCTTCCCCCAAGCTATAATACGCCGCCTCAGTCGGCTCGCAGACCTGATGAACTTCCTCATTTTACCATCGCTCGCCAAGCTGCACGTACGGCTTGGAGAAGTCTTTCCGAACTTCCGAGAAGGCGCGTCCATGTCCACGAAAGACTTGACGGATCTCGATTCTGCTACGGCAGAAGTGCTGAGGGGATGAGGGTGGTTTCGTATGGCCATAGTTGGCAAGGTGTTAGCTCGGGAAACCGAACATGAATCGGGGACGCGTCGTAAGGAACGATTACTATTCACTGAGGCAACGAATGTCACTGCACGACGTGGAACAGCGGATTGCACTGCGGGGCGAGTAGCGGTAGTGTGAAAACGCTTCTTACTTCTGACGGACCCATTATTCTTGAGCGGTACAGCCGAGACCCCTCCGTCCGAGCGCCATCCCCGTTGTTGGTGGGGAGCATGCGCCCTTAATTTAGCCGACCTAAGGTCGAGTTTATCAACAGCAGGACTCCGCGTTTCCACAGGGGTAGAAAGAGGGGGTTCGTGTGGGGATGTATATGCCACGGAGACGTCGACTGCACTTTCGCTTGGGTGAGGCATCGTCCGGTGGTTTGTTAGAAGGGGACTCCCGAGTTGCAGTCCAACCACGTCCGCACTTCTCTGCTGACGGAGAGGATCTTTCCTTTCCAGAAAGTGCGCTCCGGAGGGAACGCGGGATGCACGCAGGATGTCCCTATTCCCTTGTGAGCGAATGCCGCGTTCCCCGTTACTCACAGCTCGCGGATGATGATCGGCCGGACGGCTTGCCAACCTAGCATATGTCAACGGTGGCTGCGGGAGGTTCCAAACCTGGTGTCTAGTCCCCCTTGAGAGCCCGAGCGTACGCGCCGACCCCAGCGCTTCCGAGGACCTCGACGAGTAACACTCGTCTTTACCAATAGAAGAACCGATATAGTCACTGATGGGAAGATCCTCTGTCTGAGAGGAATCGCAGGACACACTATAGTCAGACATCCCGACCATCAAACTAACTTCCTCAAATAGTACGCTCCAAAGGGTGCTGTCGATAGATGAGCATTCGCTATGGCCATCATCATCATCGCCATCATCGTCACTGACTTCCGCCGTGCAAACAAGGTCGTTGGTACTGGCCACCCGGGCTGAGAGTGAGCCGTGGAGCGGGATGCCGCCCGTGTCGTAATCTTCCTGCTGGCCATCCGGGTGTTCGGCCAACCCACTCGTACGCTGGTTCCGACCGCTCAGACCGTTTCCATCCACCTCGGAATCCCGGCTAGGCGTTGCACCGAGGGCCACATCAGTGGTTATAGAAATACGGGGGAAATGGATCGACGAAGTAATACGGGGGGACACGGGAATATCCACAGCTGGCCTCCAGAAATCGGTCCATCCAGTTGGCAATAGACCCATGCGCCCAAAATCGCGGGCGAAACGTCGAACGCGGATTGACTGTAGTTGGCAGCTGAACTCATCTTCTGTGTCAGCCACACGATATCTAATGTCCGGCGAGGGACTACGGGGCAAGAGAGTACTTTCTCGCAGTGAAACACCATTGGGAGGTAAGATCGGCAAATGAATGTATCGCAAAGGGTTTTCTTTGGCCTCCAGATACGAAATACACGACTCCGCGGTCAGAGCTGAGATGCGTGCCTGTAGTATGTCGTGCCCGTGAGATTTGGAGTCGCAGAATTGCGACTGGAAGGAATCGCTTGGGACTGAACGAACAATCGCAGGCGTGGACAGGATGCTGAAGTCAGGTGTGCAAACACAAGATCCATCGAGTGTATTGGAGTCCGTTGACCATGACGCTTGGCTGAAAGGAGTTCACAGGATCGGTGATTCCGAGGGGGTAATTTAGACGTACCTGTACACGGACTCAATTCGGCTCATCCTTTCAAATGGAGCAAGCTGGAAAACCGGAAATAATTCGTCGGAGAAAGGCGGGCCAAGTTGGAAAGCGGAATGCGCTGATTCTCTGTGAGGGGGAAGGAACTCCATGGTAGGGGCCGAAGATTTGACTAGCTTGTGGTTGCACGACGAACGAGGAGTGTATTTGGCTTTGAATTGCGTTGGTTCCTCGCCGCAAACTGAAGACATCGGGTTGCTGTGGGTAGGTAAATCCCTAGTACTATAATTGGTTTGCCACCAAAGTGAGTAACTAGTCGTTACAGACAGCACGGGACGCACCTCGAAGGACATTAAAACACTTTCACCACAGTGCGAGATGCTTCAACCACAACCGTGGGCTAGTTGCGAGTACGGAGGAAAGTGGTAAGCACGTATCTGGTCGGTGATGAGTTCGTCATAGTGCGGGTGATAAAATAGCTTTAAAGGACGTGGCGACGTGGCAAGAGACCAGAAAAGTCATCGGACGTGGCGCACTCGGCGGCTGGGCGCTGCATGCATACCACTTTCAAACGTTTCGCTGTGATCGATTGTCGCTGTTGACAAGAAGAAGAAAAAGAAAATAGCACAATTCAAATTCCGGAGGTAGCCTTGATTTTCAATTGGTTTCAAGGACTGCTCAGTGACCGACCAGAAGATTTTCTTGAGCGAATTCCCGTGATACCCGCTATTGTCATCAGAATTTCTTCAATATCTCATTCCCGCAAACTGGGTGTGGTTACGATCATGCCTGAGACATGAAGCACAGATGAATACAACAGAAAAGGAAGTCAAAGAATAGCGTGTTCAGGAAAATACGACAGAAACTGTTACAATGATATACCTAATACGCCTTCTTGGCTGATGCAGTGAGTTGCAAATGGGCACTATACTCATCGTAAGGAACCTTTGACAACGGTATTTCTCGCCAAAGATCGGGTGTGAGGAATGCGTATGTTTTCGTGAGCTAAACGAGAAAATATCGTGAGTTCGAGGAGTGAATTTCGTTTCAACAGGATCACGTACGGCGACGAAGGTTGCCTTTAGGAAGTTACCCATTGTGGCAGTCGAGCCCTTAGACTGAGTGTAGCAATCCTGAACACCGGCCAGCTGCAGAAGGCGCTTGGAAGCGGGGGCAGCGACAAGGCCCGTCCCACGAGGTGCGGGGATCAGTCGGCACATGACCGAGCCAACCTTGCCACTAACTTTTGAGGGCACGGTGTGGGGCTCACCGAGAGCAGCACCCCAGTAGCCTCGTCGAACGGGAATCACAGAGAGCTTGGCGAGGATGATTGCTCCACGGATGGCCGTAGCGACTTCCTTGGCACATTTGACTCCCAAGCCCACATGGCCATCGAAGTCGCCAATTGCAACAAACGCTTTGAAACGTGTGCGTTGACCGGCACGGGTCTGCTTTTGCACGGGCATGATCTTCATGACCTCATCCTTGAGTTTGGGCAAGAAAAAGTCTACGATCTGGTATTCCTTGACAGGAAGGGAGAAGAGGTAGATCTCTTCCATCGACTTGATCTTGCCGTCCTTGACAAGACGGCCAAGTTTGGTGACGGGAACCCTGGGTATGGGGGATTAGTTGCCTTTGAAATAATGGCGTGCACGTTCAACAAACCATTCTTTGTCTTCATCCTTGCGACCGCCGCGACGAGGTCCACGTCGTCCTCTGCCGCGCTCCCCACGACCGCGTCCAAATCCACCGCGCCCTCGAGGTGCGTCAGCCATTATTTCGATGTCTTGAGAAAACTACTGCTGCCGTGTCAGCAAAACGGTAGAAGATAGAACGAAGAGTGCTCAGGCTCCATCGCGTAGTGAAACCCAGCATCCAGCCAGAGCAACGGCCATGCAGGACATCCACGCCCGAGCTTAGCACCCAGAGTGGCCCTCTACGGCCTCAGTACAATGTCACATTCACCTTTTGAGGTTCGCGATGTCGAGCTCGCTGTTGATGACGATCTTGTATGACTGACGAAGCAATCAGTGCTTTCGTTCCCGCGACCGGCCCTGAACAATGGCGGACCAATGACACCCCTGGGTGGACTTGCTGGTGGCATACGAGACTTAGAAATCGAAAAATATCTCCATGGTCTGATTTTTCAGGTAGACGAACAACCTTATATGATACACCTGGATACGCAGTGATAATGTCTGGCAATGAAGGACGGCATTGGTGCGATGGGGAGTGGTGTTCGGGGGCTGAGCTCCGGCTAGGCTGATAAATGCCAAGACCCCCGCTTTTCCGTCTCCTTGCAACACCACCGCACTTTGGTACGTCGTGTAACCCTCTGGCCGCCTTCGCTCACTTTCTCAACTCATAGTGTAGTAGCAAGTATCTGCAAACCATTTCACACCCACGTACCCCGTCAAGTTGGCAGAACATGTCGAATTCAATTATGTCCAATTTTATGAAACAGCAATCTAGTCCTTGCCCCACGTACGTATATGGCTGCCGGCTCGCGGACGATGATCTAAATTGTCGCACCTGCAGCAACGGCCACCGTCAAGCCGTTGGAGATGGGGCTTTCTCTACCGACAATGCTCCTAGCGTTCTTGCCGTGTGCCACATCCAGGGCACCGATGACTTGTACTATTACTCTACTACGTTCTCCGGTGGACCTGGAGTAAGTTTCCCTTCCGTCTCTCCCTAGGTTTACGTTCTCATCGCGACGCGTAGTGGCGGTTTTGACACTCCCAAAGAAAAATGCCCTCCTGACCGAGGGTCGCCAGACTGGGTGACAGACAGTCTGGCGTCTATGATATCACCTTTTTCTCAGTCTCTACCTTTTACTACTCAAACAAGTTCAACCAACCATACAACTCCTGCAATCTTCCCCTCGACTGCTGCGCCGAGAAAGATTCCCGGGAAGCCTCAATCATATGATCTTCCAACCCCGCCTTTGACCCCCGATGATGGTGACAACGATGATGTTGATAGGAGTGGTGCTTCTGGTATCATCACCAGTCATTCAAAGGATGCATTGGATCTTCTCTTGAACATCTTTCCTCATAACGGTGTAACCCTGTTACCCTTTGCTAAGAGTATCGTCGTGTCTGCTCCAAATATGGGAACCTCCTTCGATGGTGTTGTCCTCGAATTGCCTGGCAAGTCGAAGACGTTGTACGTCGATGGTAAGAATGCGCCCGCTGTCAGTCTCCGGGAAAGGTATGGTACTTTGGGTTCTCACATCCCGATACTAAATGTCGTCCACAGCGTTGTTGCTCTGCTTGACCTCGCTGATGAACAATTGCAATGCTCTTCACTTGTAATTGTTCTTGACAAGTCATGCAGTGGAATCAGCGAACTTTTACACTCACTCATGTACGTCGGAGGAAGTGTTGTTACTAAACCACCCTTCCAGGTTAATCCGGCGTACGTCCTCATGGGTTTGGAGATCCAGTGAATGGTCGATGGGGAGTATCTTACATATGTGACTAGTTGTATGGTTGCCTCATATATTCGATTTCTTCCGTTGTGTATTTCCGTTACAATTATGCACAAAAGCTACGGTAACTGACCTAGTTTCACGTACCACTGCGAATAACTGGGTGACTGAGGTGGTGCTTTACGGTAGCTAGCCCACGCAAGTCTGGAAGTTATCAGCGCCCAGTAAGAACGAGGGTCGCTCCTTCGTAGGATTAGTCGACTAGCGCTGTTTCAAGTCTGCAAAGTTTTGTATCATGGGGATTTTTGGGAACATATTCCAGACTATCATTGGCCTATTTTCTGGTCCCTCACCGCGGCCCGAAGTCCCTCCGAAACCCGCTCGACAGCAACGACCACCCGTACAGCGGCCTCATCGGCAGAGGGTGAGCGCTACGTCTTGGGGGCTCGACTCACTCACCTAATGTCGAATTCCATGTGACATTGTCTTGAAAAGACCAGCGACCTAAAAGTACCGTCGCATAAACCTTTCGAATCACCAGTTGTTCCTATCAATAAGCAAAGTTTGTCCCAGGCTAGACGTGAGGGCGAACGCTATTCTGTACGCCTCAATCAACTCGAACTTGGACGGGCATGGAAAATCTGACTGTCCTGCACGGGAACAGAACCAGCTTAACCAGAGCAATGAATACTATGTTGCGCTTCGCGCCGAGGCAACTCGGGAAGGCGATTTGATGGCACAATGCTACCGACAGAGCCACGAAGCATACCAGCAGGGTCAAGGTGCCCTTGCCAAAGAGCTGTCCGAGAAGGGCGGTGAGCACAAACGTAAGATGGAGCGCTTGAATGCTGAAGCCGGTGCTTGGATCTTCAGAGGTGATCAGTTTTGTCGTCCTTCTGTTGTCAGGTCTATGCGACTGAGCGTGTTTCTCTCTCCACAGAGAATAACCTGGTACGTCTCTACGAAAAAGTGCGGTAAAGCAAACCTCACAGATACTTACAGGACAGTAAACCTGGCGAGATAGACCTCCACGGCCTCTATGTCAAAGAGGCTGTCGTACATGCTGAAGATGCCATCGAGAAAGGCCAGCGCCGAGGCGATCACGAAATACGGTTGATTGTCGGTATGTTGTGTTCCCAGCTCCGGTGTTTGAAGGCTATAGCCCACACATGCAGGGAAAGGACTACACTCTGATGGTCAAGTTGCCAAAATTAAACCTGCGTTGGAAGAACTTATGAAGAAGCAGGTCGCCCATTCTTGTGGTCACTTACTTTTACTTACGTCCTGAACAGGAGGAATCTCCCTGCCGACATTGACCCCGACAATGCAGGCGTATTGATCGTACGTTTGAGGTGAAAAGAAGCTTTGGCGTTACCATCACACTTGTCCGAATCTTCAGTGTTCTTAAGTGTAGAGTCTTCGGTTCAGAACGAGTATCCATATGTTAGTGTATCGTGTCGGAAGCTTGGTATTACCATGTATGTATAGCACGCTGAATAGGGGTCAATTCTACGTATTGGGTCATGCGTACTGCCACCCGAGATATTCCTCTTGTGCAAGTTGGACTTTTGAGGGACAGGAGACCATGCACTCGCTCGTGTTTATGCGCTCGTCCCCGACATTTCGATGTTGTTTGTCTCGAACTTTTCTTCTGCGCGTTCGACTATCTCGGAGTTATGTCAGGGACCGCTCCAATCCACTCCCATTCCCGAGGCAAAGGAATCCCCAACCTCATGACATCTTCCACCTCCCCAAGTCCGCGACACAGAAAGAAATAAAGCAGAGATGCAAGTCAATCCCAGGGCATGCGACCCGTTCTTCCTCTGACTAATTAGACGTAGATTATGATCTCGTTCGTATTTACCATCCGGACTCCATCATTGCTCGAGGAGACCCCCCCGAAGTGTCTCAAGAGCGGATACAGGCGATCAACAAGGCCTATGACATACTTCGCGGGAGGAATCTTTTTCAGGACGAACTGGAGACCACCGCCATGGAACGCAGGATGGGTCCTGCTTGGACGAGGAGCAGAACGTCAAGAAGACCATACTTCGATGATGTATCCGCAGATGACCGCTGGAAGGAGAGGTTCATAGTGATGTTCGCCGCGCTTGTGAGTTTAATTTACTGGACAAGACCCCAATGTTGATTGGTCCTCTCGAGGCTTTGATTGGTTTTGTTGCGCAGACGTCGGTCCACCGTTTGCAAGTCATCAAAGCTTCACCCACCTGGCCTGCGAAGCAACACATAAAGAAACATCCACAGTGTAACGATGAGATATTAGCTGAATCAGACTCTTCGGACGACAGGCCTTGTCCGTAGCCAGGAATGCCAATGTTACCACGACTGCCACTCGGACGTGCATTCTTGTGACGAAGAATCATTCGTTGCACAAGGCGAATGTGGGCAGAGCACGCCAGGCTTTGTGGCATGAGCCACATCGGTAAGAGGTCCACAATAGTTCTGGCTGTTACATAACCTTACGAAGCAAGGCATTGATTGGTGCACTCGATCAATTAGCGAGGGACAGTCACCACAGTATTGGTAGACATGCAGACATTCCTGTGATCATTTTGGCACCCGGACATGATTCCAGTGGTTGAGCGGGACTCGTGATCAGTGGTGCGACAATGATATCTACGTTGCGGACAAGCCTTGGAGCGGCTTTTTGTATGAGGCCCAGTTCCTGTCCACCATACACTCGTTCTCATTAGCAGGATCGCATTTGACAATGTAGTAATGCCCAGTACTGCCATTATCACAGTACCTGGTCTGGTAAACAAGACACTAGACCAACAACGGCTATCTAAGATTAGAGTGTACACTACAGATAAGAAATAAAGGGCAGGTCTAACCGGGAAAAACAAGTATGGACAGGTTACAATCAAGAGGTCGGCAAGTTCATATGTACGTTGCTTCATTACGAGTCGTGAGATCGGGGTGGGGAGGATGAGTCACATAATGAAACCCGCTCAATAGTAATTGGCGTAAGGCGTGACTTCACTATCCTTTTGCAACAATGCGCTGCCGTTGAGATGCTGGCACCCGAGGCGTCCAGACGATGAAAAAGAATAGTTGCTAGCAGCGTAACCGTAAGGAGGGTCATGCATCCACTGGTTAGGGACACCGCGCCTTGGATTCAACAGCTGAGTAGAGACGGACGACGGGGAGAAATAGGGAGTATCTCCAGACGCGGCCGACGCCATCACAAATGAGACTGGCTCAGAAGCGGCATAGGCCCTATGCCCATCTGACTCAGTGACCTTGTGCTGTGGCATGACGCTCAAGTGAGCTGAGTTCGCTTTCAACTCTGGCGCAACATGAATACTCGACGCCAGCCGCTTGCGAGATTTCGGGGGAATGATACCCTGGAGGTCATCACAGCCCCGTTGAGGTATCTGCCTGTACACAATGGGTTGTGGCTGGTCGGAAATTTTGGGCAGACGCTGAGATTGGACAGGGTTCTGCATTCCCCACGATAGCTGGCTTTCTTCAAGGGACGGGTTGTCAAGAAAGTGGAGGTTCGTCAGAAGCGGATATTGTGTGACGTATGGAACGTCAAGAAATTCCGCAGATTCAATCTGTGAATAATATGGGTCACTTGTGACAGACGCAATCGCGGCGAGATATTCCGGCGAGTTATGATACCCTCGAGAAGAGTCAAAACCTGGCAGAGCAGGTTGATGTAGTGCTTGCTCGCCAAGCTGCGTGGACTGCTGACAAGTTATCAGACTATCCTTACAACTTTCCGTAGCGGTCCCGCCAAGCGAACTAGGCAGCGATGTGCTCAAGTCATTACTGTTAAACGTTGATCAGCGGGTTGGTCACTTAACATTCAGCATAGATGACTTGCAGATATATTTCTGCATTCCTCCAACGTGGTTTCACAAGTTCTAATGCTTGTATAAAGACTCTGGTATGCCGGAGAACTTCTGCCATCTGCTCAGCTAGAGGGGATTTGATGTCTTCCCCAGCACTAGCCTTGTTCAGGTTACGTTCCCGCCATTTGAGATCCCAATAATTCATCAACAAGATGGCTGCACACATATGTGCAGAGCAGATGAGGCTATAGATATTGGATATGCCGCGGTCCATCTGGACTTGCAGGATATGAGAACAACACCGAGCAGCATTGGCACAAAGCGCGATGCAGGGGATGGGCATCTCTGAGCGCGGTACAAGGTGGGAGATTGATCGCAGAGACGGCGGCAGGAAAGGCCTATAGATAATAACCTGAACGAGATAGTAAGTGATATACAGGGTCGCTGCTTGATTGGCGAACAGTGGATCTCCCATAGACGGTGACCAACGCACTAAGAAATAAGAAGGAATTGTTAACACCACGCTGAATTGCAAGGTATGGTACGTAGACACACAATGTGCGGGAACAGAGTCCACCCACTCAAGTAGGGCCTTGTTGAGCTCTGTCAAAACATCCTGTAATCGAGGACGTGTCACGCTGATGAGAAGTTTCGACCTGTCAAGCGCATACTAGCCAGTATTAATACACATGAAACGCGACACGCCCAGAGGGAAGCGGTACATACGAGATTCCTCAAAGCATATGCTGCAATTCTGGTCAGCTTGAGGTATGAATTAAATGCAGCAACCTTGGCTGGTTTCCCTGGTGGCTGTTGAAAGGCATGCTCTGGGTCCTCTGTCTCCCAGTATTCATCGTCTACTTCCAAGGGTAGATCCACGTCGAAGCTGCAGCAGAGTGAGTCAACATTAAACGTTGCGTAGACGGAAGATTCACTCTTCTTCTCCAGAGCAACAAGGACGACCGAGCGAAGCGCTGCCTATCCGATCATATAAAACCAGCATCCAAAAGGCTCTCTTCCATAATTCTTCCTCGACGCTAGGCTTGTCTCCGTATATCTTTTTTCGGTGTGCACCCACGTCCTGAGCTTTCCGGATACCGACACTAATGAAAAGCCACGCTACCGGATGGAACGCGGTGCCGCGAATGAACATGCCCATTAACTACATATTTAACAGGAAGATCAGGAACACGTCAATCTCGGTCATAAGCGAAATAACACCGACCGACATCGTCTGCACTTCAAACAGGCCTGGAGGATGGAAGAGACTGCGTGACTCGCGATGTCCATCTGAAGGAAATTCAGCCAACTAGATATCGAAGAACTGAGGTACGCACCCAGTGCTGCATTGAAATATTTCCAGCCCGTGCGTTGCCATTTGTTGTTATCGTCCGTCCGCTCTTCCTCCGGTATGTCATACTCATAATCGTCCAAGACTCGGGGATCGTCACACCACCGGCTCGCCACGGCAAACAAGGTCAAGCAAAGACACCCAAACCACGGATCCTTGACCTGTAAACCCTCTTTCCATTGTCGCTCGAATGTGGGCCGATGAAATAAAGGAAACTGGGGGTTAACGTGGTCGAAAAAAAGCTTGATGAGTTTGTCTGCAAGATCCGGTGGAGGAAAATGCTGGGATAGGAAGTAGCATAAACCTTGTAGACGAGACCTCTCATACTCCAATTCCCACTATCGAGGGTGACGGGGACTTAGAAAGCGGCTGAAACAATATAGCATGACTTACACGAGGGGTTGTCCAGAACTCTGGTCGCCGAGTTGCAGCCACGTTATGTGGACTACTGTTCTCCTGGCGTATAGTGGCGCTCTCGGCTCCACCGGTTACACGATACGCATGTTCATCTTTGAGTTTCCGTGTCTGTTCAATGAGCTTGAACCAGCTGCTTTTGCCGTGAAAGCGGACCTGACTATCTGGCAGGAATGGCTTCTCTTGGGCAGGCTCGAGTCCACGGATGGTGAGCCGTTTCATGCCGCGTGACAAACTGAGCTCGCCGACCTCTTCGCTTTCTGACGATGTGTCTAGTTCTGACGACATATCTGTGTCTGTGCGCGGCGTGCCCTCGGAATGCCGGCTACGGATACTAGCTCGTGACGAAGAAGGGATGAGCGTATTTGATATCTGTGGAAGAGATCCGGGCTGTAGAGACCCTGGTGAAGCTCTGACGTTCGAGGGAGGGACAGAAGACGAGGAAGATTTTTGATGCGGTGATGGGTAGTGCACAAGGTCCTGGTCATTCTTCCACGAATCTCGAATAACCGGTGGGCCAAGCTCCTTGGAAAAGTCCTCTTCTGGACGAAGCTAGTATGCAAATCCATCAGTAGATGCTCTACGAACCGGAAGTCGCCATTGCCAAATTTGAAGAGTGTCGAATGTACAATCCAAAATGGGGAAGGTGAAGCAAGGTCAGACTCACTCGCTTCAAAAGAGCCTCCATCTTTTCCAGCCTGTCTTCCATGCTAGTCACATACCTGAGATGGTCACGTTAGTAGTCAGGGTTGACGCCATGTGAAACACACTGACGCCTTTGGTGGACCTCTTGGCTTAGAAGCCTCGCTGTGGACAAAGGGTTAGCAGCGGAGGAGGGACAGACTTGTATTTAATTGCACGGACACGTAGGAGCAAATCTTGCGAGCGTGCACACAATTTGTACAAAAGTTGTTTGACATTCTTGGACCATCACACTTAATCTTCCTACGACGACATCCATCACAAGCACGTTCTATTTTTCGTTTCTTCGAGAGGGCATCGGCTGTGTGCGGTGCCTGATAGACCATGTTGGCGGATGAATTCGGGGCAGACTGGAATAAGTAAGCGTCCGTAAATTCGCCGGGATTGGTCGCATAATGAAGTGGGTGGAACTGGTTCGTCGGAGGGTACATGGCCGAGGACGAAGCCCAGACAGCGAGCACTAGGGTGAAATGTGGGCAGGGGGGCTGACTTGGGGCTGGTCGTCAAAGGGCACGGCGACGGTAAATAACCCGACAGCCGCGTGGCCAATCGAGTACCGAATGCGATGCAGACGACAAATCGCTGTGCGAGGGACTCTAACAGAGGGTACATAACCCACTAGACCGCTTAGCCGATCACATATGAGGGCTGACTAAGCAATGCTATTATACTCTTGTCACGTGCTGCTTTGCCCTTGTACTTACTATACACTCAAAAATGCATTCCGGATGGATTGTTCGTGGCCGCTCGCTGTGGGGAGCAGCACGGAGGATGTCTTCCTCAGGTCTGAACAACAGACCTTCACCACCCCCACTCCCCGGTGACCTCCAGCGAGAATTCGAACAACTCCAACGCCGAGCTCAGGCACCACAATCCCTAAGCGAGTCTGAAGCAGAGCTTGCTCTTCACCCTGATGCAAGAAAACCTCTCACGCCCGAGTTCGAGGGCCAAGTCAACCCTAAAACTGGAGAAGAAGGTGGTCCGAAGCGAGAGCCAGTCGGAAAATGGGCGGAGGATGGGGGAGACTGGAGCTTTAGAGGTCGAGTTACCGACTTTTGAAGATTACTATGTGCAGTCAACCATTGAGTTGTTCACAAGTAAAGGTGAATTGCGCAGAATGGAGTACAAATAACATTTTTTGACGCAGTACAGCATCAAGCTTGTGGAAACTTTTTCAGGTACCAATACAAAGCGATTATGTTCATCGTCTGATACCACGAGGCGCAGGTACACCACGCCCACGACGTGCTGTCGCAGTTATAAGTCCATCGAATGCATGCATACATATCCGTGTACGTACCATTGGCTGTGAAAGAGATATCAACTTCATAGACACCAGCGGTATGTAGCGTATACACGTACCTCGCATGATCGTTGCACGTCCACGTGCCGTACCAATACCTCTTCCTCGCATGGCATTCGGACCCACCCGTTTGAACCTGTCTGGTGTAAATGCGAACCGTGAGGAGATGCATGGGAACAACTAACATGGGAGCATTCTGCAGCATGTCTGGTACTATGAAGAATCTGATCATACTCCCCCTGATATAAACTTGGTCAAGTTGGGATACGCGACCATCTCGTCCAGTGACGGTAATATCCTTGAGAGAAATATTCAAGTTATCTTCAGCTGAAAAAGACCAGGCAGTTCAGCAAATGATCACTGGTAGATGGATGAGGAACCACACCCTCCGCGAGTTTACCGCGATACAGTTGGCCTGTCTTGAGCTCGACAGTGACGATATGGCCTAAAGACTCGTGTAAGAGCTTGACGGGAACACCTAAGCCTTCCTGGGGCATTGTTATTTTGCTGGTCGTCGAAGATCAAAAGATGGCACGTGTTTGGGCCAACGCCTCCAAAGATGGATTAGTAATACACTGCTCGGTTCTCCCCCTTCCCCCCTACTTCACGAGAGCAGGCTTTTGTGGGTCTGCGGTGCTACCTTGTCGGACACTCTGTGATCTGGGCATAATACCCCAAGCGGTCAGAGGATATCCCATAGTACTACATGGTGTTGCGGACACGACATTCAACTTCTTCCCTCGACCTGTCGGCTAGGTCAGGGGCGGGACCCTTTCAAGGACCATCCTCCACCGATTGGCGGAGGCAGCGCCTCCTTCGCATTGGATCCATTGACAGCGATACGCCCACCCCAGTTACCACGACCGACTCCGAAGAACAAACCCCAACCGAGAGGACTTGGTTGCATCCTAACAGTAATCCCAACGACTATGGGACGCTCCCGTCCCATGGTGTGCCGGCATCTGACCTACTCCTTCGTCGTAGCCGACCTCCACTCCCTCACGTCGCGTTTCGCCGTACTTTATCGGCCACCGTTATTTCCCCGGCGACCATTTCACCAACGTTATTGCGGAACACGCTCAGCTGGCGCGGCTCTCAACGTCCAATTTCTGCATACGATGCCCCACTGGTCAATTCTAGGTCTGCTGCTGACGAAACCGACATAAACGTCCGCATCAATGGTTTCCGTGTTTGGTACTCGTCCTTCTCATCCATTGATTGGCTCCACGATACCATAAAGGACTCTGTCCGTTTTTCTCGCCTGAGGCGTGGAAAATCTTTTCGCTCCCACCTTCGTCTCATACTTGATAAGAGTCTTGGTTGGATAATCGTCACCATCGTTGGCTTTCTGTCTGCCGTCGTTGCTTTCCTCGTCGTCCGCTCTGAACAGTGGTTTTTTGATCTCAAGTATGGTTATTGCGCTGATGGCTGGTGGAAAGCTCAGCGGTTCTGTTGTCCCCTTCCTGATGATCTGTGGATGCCGTCCGCCGACGACGGCAGTTGTTCGAGCTGGCGAGCATGGTCCGACGTTATTAGATCGCGGACCAGCCATCAGCCAAGTCCTGCCTCCAAAAACGACTACATAGAGTATTTCACATATACCTGTGTCGCAGTACGTCTCTCGAATGTTTGGTCATACCTCGTTTACCTTCTCGTATAGATTCTCCTCGCGACCGTATCTTCTCTCCTTACAATTCACTTGACAGCCTCGACGTCGTTCCTTACACGCAAAGAATCTGGAGTGTTATCACCCTTATTTGTGACTAACAAAAACGACGAACAACAACAATCTTCTCCACAGTCTAAGCGCAAGGTACTTTACTACGTATGTAACCCTCCGCGCCTGGTCCAGATAATACTCCTTCTCACAAGTGTTCCACAGGCAGCGGGAAGTGGTATCCCGGAGATCAAAACTATCCTTTCAGGTCCGACTATCAATTTGTTACCAAAAAGGCTGATTGGGATTTTATCCTTAGGTTTTGTTATCCACGGGTACCTGGGTGCCAGAACACTCTTCACTAAATCTTTGGGCTTGGCGCTCTCAGTCGGGTCAGGTTTATCCCTTGGTACGTCCCCTCGCACACCACGTGAGATTCGTCTCTTACTCATACATGTGGTACTAGGCAAGGAAGGGCCATTCGTTCACATCGCGAGCTGTGTTGGCAATATAGTAAGCCGGTGCCACAGCAAATACGAAAACAACGAAGGTTTTTCATTCCCTCTCCCTGGCACCTGTCGCGGACTGAGACAACGCAGCCAAGCGCCGTGAAATTCTCAGCGCAGCATGCGCAGCAGGCGTAGCTGTGGCCTTCGGAGCCCCAATCGGGGGTACTCTATTCAGCTTGGAAGAAGTTTCCTACTTCTTCCCACCCAAGGTTTGGAGATTTCGGTTAGGTGGCCCATCACATTGCAGCTTACTCATTGCACACTGCGCTTACAGGTCATGTGGAGAAGGTATGTTTTATTGGACATCTATGAGAAACTCGACACCCATTTTTTAGCTTTTTTTGTGCAATGATTGCCGCAATTACCCTGAGGTTCCTTGATCCGTTTGGAACAGGGAAGCTCGTACTTTTCCAGGTCACGTACGACAAGGTGTGGCCGCTTACATCTGCACGTACTGTCTTACCTACCCAACCACCTAAAGGATTGGCATGCATATGACCTAATCTTTTTTGTCCTGTTGGGGGCTTTTGGAGTACGTAGTGTTTCTTCTCGACTTTCTTCTATTGTGGTTCGCTTATCGGCATGGAAGGGTGTGTATGGCGCATACTTCTCAAAACTAAACTACCGTTGGAGCCGCTATGTCCGCAATGGCACATGGATAAAAGATCATTCTGTTGTTGAAGTGATCCTGGTATGCAGGACCTCTCTTTTCGTTTTAATGCACTGACTTGTTAAGGTTACGCTAATTACTGCCTTATTTTGCTTCCTTAATCCCTATGCTCGGATGGGAGGCACAGAACTCGTTTACAACCTCTTTGCCGAGTGTATGCCAGGCAGCAAGAACATGCATTTTGGGTTGTGTGTTCGGGATCCGGGAAACCTCGATCACGTATGGCCTGTTGTCCGCGCAATCTTCATGACTATGATCATGAAAGGTGCACTGACAGTAGTCACTTTTGGCATCAAGTTACCTGCAGGTATTTTTATTCCCACACTTGGTGTGGGTGCCTGTGCAGGACGTATACTTGGTGTTGCTGTGCGGAATCTACAGTGGAACCACCCAGAGAGTGCTCTGTTTGCAGCGTGTGGGGATGACAAGGATTGCGTTATCCCTGGCCTTTATGCCATGGTTGGTGCCGCAGCTGCGTTGTCCGGTGTTACGGTCAGTTTTTAAGGCTCTCCTTCCGACGGCTGATTCTACTTCCAGTCTGTAGCGAACGACGGTTTCTTTGGCCGTCATCATGTTTGAACTGACGGATACACTAACGTATGCGGTCCCGGTCATGTTGTCAGTTTTAGTGGCCAAAACTGTTGCTGATGCACTGGAGCCCAAGGGAATTTATGACCTTGTTATAGAGTAATTTTCTCTCTTTTTCACATCTAGTCGGCAAGCTCTTTACTGCCATGCCTAGACTGTCTCAACTGCCATACCTGGATGCAAAGCACGAATATCTTTGGGCTGATTTCTCGATCAGCGATGTCGTACGAATCTCCTTATATGTACGCGCCGAAGGGATTATTAATACGCATTGAGCAGACCAGGAAAATCGATACAATCTGCTTGGATCATCCCAACACCGTCATGAGTCTACGAGATCAGCTGCAGTCGCTCCTGAATGCAGGTCATGACGACAGTGGCTTCCCCATCCTCTGTACGAGGGGATATCATGGAAGAATGCGCATGGTGGGCTATATTGGCGCAAGTGAACTTGAACATGCTCTCGGTGAGTCCAACCCGTTTTGCCTATCATGTAAGGTGGTCGTGGTGTAATTGGCGAAATCCCCTCAGCCATAGTTGCGGATGATCCTGATGGGCAAGTCCGGTTCGAGACATCGTATGTTCGTACAGGACACAACATGACAGCCTCGTACTCTTCCTGTGTCGAGCAGGGTCCGGAGGATCCACTAGACTTCAGCGTATATATGGATGAAGTATCTCTACTTTTTACTTGGATGGCCGTGCTTTGACAGCGGCTCACAGGCCCCACTGACCATCCAATCCAACTCACCTTTACCCTTGGTCCATCAGTTTTTTGTAAAGCTAGGTGCTCGATATGTCATCGTCACCAATACCGATGGGGACTGTAAGCTGGTATTTTTCAACTGCTCAGAAGCATGTCTCATTTTCAAATAAAAAAATATTTTGAAATAGATGAAGGCATTATCGACAAGAAGAATTGGCTGGCCTTCTTGAGCGGACTGGAGGAAAAGTCGTGACGCTACGGCGTTGCAGATGCAGACTGCAATCGTTCCGCAGGTTTGGGGATTCTTGCCGTGCGGGTGGATAACGTGCATTGAAGACGCTTTTTACACAACGTATGTTGCGTGCTTATGCGTGCGTTGTTGATAGGACAAGTATTGGAAACGGCCTATCGTAGGACGTCACCACAATCTAATTCGATATTCATTCCAATGCTTCTTACCACATGTGTAGTCTCTACAATATAAGCGCGTTGCCCCCTAAGTAACAGTCTTTTCGTCGCTATGATCTATTCCGATTGTTGCATGATAATCGACACATTTACTCCCCCGTCTTGCATCGTTATGCCCTCCTTAATCCTGAAATTAACCAGGCATATGGTTGGATAAATGAAAGGAAAAGTATGCGTAGGAGCAAATATTCAAAATGTAGTTAGACCTCAAAAACTCAGCGCGTATTTCTGCCATTTTGAAGGGTTAACGTCGAACGTTGAACTGAACCACCAATGGTTAATCTCTGACATCTACGCTCATATGTTGCATTGCAGTTGTGAGTGGTATGTGACTTCTCACGTGACCGATACGCCCGGCTTTATCCGACCCGTTCTTTTGGTATTTGCAGGCTACAGTAATAATTGCAAGAACATTTAGAACATGTCTGCACTGCGCTTGCTGTCGTCCACCTCCCGGCGAGTACCTTCGGCTTTCCTTCAGAAAAAGCGCGGGTATGCTGAAGCTGCGGGTAAACTTAACCTGTCACTGGTTCTTCCTCACCAAGTGCGTTGTGGCACGCCTATACGTCTTGAAACGCGTTGCTCACCTGCGGTGTGGTTTTTCAGGCAATCTTTACTTCGGCGGATGTCGTTCAGGTGAACATCTCAGCAGCCACTGGAGATATGGGTATTCTCGCGAACCACGTCCCTTCTATCGAACCCCTTCGCCCTGGTGTCGTTGAGGTGATCGATTCGAACAACACGTCAAAGAAGTGGTTTGGTGGGTATCTCCCGCTGATCTGACAAGTTTTATACGCTCATTGGCTTCAAGTGTCTAGTGGTTTTGCCAACGTACACCCTGGCAGCAAGCTTACGATCAATGTTGTCGAGGCTGCTCCTCTTGACTCGTTTGCTCCCGAGGTACGGGCATCGCCCCACCATGCGTTTACGTTGATTTCTGGACTATATTACCTTCAGGCGGTGCGGACTAACCTTCAAGAAGCACTAAAAGTTGCGGCAGGAAATGGGTCAGAGGAGGAAAAAATGGAGGCCCGCATAGAGGCTGACGTTTACGAAGCATTGCAGCATGCTCTGGGCTCGAAATGATCTTTGTACAGCATCACTGCGTACTACATGATAGTGTGTGTTGTACCCGCGATTGCTTCGACAAGCTACATAGAATCTCGACTAGGGTTGGACCGTCCAGTGATCCTTTGGGACCCCATATATTTGCAAGGTCATTTGCACGCTGCGCTCGATGACTGCGAGCGAAAGATGGAGGAGCCTATGGTCAGAATATTGCTTCCACAGCATGAGTTGTCACCTGGTGATATTACTACTAACAAGCTTGTGCCCCCGAATTGTAAGTGGGTTAGGCGGTTCACATGAAATGATTCATCAGTCAGCAAGATCAACGCCAGCAAATTATATCTTTGCAATCCTGAGAGACGGATTTGGATCATCACAGAGGAAGATTCAACTTCCAAAAGATGGGTATTACAGCAAAGCGCATCCGAGTGGACATTCCGATCCCAGGTTACGGCTCTTTTGCGTGCTGCTGCTGCTGTACAGGACGAGACGTCGTCCAGGTACATGTCAATTCACGTGGTAGGCGTCATCAAACTGGATGGTATATGAAGCATGCATAGATCAATCTAGTGGTGCAAGCCTGCAGTGCACTGCACTAAATATTCTGGAGAAGAGAGACACCCGCATGCGTCAGCCGAATCTCGAAGATAGGCCTTCGCAGATAATCGTCCTAGGTCAGCCCCTCACCCTCGCAACCAGGCTACCTCCATGTTTGGAAAGCTTCATGGCATACGATTACACTTCGCCCCTAGCAAAAATCCGCGAGTACTGGAATACAATGTAAGAATCAATCGTGACGAGGTCTCGTAGACGTAGAGGCCGTCTGGACTGGTGGAGGACCCATATTCAAAGCCGGAAAATCGTCCGCTTCCCATGTCCCAGGAATGAGCGCTATTGGAAGGAGCCAGGTCGCTGTAAGAACAACGCCATAGCCTACTCTTCGTTAGCTACATTTTAGCATAGCAGGGACGATAGTACCTTTATCGAACGACTTGACCGCAGACCAACTCCAGGCAATAAGACCACCGACATATCCAAGATAGGGCACAAGTCGTCGCAATATCTGCACAGCTGGTCGCATTTGCGGAGGTAGCAACGGTAGAGGAATGTGGTCCATGAGCCATTTAAGTGCACCGGTAATTATTGCAGCGCGCTTTGCAGCTTGAAGTTGTTTGTTGTTTAGTATATCTAGAACTGGAGGCGGAAGATATCTGCAAAGTGGGAATCAGTATTGTGCCGGAGCTTAGAACCAGTATACACTCACATCCGGAATCCCCACCACATGGTCTGCACAGATATTTTTGTGAGCGACGGGACCCAGACGCGATACTCCCTCTCTGGAAGTTGGCCACTCTTCGACAGGGGACTCTTCCAGGACTCGGCAGGAGGGACCCATGGTGCTAGACTAGAATCATCGACGGTTTCCCTCTCCTTGCGTCTTCCTTTGTCCTCGGTTTCATTCGCTGCGATTAACACCTGCTCAATGGATTCGGCCGGGAGGGGAATGAAGCGAGATTGAGGCGTGCGTATTTCCTCTCCATCCTCATACACGGAGACGATCTCTGAGCAGGCGATCTCGACCTCTGATGTATTGTCGGGCTCTAATGGGCCATAGACCATGACAGAATTGTTATCGTCTACGCAGTCCAATACAGCGCTGGCGCTCTCCGTGGGAGAGGCTAAGGTGTTTGCCAACTCCCTACCACGTGGTGACCGAAACAGCTCCAATGCTGAAAGAAGAGATTGGTTATCTGGTTCTATCGACCGATTCGAGGACCTCGGCGACAGGAAACTCCAGAGCTTTGCAACATTATCAGTGGGAGACGAGAGTGGGCGAAACGAGGGAGATTGTGGCTCCTGCTGTGAAGAAGATGCAACGTTGCGTCGGCTGGGTGAGATAATGGGGGAAGGCAACGAAGGCAAAGCAGCCATCATTGCTTGCATTTTCTGGACAAATGTTGCCGATCCGATTGTTTCCTTGTCGCCTTCCGTGTCTATCATTTCATTTGCAGGATCGGCTGGAGGAAGATCAGCTAATCTCGAGCCATCCACAGGCCCATCATCGGGATTGTTGCTATCAGTAGTCCGCCCTCCTTCGGACCCCAGGAAAGGTAGAGGTTCGGCACTCTTGCCTTTCCCAAACTTGAGAACTTTGTCGATTGCAAAAATCTCAGTGGGGAAACGAAGCCTTGCGGGGAGTGGAGTGCTGGTACCACGGTTGCCGTCGCCCAAGGTCATTGCTCGTATCTTGTCGTCGAAACCTTGTATGAATTTAACACCGAGTTGAAGCAGACCGTGCTGCGGTCAGACCGCGATTTGGTGGCTATGCCATGCTGAGCAGTGGCTATGCAACCACCTCGTTTCTTAGAAGAGTGGTTGGCGTCCGTGCTGGTATCTCTCAAATCTGATGTTTTCATCACTGTTGCGTGTCAATTCATACTGGACTGGGTCTCGTATTGAGTTAGTTGCTAGACTCTACCTGGCGTCTTGTTGAAGGTAGGAAGTGCTCTGCCAGCTGGGCCTCTGGCAAAGACGGCATCCCATGCACTCACTGCTCTGGAGAATGCTTGGCAGTCATCTGGTGATGTCACGGGCGGTCCATAAATGTGCCTGACCTAAACGCAAATTACCGGTCGCGGTGGGGAACCAAAGTCCTGTGATAATGTGCAATGACCAACGCCGACGATGACGTCAAGGTGACGAGCAGGTTTGCTGTTGTGGAGGGCGTAGCAGGAAGAGATCCAGTATAAAGGGGACCGCCCGAGAATAATAATGACTGGTGTCCACTCACGTTTTAACATGTCTTCTCCATCAGAACGGTCTCGCCTAGACCCCTACACCACTCAAGCCGAGAATAAGCATATCACTCTGCCCGAGAAGATTAAGGGTACGTGTTGTGATGTTTCGTCAGTTCCTCGGAGAGTCGATCACCCAATATTCAGACTTGTGCACCATAATTAAAGCGGCAAAGACGGGAATGCTTGTTACTCGCAATACTGAAGGGAACCTGCATTCGCGTGCCATGAACCCAGCAAATAGTGGGTTAACCTTCGTGTTAACTTCTCGAGACTAATGATATCAATCCAGTGCTGCACGAGGGACAACTGAATCTCGTTTTCCTCGCCAATAATGTATCTGCAAAGTTCGAGGAGATTGAAAACGACTCGCACGTCAACGTCTCTTTCTTTGACTCCTCTACAACGAACTGGGTCTCGTACGCAGGAAGAGCTCGGATCTCTCAAGATAGGGATCTTTTATCCACAGATGTTGGTCAATGTCGTCCGTATTGATCGCCGCTTTCTCTAGTCAAAGATGCTCACCTTATTAGTGTTACCGGCTATATCGGCAATTTGAAAGATGGAGTTCACACAGGCGACGAAAATGACCCTCGCGTCTCTGCCATCGAAGTCGTTCCAGATGAGATTCGTTATTGGTTCACAGAGAAAGGCGCGGTTTCTCGGACCGTGGAGGTAGCTGCTGGTGCAGTCACCGGAAAAGCGGTGTCGCCAGGCGAACTTTGCACTATCACGAAGGAAGAGGTCGGCACTCACCATTGTACTACAGGACATTGAAGGCTAATTAGTATCCTTTAGATTCAATTGCTGCGTGGTCCTCACACCACATAAGGAGTAGCATCGAAAGGAATCCCAAGCTCGCGGCTGTCGCGTTGCCACAAACCGGACTTATATATGTTTACGCTTAAAGAAGCACGTGTTTCGTACGCTGTCTCAGTCGGGAAATCGTATGCGGAGGAATGGGGCAATCTAACTATTTCCACTTCCTCTGTTCTTTCCTGCATTGGACCTTGAACGAGTATGCGATGACAGGGCATCTTCTGTTCGATGCATCGCTTCGGCATAACTATTGAACGTCGAGGTTTGGGTATAAACTCATGCCAGACGATATATGAGATATTTCTTACAGCAACTTATAACGCACTAATTCTTCTTCTATTTCCTCGTTTCGGAGCCGGGCCATCACCAGCTGGTTCTGTTACGGGTTCAATGTATGCATGCACTACCCAGAGCGGGCCTCACCAAAACGTCGACATGCTCAGCATTCAGTTGTGCAAGGCTGGCGTCGAGCTCCTTCCTGTGGTGAATGGCATGAGCAACTGCCACACAACTAAAGTTTCGTTGTCTTACACTTTGACTGTTAGTGCTCGGTTAGCGTTCCGTAGGTTGTCAATTTCAATTGCATGAGCCTCTCGTTTCCTGACGAGGTCATGATATTCGTGTGCATACGCGTCCAACATGAACGGCGTAATCTTCAACGAGATAGCATCCTGAACTAAATCGTCGACCCTGTATTCTGGTCGGCTCCTCGCTTGCTCGTCTTGCTCAGCTGGGCCAACCTGTACGCAGCCGCTGCGTCATCGCCACACCTGGGAATGCTGGTTTATCATGCAAGGAACTACCGTACCTTATATCGTTCAAATACTCTCTGCTTAAGGAAAATAAGAATTTCGTCGAATTTCATAGACAGCAGTGTATCTTCGTTTTTCTGTAACAACGCCACGCTAAATGCGAAAATCGATTCGATGCCACTCGCCAGGCATGTGTCGTAGATGCGAAACACGATCTCCAACGGGAACCTGGAGCAAGTATTTAGCTCTGTTTTTGGAGACGGAGGGAAAAAAGGACGAATCACTTGTAGCTAAATAGTGTGAGGAACCATTGCGAGCAAAACATGCTCGACTTAACGCCTTGCCGAAGGAAGTGTACATGAAGTACGGGGAGCAGCTCTTCCACCAATCTGTCGAACTGCGCTACATTAGTGTAACTCACTCCAATCTGGAGTTCTCGCGTACCTGAAACTGGGAGAGATTGGGTAAGTGGGAAGTCATATACGAACAGGAACTCACTAATCGAAGCTGAAGTTTGGGCATCTCAGGTAGGAAATGTCCTCTGAGGTCGTACGAGTACATCAGACGAACAAGCAAGCAAAATGCCTGTTCGTCTGGCATCTAAGCATCGATTTCTTAAAACACCCCGCTATATTGAATCACAAAACCCTCACATTTAGCAGCAACACAGCGACAACGAATGGTAGCCCTTGGCAGTACCCTACTTGTGGATCATACCTGGGTCGAACGGGTTGGGTACGGGGCACCGAAATCCAGAAGAATTGGACTTACAGGGAATAGGCTTTAAGTACATTAAACAAGTTTTCTTGTCCGATCCCTTGGCCGTTGGTGAAAACTTCGTGGTGCGGAAACGTTCTACGAAAGCCAGCCTCAGAGTGGTGCTAAAAGGCTGGTGTTACGCGATACTTGCCTCCCAAGGTCTCTGGTAATGGACTTCTCATATGAACTGGATCCCTTCAGAAGCGCGAGATAGGTGTTCTCCAGTTCGCTATCCTTGGAGGCTGTCCTGCCGAATGTGGTAGATTGGTAAAATTGAGGGCAACTGGACAAGCGTACATTAACTGCCACATCATTCCACGCAGCGCGTGCGGAATCCCCTTTTCTATAGCTCTGGCAAGCTTTTCGGAATTTTCAGCGGCATACTCTTGATAATCTACAACCTGATGAGACCCAGGTATGCATGTGCCCAACAACGTACCAGATATCACGGCACCCCAGAAGTCTACATATCGAGCCCAAATTCAGTGACTGGGAGAGGCGGGAAGTCGATGAGTCCCATACCCCAGTCTATACTATCTTCCTTATCCTTGGCAGCTTCCGTCCGTCGTTCGTTATGTAGTCGTACGAACTCTTGGTGAAGTTTTTGCTGACCGCTTTCGGCTACGCGCAACACGTCAAGATCGTTTTCATCGAATGCTTTTTGACCGCGCCGCGCAAGGACATTTTCTCTAGTAATATCGCTTGATGTGACACTGGAGACCGACTTTTTATGCGCAAAGTGACGTAGGCCAATGGCCCTTGTGATAGATTGTGCAGATATTATGGTCCTGCGCTCGGGTTTATTGGCCAGGTCGTCGACTTCTTCGGACTTGAGAGATATGACGCTCGCACGATCAGACGGCTCTGATAGCGGGATAGTAGAGAAGCGGGTATCGTCTTCGAGGACTACGTTGTAGTCCGATCCAGTGATGGAATCTCGATGGGGGAGTGGAGTTTGCGTAGGGTCCTTGGGTGAGAGCAGCGAGTCGAGGGCTGCAGCAGCAGTGGAAGACGGCCTGCCTGTGGACATGAGTGAAACCTTTGCTTTTGCAACAGACAAGAGAGCAACCCGAACTGCCACTCTCTCCAAAGAACCTTTTAGTGTCTGCCAGTACCGTTGTGGACTCAAAGTCAAGCACTATACGCTGAATTATCTCTGGGTCTCCCCGGATCAGCAACTCCAGTGCAAACGTTAACTGTCTAGGATGGCTAACCCCCAGTTTCTCAAGATATCCAGCCAGAATGTTGTACTGCCAGACATCGAAACGCCGCAGGCTGCTGTGATCACAGTCGACGTTGACGCCGGAAAGATAGTGGACGTCGAAAGGGGCACCACAACTCACTCCCCACAAGATAACACCCAGGTAATTGATGTCGGGACCAAGTTCGTGCTCCCCGGAGTCGTCGAGTGAGTTTTCAACTGCCTCCCGCCTAAACTTCGATCACGGTCTTGGTCACTCCAGTGCCCATGTTCATCTGAACGAACCAGGTCGGACAGACTGGGAAGGGTTCTGGACAGGAACTAGGGCTGCCATCTCGGGTGGAGTAACGACCGTCGTAGATATGCCTCTTAACTCTATACCCCCTACCACCACACTGGAAAATCTCCACGTCAAGAGGGCCAGTGCAGAGGGCCAGTGTTGGGCGGATGTCGCATTCTGGGGTGGAGCTATCCCCGGGAATCAGGTACGCTAAAGTTGTAATCTCATACTCGAGCCAATATTCTTAACGAGAACCCAAGAAAGAGCTCAAACCATTGATTGCCGCCGGAGTGAAAGGTTTCAAATGCTTCTTGATTGAAAGTGGCGTAGACGTGAGCAGTCAATCGTTCTGCGGCATCCTCAGTCGTTCATAGGTGCCCAGGAATTCCCATGTGTGGATGAGCATGACCTGCGCAATCACTTGGAGGAACTTCAGGTAGGAAGCTTCGAAAACTACATGTAACACGCATGCGTTATAACCGCTGTAGGGAGAACCCACAGTTCTCTTATTCCACGCAGAGCTTGAAGACTCTCCCTGTTCAGCTAACAAGACTCTTCCTCTCAATCCTACACATTATGAGGCGTTCCTGGCATCGCGGCCCGACAACCTTGAGGTAAATGCCATCTCTCTCATCACTCGGCTGCAGGAAGAATATCCCTTGCTGCGTTGTCATATTGTCCATCTTTCCTCATCTTCTGCACTTCCCATCATCCGTGCTGCCAAATCGCGTGGGTTGAAACTCACAGTGGAAACGTGCTTCCATTACCTGTGTCTCTCCACGGGTATGATTCCCAATGGTCGCCCCGAGTTCAAATGTTGTCCCCCTATCCGTGATGAAAGCAACAGAGAACTACTTTGGCAGGCGCTGGTGGACGGCACGATCGACTTTGTGGTATCTGACCACAGTCCATGTGTTACAGCACTCAAGAAGCTAGGCGAAGGTGACGTTATGGAGGCATGGGGTGGCATCAGTAGCCTCGGCCTCGGCTTGAGTCTCTTGTGGACAGAGGGAAGGAAGAGGGGGATTACCATTAACCAGATTATGTCCTGGGTAAGCCAAAGGACGGCGGAACATAGTGGCCTGTCCGACACCAAAGGATCAATCGCTGTCGGACATGATGCTGATTTCGTTATCTGGGACCCAGAAGCTGAGTTTAAGGTTGGGATCGCTTCGTGCTCTGCTCCCAGTCGGTTTCTAATGCGTAGGTGACAAGGTGTCCACGAGGTCGCTTTACTTCAAGAACAAACTTTCTGCGTTTGAAGGGATGACTCTCCATGGAGTCGTACTGAAAACGTTCCTGCGTGGTTCTCTGGTCTACGACGGCGTCAAGAATGGCTTTGATTCACTTGGCCCGCGTGGCAAATTGCTCTGAACCTGTCACTGCAGGTTGATACCGGGAGTTGTATTCGAACGCGATAGCCTAGTGCGAGTTCATTGGCGAGCGGCGGGGTTAGTTCTAATTCATGCAGGTCCGTTCGCCTGGGACTTCGTCTGTAATAGCTGGTCGATGGTGGCTAAGTAGTAGCAGTAAGGGAACTCGAGTTACGAGACAAGGGTGACTTCCCGACGACGGGGGCAAAACCAGTGAACGATCATCAATTAGAGAAGTGTCAAAGTGAAGCTCGCAATGTGTCTTCATTTTGTATCTTGGTGATCATGCGATATAGTAGTGGCTTCGTGTCACGGTTATCGGACTGAGCTATTTGGTCAACTATGGGGGGTAGAGTGGGGTAGAGAAGCCCAATTGGCACTCTATTTTGTTCTCCCCGCACTTGTTTACACTGTATCACCTCACGCATAATGTTGACAAGGTTCAGATCCGTTCCCGGACGGTGTATGATCAGGGTTGTGTGTGTTGGCAGTTCGCGGACAGCGCCAAGGTAGGTCGACTTGCGGGGGAAATATCACTGCGGAAGCCACACGTCTCTTCCCAGGAATCCCGTCTACCGTGCTACATGCGAACCAACTTCTAGTGCTGCATTCAAAACGCATGCACAGGGATATGTGACTGCCGCAGACGATCCCGTCGCGTTCGGCCAGCGTCACGTCACTAAAGGTATCGGCAGGCTGACCGAGGCTGTCATGACTAAAGGAGAGGGATCCTACGTCCACTTCCGCGACGGGCGTCGTCTCCTAGATTTCACATGTGGCATTGGAGTGACAAACTTGGGTGAGTTCTACTCAGTCCCAACCAAGAATGCTACAAACGTCGTTCTGGGAGGATTGTAGGCCATTGTCATACAAAGGTCAGCAAGGCCGCCGCTAATCAATGCATGGAGCTCGTCCACTGTCAGGTAGGAACACTTCTCACTGACTTGTAACACAGGCTTAATGTTCGGGTATCGGATTTTCAGTGCAGCATCTCCTTCCACGATTCAACCATCCGCCTTATCGAGAAGCTCGTACCGGTCATGCCTGACCCAACACTCGACTCATTTTACTTCTGGAACTCAGGCTCGGAGGCTGTCGAGGCGGCCGTGAAGATGGCGCGCATTGCCACGGGAAGGCAGAATATAATTTGCATGCAAGGTACTACCGGGTATCGTATCATGGAAGAAGTGGTTTTATTGATCACCCGTTGCGACTTTGTAGGTGGATATCATGGACGGACTTACGGTGCAATGGCTCTGACTAGAAGTAAAACATCTTACAGCGAAGGTTTCTTCCCCCTCATGGTAAGTCATTACACATGCCGAGCAATTGCTCTGCCAGTTAAACGCTGCTTCTATCACAGCCCGGTGTATTTTCTACGGCATTTCCTTTCTGGCACCAACTTGGAGTAGCACCCGGTACCCCTGAAGAGGAGCTCGTTCGTTCGGCGCTTTACCAACTTGCTCTAGTCCTTAAGCAGCAGACGGCACCTCGTGATACCGCGGCCATTATCGTTGAGCCGGTCCTTGGTGAAGGGGGCTACGTTCCCGCACCCTCTGCGTTCTTGAAGGGTCTCAGGGATGTTTGCGATGAACATGGTATACTCTTGATCATTGACGAGGTGCAGAGTGGGTTCGGCAGAACAGGGAAAATGTTCAATGTGGAATACAGCAAAGTACGACCTGATATCATGGTGATGGCCAAGGTGCTTAAGCTCATCCGATCTCGCATGTCGGCATGCTCATTATTGGCACAGGGCTTGGCAAATGGGTTTCCGCTGAGCTGCATAGTTAGTCGTAAGGAAATTACTGACAAGCTCAAACCCGGGTCCATGGTAAAACTATTCAATGACTATTTGTTCGACAGCCTAACGCTTCTTATAGGGTGGTACTTATGCAGGCAACGTTGTTTCTTGTGCGGCTGCAGCGGCTGTCATGGATGCGTTTCAAGAAGAAAATATCTTGGACAATGTCAATGCGCGGTACGTGTTTTCTAGCCCTGATATTCTTGATTACGCTTCAATCCTTTGACAGCTCCAAGGAATTGTTTGGGGCCCTAAAGAACCTCCAAACGTGTCCAGAGGTGGGCGGGAACATTGTTGACGTCCGTGGACAAGGCTTGATGGTGGCCGTGGAGTTCGCGTCGCCGTCGTATCCGGCGCAAGACCCTGTTATGAGCCCTTCAGCCCCTAAGAGCCTCGCATCGCGTGTGGCGGAGCGGTGTATAGAGAAGGGAATGCTCATGCTCACGACCTCTGTGTATGAGGTGATCAGGTTTATTCCACCTTTGAATGTGACCGCAGAGGACCTGAAGAAAGGCTACGAGATTTTCGCAGAAGCCGTAAAGGAAGTTATACGGGAAGCGTAGAGGACATTCTCGATGTACACTACGAACGAGCCGTCAGCCGAAGCAGAATGTACGGATGGTTGACATACTACCGTATTGAATTATAGATATCGACCCGGCTGTTTTTTCTTGTGTTTTGAGGCAATAGCAACTAGCCTGGCGCCGAATTTGGCTATTGGGGTCGTGTACACCATGACGTTTTCAACGTCGCACGTCACTCGTGGCTGGTCTCAGCCTCACCGGGGGGCGTCGTCATTTACTGTAACACGAACTCCTCTTCTCTATTGGTTTCCATGGGTTCCTGTAACATTTGGGCTTTTTTCGTCTTGACAGTGTTCTCGCATGCACTAGCTTACACCCCTGCTCAACCAATTAATGGCAGCGTCGAGGGGACGGGTACTAACCGGCTCACATTGCAATGGTACTCCAACGGGTGAGGCATCTGCTAGGGCCAGGCATCAAACCCTCAACCACGCACTTACTTTCAGATCTGACACGGAGTTTGTGTATTATCTTCTTGCTGGAGCAAATTCGGACGGCTTATCGCAGGTACGCAGTCCACGTTCGGCCTCATAGTTGCACTTAAGAAGGGTCGATGTGATACAATTTGAGCAGGGGCCCTTGGTGCACTTTTCCGAGGATATCGCTGGCCATGGTACCTTCAGTGCGTATCAAATCTGTTCGGTGTTCGCTAGGCGTCGTTCAATCAGACGCGGGTTATCTTTAGCAACCACTCCCTGGATTGCTTTCATCTCTTGCGACACAAATTCTACTAATGCCACCCAAGAGCTTGATATCTTTACACTAGCGCGGGACCGCGGGGCTCAGGCTGCTGTGAGAAAACAGCCTTGCAGATGCTGACGTGGATGTTGATATATCACGACTGATCCAGTTGCTTTACTCACTTTTTTCCGACTCATGTGCTATCAACCCTGAATACACAGATCCCGATAACTTCGAGCGCGTTTTCGACGTCTTTGGAACGGAGTCTGCTCGCGTGTCCAAGTGGGCGATTCTTTCGAGTCTTCACCTCCTGTTGTTGACATACCGGCGTCGCAGGTTCATCGAATATGAATATAGTCTGTTCGGAGCTAACGGGACCTACTACGGAACATACAACGCAACGATGCTGAATGAAACTGCATCTGCTGTGAACCGGAGCATCGCACTAGGAAGTCCGGTTACACCCGGAATGATATTTGCAACACTCCAGTCTTTCAATGCGACGGCCGCACCTAACAACGGCTCTTCGAATACGGGTGGCACCGCATCTACTACAAGTAGTAGCGGGAACGATTCGCAAAAGACCGGGCTTGCAATGCAAGGCCTCTTTCTTCTTTCCACTTGATAAGCGTGAATCTCATGACCACTTTCCCCAGGATCATATTATACGCCATCACAGGCTGCGTCTCGGCTTTGTTTTGCCTTGTAATCATATCTGGGGTCCGTCACTTTCCCGTCAATGTCCGTTGGGTTGCCTTGTTCATTGTTCTCAGGCTATTCGGGCTATCCGCCATCCCGACCGATATGGTCCGCGTATGCCTGAACATGGTGGTGTCGGTGACCCCGGCCAAAGTCGAGCAAGAGGGCTGGGACGGGCGATGCTAGACACATTCCCGGTGGTCAAGTTCGGCTCGACTAGTGATCCCGTCAGTCGAACGAAGGACCTCGAAGAGCCACCGCACGTGGAATCGGCTGAGGCACCCATTTCCCCACACTCAGATTCGGTAGAATTAGGGGAAGTACTTGGCAATCCTGGCAACTTATCTGAAGAGAGGGATATAGGAGGTTCGGGTAGTAACCCTGATCAAGCCAGTTCAGAGGAGGAAGTTATGCCCACTCCACGACTGCGGTCTACAGCAGAGACGGCGCAACAATCGACAAACACGAGTGGTGTGACGCCAGAGGCTATCGGCAGGGAGACGTGCCCGATTTGTATTATGGGCTTTGAGGAGGGTGATGACCTACGAGTTCTGCCCTGTGAAGGCAAGCACAGGTTCCATCAGGCGTGCGTTGATCCGTGGTTGCTGGAGTTGTCGGGATCTTGCCCGCTGTGTCGACAAGGTGAGTGACTTGCCGTTCTCGTTGTACACGCATTTGACCGTGTACGTAGACTTTCACGCGTTGGAGGCAATACTTACTGGGGAGCCAAGGAGCGACGAGCCGGATACTTTTCGACGTCACAGTCAAGCGCTTTCAGTTGGGAGTGCACAGAACCGGTTTTCTCGCTACCTGCGGTTTGCACGCGGCCGACAGCAAGGGTCACCAAGTAACCCAGAGAGGGTTGCGGAGACGGGTGGAACGCCGAGCACCCCGTCGTCCTAGCATGTAACATCTTGCACTATTGTTTTGTGTCCTGTGACCTGCACTAATCCGTACATAGAGGCTGCATATTATGAGCCAGGGACCAGCGTTATCCATGTTAACTTATCGAGTCAGTCTGTAGGCTGTATCCCATTCTACGACTGATGGGGAAACCGCATACTGCATTCTTCGTTCTGTGGTTCCTGCCATATTTACCTTGTTCCGGATTTAGTTTGATATCGATGAGATTCCCGGTTATTGGCATAGTGCAGGTGTGATCGATGAAGTCATCGATTTCTTCAAACTGAGGCACCAATCACACCCAGTGATGCTAATAACGGAATCTCTGGGACGGCAGCACAAGATTCTAGCCATACATATACATACATATCTACTAGAGTGCCTGAGGCCCTGAGCCACTTCGGACTTTCCCATGCTGGGCTCCCGGAGGCTTCGTTACTTAACTCAACTGCCGTGTACTATACATATCTTGTCGTCTCACCCAGTGTGACAGGTGCCTCAATATATCCAAGTTTGAACAAAATCGACGAACTTTGTCGACAACGAGCAAGCCAACTCTAGTAAGTGCTCCTTACAGTGCCATGTTACGCTTCGCTACCCTGAATTTCGGAAACATACTTGCGAGAAAGTTGGCGACGACATCGAAGGGATGTGCAATTCCCATTTGCTTCTACTCTTAGCCCGAGGTACAGGTCAGCTGTACCCGTCTGGCTTTTTGATGCGCATCTTTCCCGCAGACGCACTCAAGCCCACCTGTCAGAAGATTGGCAGTACCTTTAGCTACAATAAGGCCCAGACAAGACAATGATTCCTATACAATTTTACGTGCTTAT
Source organism: Pisolithus marmoratus (assembly GCA_024613145.1). Taxonomy (NCBI): domain Eukaryota; kingdom Fungi; phylum Basidiomycota; class Agaricomycetes; order Boletales; family Pisolithaceae; genus Pisolithus; species Pisolithus marmoratus. Next base: position 72,640 of record JANFAE010000202.1, read on the forward strand.
GTTCATAAACAAGGAACCCTTGATTGAGATGACAGAGAATACACCTAGGGTTGACCACGAACCGTAAACATATTGACAAGCCGTTATCCTATCCGAAAGGTGTACTTGTAACTGCGGTGGGGGAAATCTTGTTGTGAATGCACGAATTAGAGACTGACAAGAGTGATATGGCCGAATGAAGTTGATCATCCCCCGAACCTTGCCAAACGACGTCTCCGTATCTCTTCTACGCTGAGTTCTCCCCCGCTCGGCCCTTCCGATTGAGCGCGGCTGATGCCATCCTCAGTATCAGACTCCGTTCCCGCCTCCGTTTTCTGCTCCGAGCAAGTGGTCGGTGCCAAAGGAGGTGATGTAAATCGCTGAGTGGGTCGTGGGGCTGGGCTAGCTGGTAGAGTAAATCCAGAAGGCACGGTTTCCAGGGATGCTCTGAGTGCTGCCTGTAAGTCTGCGTCATCGTCGTCGTATACTCTGTGCACCTGCTCAGTCGGAGGAGCTGAACGGTAGTCGTCATCATCCTCGTCGCTACCATCATCGGCAATTATGTCATGTTCCTCCCCCGAATCAGCGAGGGAGGCGGTAATAGCTCTCCGAATTTGTTCGTCTTCTTCGTCCTGAGCCGAGGATCTGAATGATCTCTCTTGGCGAGTCGAACCGAACTGCGCAACTTCAGCTTCATGCTGCTCTCGCAGAGCCATCTCCTGCTCTCTGCGCATCCTGTCCATGATGATGCGGTTCCTTTCCATTGAAGCCCTCAGAGGGTCTGGATCCGCATATCCGTAGGTTTCCCGGACCGGCGGAGAGCTGCGTTGGGCCCAGTTTGAGGACGACGTTGGGTGTGGTACCTGTCTATTACGAAATTCCGGAATTCTATCCTGATCGGCTGGAATGAAAGGAGGCGGGTAAGGGACGGTGCTGGTCGCGCTCGCCCTAGATGCGGTAGATGCAGTTGCACGATGATCTATGCCATCCCTCAGGGACGCTTGTAGAGCAGCCTGCAACTCCATGTCCTCGTCCTCGTACCCTGCGTCCAGTGGCGTACTTTGCGTCATAGATGATAAGTTGGTATTGGATGACGGTTCCGGTATGGATTCTGCAATTTCGTCCGCCCGTACGCGAGGGAGAGTGCTTCCGGATTCAGTGGGTGTTACCGCAAATACAGAATAGCCTGAAAACAACATTGAGAATAACCTGTACGTGTGTGATAAGACCAATCGCTTACCATCTTGTTCTGCCTGTTGAAGAACCATGTCGAGATAGATTTTTCCAATTCGGCGAGGCTCTGGTGCGCTAGAGTCCAAGTTGAACCAATGACCACCTTCCGGTGTGAGTCCGAAGTGGCGAAGGGTATACCAGTGCTGGTTGTGATTGAGTATGAACGCCAATTGTGTGCTACGAGAACCCCACGTGAACAGTGTGTGACAAATGACGAGAGGGACAAAAAACATACTGAGGCTTGTTATGGTACGGTCGAGTGGTTTCCGATCGCCATCGGACGAGACTGAAGTAAGTTGAATATTATCCGATGGGTATCACTGCCCGGTACGAACCTCAAACCGAATACGTTCAAGGCACTTTCCAGCACCTGTACCGAAAAATAGCCTGGAGTCTTCTTGTAAAAAAAAAAATAGAAGCCAATCTCTGATCAGAGTCGAGCCCTACCCGTATCGTCCATGTTCATGCTACCTCCGAGTTCACCACCGTTAGAGTCATTGTTATAGCTGTACTCGAGTGCATCTAGGTTACGAGCAAGTTCAGACAGATCGGGCGCGGTGAACTCGACCGGTCAGTGAGTGTGTTGCCGCGTTATCTACGTTAAAGAGCGAGACCTACGTGGTTGCCTTCTGAGGGGAGTCACGATGCTTGAGCGCGATCACGCAGAGATCTAGGATCGGGACTTACGGAGAAGCGAGTTGAGCGCATGCTGTGCACAGAGCATCGAACCTTGCTGTTGTCTCTCATGATATATGAGAGGTACGAGTCTATCGAGGCCTGCCATGATGGGAGGAGTACACTACACTCGAGCAGCTTCGGCACCATAGCACCTACCCGAGAAAGGAAGTCTGTTCCCACCGCCACCGGTAAATTCCTCGGGTCAACGAATCAGTGCGGCCCATCAGACATATGTTATTTTTAGTCAGAAGTAGGAGAGGGCAAGGTACTCATAACAGTTCATCCAAGGCCTGTCTGCCATAACCGAAGCACTGCCAACAGGCGAGCAGGAAGCCTTAAAGTTCGTAACCTAGATTATGTAACAAGTCGTCTCCGACGACGCAATATCCTTGCCTGCTGGTTTCATCTGGGTCGCTTTGAAGCTTATGATGCTGCGGAGCCACTCTAGGACCACGCTTTCGCTTTCCCAGGCATTCTCATCTGTGCTCTTCCTCGCAACCTTGTCGGGTGTCACTGCACAGAAATATGGAGCACCCTTCGACTGCGAACCGATTGTCGCGGGCGTCAGATACGATCTGACTGGCTTGAAGGGCTTGCAGGTCGTGACTTGGCAGGTCGACTCCCCGCCGAGCATGTTCGTAGACGAGCTGAGGTTTGATCTGTGCGAGGAGATACAACCAGTGTGGGGAAGGTCGGATGAGGACCAGGTTCGCACTCTCTCAGTCATTCCAGCGGCTATTCTGATTGGTGACGAAACATAATAGTGTCCGCCCGGTACCGTTGCCTGTCTCACGAAAATAAACAGAAAGGTCTCCGAGAGCATGGACCGAATAACAGCCGTCATACCCGTCGCACATGTAGCTTCACTCAACCCTGAGGTGTCGCATCTCCCGTGTACGTCTCTCCCCCAGTTGTCTCTCACTGGACATGCCATTGACGACTGCCATGTTTGCTCGTAGCTTTGGACGGTCTTTCCATAGTATTCCATGGCTCCTCCTATCCAAGCTCTTCCCCAGACTCGTCACCTCAGTCTCTCAGGATCAATCTTGCCTGTGCAGAACATCTCTCACATCCAGTGCTTGCATCTTATGAGAATGGACAAGCAACCGTGGAGTGGAATTCACGTAGCGTGTGTAAGGTGTACAAAGAACAGCCACCACCTCGAGACGATAAGAAAGAGGATGGTAGCGAGGAAAGTCCTGGCAGCGTACCCGTCGAGCACGTCGGGAGTGGTTTAGGCTCTTTCTTCCTGATGTACGTTGTGATCGGATCGTGCTGACGCTGTTCCTGTTCCTCAGCACTGACCTGTTGATAGACTCCTGCTAGCTTTTGGCGCCTACTTCGGCGTAGGCGTCTATCGCAATTATTCGAACTACGGCGCCCGTGGGTTTGACCTGATTCCGTAAGTCCTCCCAGCTAAACGCAGTTTCCCCTTACTGAATTCCTCAGACATCGAGACTTTTGGAGAGAAGTGCCTTACATGCTAGAGGACGTCGTTCACCACTTATGCTCGAATGTTCGACCACGGCAGTTCAGCCGGAGGGGTTATGTTGCTGTCTGATCCATCGTTGGGTGTTATAGGGTCTGTTGGACGATGGCATTCAAACATTTTATGGACTTGGTTTTACCCGTTGTCTGATCTATCGCCGGGCCTCGGAACACTCTATGGACTCACTCTATGGACTTGCTACTCGCACGGTAGTTACCTGTAGTAGTAACTAGTAGTGCACACTCATGTGTTGTGATGACTTGAACGAGCCACAGGCTAAGTTGACGTTTGACCCTCGTGACCGAATCGACGCGAGCCACGAAAGTCAAAAAAGTTGAACGCTCCTAACGGGTTCATTCACGTCTACTTGCTCTTCGTTGACGTATTGCACTTTATCATTGGTTCTCATTTTGAATGCGTTTGCTAGAATTACTTGCAACATGGGCAAGACATACGTTGTAACCGTAGGCACAGAGCCTGGCGTATACGACACGTGGTACTACTCCAGTTCATCGTCGATGACCACGTCGAAACTGACCAATAACGCATTCAACTTTGCATAACATTGGGCGCTTCCGCCGGGGTACTTTTTCGCAGGATTGAAGCTTCGTGGAAGATCCGGGGAGTTCAATACCCAGTGCACCAGGGTTTCACAACCAGAGAAGAGGCAGAACGAGTGTTCCAAGCTGCCTTAGCAAGAGGAGAGGTTGTTACCGTCTCACCCATTGAAGGCAAAGGCGGAACGAAACCTACGTCCAAGAAAGCCGCTGTCAAGCGGGAGAAATCGCCTCCGTCCCCAGTGCCATCCGAGATATCGCTGTTACGGACTCCCAACGCGACCGCGATAGAGACAGACTCACTCACACAGCGAGGGGTGATTCCCTCTCCACCTCCCTCTCCCGTCGGCAGGTTGCACAGAACGTTAAGGGAGAGTTCAATCCCTCCCTCTCCATTCACTGAGGTCACGCAACATGAGACGGTGGACAGAGACCTGCCCCCGGCTCATGTTAAGTGGGTTTCACCAGGGGCAGAGTTTGATTCGCCACCGGCGCATTCTGACAGTATCGAAGAGTCTCCGTTTGCCTTGATGGGCAATTGGCCGAGACACAGATCGCCCGGTAAGGGCTCGCAGACACCACCCTCCGACGAGGCTGAAGAACATGAACTGGGGAAACCTTTCCCACAGAACAGGGCTCAGGTTCCCGCACGCGGTGTGGAATACCGGACCCTTGACGAACTGGTGATTGCAGAGAATATTGATCCTCGCATTTGGCTTCCTACGCCGGTCCTACGGGAATTTGATCCTGCAAAAGTCAAATGCCGACCCCTGACAAGGTCGCCAAGTCCAGTAAAACCCGCTTCGTCAAATGATACCTCGTCGTCGTTCAAAACGCCCCCGGAATGTTCGATGACACAGCCCCATGCTGGGAGTTCCAATGTTAGGACTAGTCGTGGTAGACCTTCGCGGCTCACTCCGAGTTTATCACTACCGGACATTCCATCTTGCGAAATCGACCTTCCATTGCTTAATAGCGGGACGTCTACAAAGACGTTTGCATGTGAGCAACCAGCGGCAGATGATATATACACGGGGCAGCCTCGAACATGCAACCGCATTGATTCCCCACGGAACAGCTCCCACATCCAGGTTGTCCGAAACGAGGACGGCAACCAAGCTAGTGCTTTTAGAGTTCATTGCCCTCCTGGTTGCTTTCACGAGTCTTGTATTTCGTCCTCTGCACTTACCGTCCCAGTTGAAGAAGTTGCGAAGTCCAAGTATGTTGACGTTGCAGTTTCGCCGATTTTTCGGGAAACTCAAATCATTTGCAATGCTATACAAGTTTGCCATGCGAATCAACATCCCGCTAAGGTCGCATCACCAGCGTCCCGCGAGTCGCAGAGCTGCAGCTTCCCTGCTGGTGCTGACGTTCGATCGCCGATGGTTAGAGGGGCTCAACTCCCTTTTAGCTCTACGCAGTAGGTCCCTTGTTTGTCATAGTCTTTGCATTTGATCGCCGTGCTTGACGTGTCCGAGCGTGGACACAGTTTCCCGATCTTTCTTAATCTTGAGGCTTCAGTTGAGGATTGTGCTTGCTCACGCACCCTTGCAGGATGTGTCTGGAAAGGCCTACCCCTCCGACACATTCACCTTGGTCACGGAGTATCGTCTGGGAGTAGGAAACAATGGTGGATCACTGCGTCTCTTGATGTCGCTTTTTATATGTCGAGTTGCTGTTGTCCACACAACGCGTTGGTCGTCGCACTCTGCTGCGTCTTATGATACCCTTGCATATGTCGAGTACCGTCGCTCTGCTTGTGACATGTATGCCGCTTCACTTTGCAGAGCAGAGGGGCTGCTAGCTGAGTGCGCTTCCGTGGATACCCCTTTGCTTACGCAAATCAGTGAAGTATGATGACGTAACCTACCTCCTGCTCTCCAATCCAATTCATCATGTCGGCGAACTTGCCAAGTCACCACAGGTCGGACGGAGTGAACCGTTGGTTTGAAAACCCCTGGCCGCCAGCGAGGACCTCTTTTGAGCTATTCGTCAAGCTCGTCTCTCTCCCAGCTGCTGTCATACGTGCACTACCTCTCGACGGCATCGAGCTCATCCAACCTGTAGCTACCGTTAAACCTGATTTTTCGGTGCTCGAGACCAAAACCTCGGACAAGCTCTGCCTTCATGCGACTTGGCTTGGACATGCGGTTTGATTCTGACCGACCATCATTGATCCGTTGCACTAACCAAACGTTCAGGGTTATCTTGTGCAATTGCCCACAGTCAGCGGGACTCCCGGGGCACGCATCGCGTTTGACCCAATATTTTCGCAGTACGCTTACCAGTCTAGTTGGTTCAATGGCCTTCGCCGTCGGCTATCTCCACCTTGCAAGATCGAAGACCTGCCTGATATCGACTTTGTAGCTATCAGTCACAACCAGTGTGTATGACTACGTCATTTTATCTGCAGCCTCCAACATCTCGATGCTGCAGTTATGACCATTGCGACATTAATACACTGGTGCGGATTTGTGAAATATCCAACAGCAAGGCTACTCGGACCAACCCCCTCCGGTTCCTGGTCCCCCTCGGTGTTAAAGAGACATTGGTTTCTGGGGGCATTCCGGAGTCTCAGGTGATAGAAATGGATTGGTGGGAATCAAGTGCATACCGGCTCCCCTCCGCCCTAGATACTAGGATCGTAATTGCATGCACGCCGTGCCAACACAATAGCGGTGCGTAACCCGCAGCTAGTTATATGTTCTCCAACATGTTCCCTGCGGCTAGGGAGAGGGTTGTTGGATTATAATAAGTCGTTGTGGTCGAGTTGGGTCGTTCAAATGAGAACCGTCGACGATGAAATCATCTCTTCGGTTTACTTTGCAGGGTACCCACGCTTCGGTCATTTGATATGGTGACTCATTTCACTCTCTTCAGGGACACTGGCTACCGCACTGGGACTGGATCATGCCGTGAGTCGTTGGGAAGTGATTTAGGCTGACTACTACTAACCATTACAATCTAGCGGTCTTTCGGGGTAAGTTCGTCCTTTACCTCCGTACATCTCGTTCCCTCATGTCCGACAGAAATTGGGGATAAGTACGGACCTTTTGATGTTGCCATGATACCCATATGGCGCGGTGCCTCGCTCAACTTCCTCGGCCAGTTAGGCTACCAGGTACAACCTTCTCTTAGCTGAGGTCCTCACATCGTAGCTGAAGCTGGATAGCTGGCAGATGATACCCACCTGGCTGTGACCCATGCATCCCCAGAGGACGCTGTGCAACTCGCACGGGACGTCCGTGCTCGCCACTCCCTTGCCATGCATTTTGCAACATGGGCGGGGAGCGATCACGAAGCTAACGAACCATTGTTGAGATTGGCACGCGCCCGTAGTGGTGATTGGTGGGAGGAAGATGGTTTTGGAGCACTCAACATTGGGCAGACCGTGGCCATACCCATTAAACGCAACTAATGTAGCAGAAATTGTGGTATTATAATTAATCAGTTGTGACGTTTGCGTCCATACATAGTTGTAGTGCCGTGTCCATGGCAAGCTAGTCTTGCCACTGCAGCGCCGACAATCACCCAGGAAGCAGAGATGTCTCCGTGGTCGCCGTCGACGCCATCTTCATCACTTCCTGGGGTGGACGGCGGTGGATCTCACCTACTTTCTGAATCTCTGCCATCTTACCCTCCACAAGATACGGGTCCAGGGGGTGCCGACCTTTCGCTCTCTGAGCTTTCGCTGTCAGACAGACCGCTCAGTCGGGATGGCCCTCTGTTCAGCCTTCTTGCCCCACAACCTGCGTATACCCGGGATTTCTCAAACGAAGAGAGTGCTATTGCCGCAGACTGTGGAGAAGTTAGCGCGGACACTCAAACGGATGCTGTCGATGAAATCATTCGGGTGCCCGCAGATGCTGCGAAACCTCGTGAAGAAAAACTTCAGCGTGATCTGTTCATTCTCAAGCGGCTCAATGACTCGTTTGCGGTCCTCAGCGATGCACTAAGCACTACCAAAGGCGCTACAGAGGTGTGTATGTGCTGCTGAAAAACTACTCTACCTCGATCGCTCACGCCGGTCTCGGTCACGGGAGGTAGCAAGTGGCAGAGCAGCTGGCGCAGACAGACGCATTGCTAGATAAATATGCGAATATGCTCTCTAAATCAGAGGGAGTGACTCGACTTATATTTGACGAACGATGGGAGGGTGCAGAAGCAGTGAGTTATGCGCACGTTCAACGTCAAGATGACACTAATCATTCTACTACAGGATGAAGATACTGTTGCTCGAGAGCATGCAGAGGCCTTGGAACACGCAAGGCTCGAGCAGGAACGAGCGGAAGCCTTGCGAAGGGAAGCGGAGGAACGTGCGAGACGCGAAGCGGAGGAAAGGGCTCGACAGGAAGCAGCAGCGGCCGCTGCTATTGCGAAAACATCATCGACCCGTGCGCGGGGGGCATCTGCGAGCGCAGGTAGCGGCGTGCGCGGAGTGAGGGGTACGAGGGCGACCACAGCCGCTGCTATGGCTGCGCGCAGTGGGGGTAGAGGTGGAGGTGTTCCTCGGGGAGGTATGTACCACTGATTTGGCCTCGTAAAATTCGTTTCGTTCATCGGGAAATCCACCCGGTTGACAGGTAGCGTTCCTGCTTCGAGGGGAGGAATACCCCGGCCGAGCTCAGCGGCGGGTAGAACATCTAGCGCGCCGAGAGGTATTCCTAGGAGAAACTAAGGGCTACGCAGTGATGCGCATATCATAGGCGTCTTCAGAAGATATGGACATATCAGTGTCCGGCGTGTGGGAGAGGCGGCTCCGTGCACAAGGGTCTCAAAACGTGTCAGACTATTGGATGGTTCTAGCTCGATTTACAACGTCTCTGGTATTCTTGCTAGCGATTTCACGAAGCAATTACTAATCAGATCAGAATACAGACGGGTGTGCTCCAATCGCTTATTGCCTACTTCAAGACGAGCACAAGATGCTTGTCTTTGCCTGCCCTCACAATAGCCACCCTGCCATCCAGAAGACTATCTCGCGTCAGGCGGAGACGGGGATCGCGCACGGGCACATTGTTCACATAAAGCCCTCCCGCCAGGACCAGTTGGCGCGCAGCGGCTAATCCAAACCTTGAGTATGGCATGGAGTAGGACAGGTCTGACGAACTTACACTTGGAGGGTAGCAGCCCGTGGAGTGCAGCCAGGTTAGGTAGGAACTCTGTAAACATCTGATCTTCGCCACAAAACACCAGCCGGGGATCGTTGTGAAGTGATCTGATGATTCGATCGGCTCGTAGGGAGGAATGGTCAGTGCCGAACAGTGCTTCAGTAGCGGATTTTGCTGCAGTCAGTCCATCCTCTGTGGAAGAGAAACAGCTATTAAGTGTGAAGTTACCCACAACAGATCACTGACCGCCATGGACCAAGAGCGTGACCTCCTCAGCGAGTATTCTTTGCGCTATCCGATGTTCGGGACGAGCCTCGTGATCTTTCGCAATCGATTCTATCTCCTCCACTGGTAACAGGGTCAACATCTTCAGGTACTTTACGACATCTGCGTCAGCTGTCCTTAAGAAAAACTGTCGGGTGAAACGGTTACCATAACCGAGGTCCTAGTCAAACATGACCTACTTGATAGAAATCCAGGTAGCTGCTGAGGCTCTCGTTCAACCAGATAGCATTTCCCGCGCTTTTTCCAAATTTCTCTCCCGAAGAAGTCGTCAGAAGTGGGGTAGTCAGCGCAAAACCTTTCTCATCGCACTGCTCAGCAGCGGTTGCACGACCAAGTTGTGCCTTATTGATGAGCTCAAGACCAGACAGGATATTTCCCCATTGGTCAGAACCGCCAATTTGAACTGTACATCCTTTCGTTCTGTATAGCTCATAGAAATCGTAGGCTTGTAGAAGTTGGTATGTGAACTCGGTGAAATTTACGCCTTGTTGCGCACTCATGCGAGAGCGTACACTGCAATCAGGTTAGATAATAATTCAGAAATGTTTAAAAATATATATTGTCGATAGCCCGAGACACACCTGTCTCTGGCGAGCATCTGGTTGACGCGAAAGTGAGCCCCTGTGCTACGCAAGAAATCTAAGAGATTAAGGTCCCTCAGCCAAGTGATATTGTTGAAGACCTGAACTTCTGAAATAGCAGAAAGTTGGACGGATCCTCTGGAAGCCGCATATACCGCTGCGCGACTGAAGAAACTGCTGATAGCAGATGTGAGTTTGCTGGCATTGGATTCGACCTGCGCGGTATCGGCAATCTCTCGCTCCGCCGAGCGGCCGGATGGGTCGCCAACAAGGCCAGTCGCACCCCCTATCTGCTACCGATTCAAAGAGGTTACGCATGGTGTTACATTATCCACTCACGAGAGCAATGATGTTATTTCCCCGCAACTGGAAATGTAGTAAGCATAGCAGTGGGATGAGGTGACCGGCGTGTAGCGACTTCGCGGTAGGGTCAATACCAGCATAAACTGTCCGGGAACATTTTCTTAAATGGTTGTTTAACTCGTGCGGCCTAGCTGACGCAGTCATTGTATGGCACAGAAATACGATCAGAAAGGGCTCACCGCGTCACATCGGCTACAAAGCCTCTGCAAGTCAGCTCTTCTATAAGGGTCCTGTCACTATGATATTTTCTTGACAGGTTTCTTTCACAGAAAGAGAGGTGACCACGCGAGCAGGCCCACCGAGGAACCAAGCGGAACATTACAAGTGACGGGTTGGACTCCGGTAACGAATTTCTGATCACGTGTCCTTGTATGGGCACAGCCACCAATAGATAATACTTGAGATCTGCAAGAGTTCATTAGGCACTGCAGACAATGGAATTCGAGGTTATCGCGACGTGCAACACTACGTGTGCTCGTGTATGCCGCATGAAATTAGCTCGTGAGTGGCTTTTGCCCTCCACTTGCAAATCGTCCTCGCATGAACGAGCATGAGCAGATGGCGTCACGATGCTACCGACTTTCATGCCCGTAGCCACTCAGGCTGCTATCAAAGGCCTAACCCCAGAGCAGCTGGAGTCACTCGGAATTACTCTTATCTTGAACAACACGTATCATTTGAATTTGAGACCCGGAATCAAGACATTGAAGGAAGTAGGCGGTGCACATATATTTCAGGGCTGGAATCGAAACTTGTTGACCGTAGGGGGTTCGATCCTCCCAGGTTTGTACCGTCGTGACATAGTCCATCCAGGATAGCGGTGGATTCCAATTGGTATCCCTGAGTAAGTTCACCGAGATCACGGAAGATGGCGCTCTATTTTCTAGTCCGTTCACCGGAGAACCGACGATGCTAACAGTAAGGCACACTTGTGTGTGGACAAAGATAGACGCTAATGCATGTGTAGCCCGAAGAAAGTATCTCGATACAGCATTCTATTGGTGCCGATATCATTATGCAGCTCGATGACGTCGGTAAAGTACTCAGCAGCAGTTGTGTACGACTGTGTTTTTATGTCCATTAGTTAGCAGTCTCACTGTAGGGCCCCGTGTCGCGGAAGCCATGGAACGGTCTGTGCGCTGGCTCGACCGTTGTATCGAGCAGCACGAGCGATCGGGTCGGCGTGACTGCCAAAATTTGTTTGCGATCGTTCAAGGGGGCCTGGACGTCGAGCTGCGTGATCGATGTTTACAAGCCATGATCGCAAGGAAAGATCGCGTGGCTGGGTACGCCATCGGAGGGCTCAGTGGAGGAGAGGAGAAAGGTATATGCTCCCCTCGTTTTTATATCTTACCAACGTTGACACATTTCTAGATGTGTTTTGGAGAATGTGAGAGCCAGAACCGAGCAGAGGGGTCGTTTATTTCTGACAACTACTAGCATCAAGCAGTGTGCGGAACAGTTACCCGCTGATCGTAGGTGTCGATGATGTTTCCAGCACGGCTCTCTTCCTGACTCTTCAACAGGCCCACGATATGCGATGGGAGTTGGCTTCGCAGAAGGTGGGTATATGATTTACTTGTACCATTTAGCCGTTCACCACATGTTACTTTAGACCTTCTGGTGTGCGTGGCGCTGGGTGTTGATATGGTGAGTTGGTTCATCGTGCGGATACAGCGCGTTTCCTCAGTGTTAGCAGGCGGATTGCGTATTCCCTACTCGGACAGCAAGGTTTGGCGTGGCTTTGACTTTCAAGGGGCCCCTTAATCTTCGTGGGTGGATATTCGAGAATGATGGCCGACTTCGTTTACTCCATCATAGGGTTAAAAAAACACGCGGAAAGTATGGAACCAATAGATGGAAACTGCCCTTGCCCAACTTGTTCCAGCAAGATGTCCCGCGCCATGCTCCACCACACCGTCACAATAGAGACGGCTGGGGCTCACGGTATCACCTTTACCCCCGTAATTTTCTTTTCTTGCTGAGCATTATCGCGCACCACAGCGGTTACACAACACAACCTGATGTTCCAAGCTCAAGTAATGGGTCGCGCAAGAGATGCTATTATAGAAGGGAGATTTCCAGATTACCTTCGAACCTTCTTCGAAAGTTACTTTGGCGACCGGGGTTATCCTGAATGGTGCGTCAACGCTCTTAGGAGTGTGGGGGTAGATTTACTAGAGGGAAGGAACCTCCCCCTAATACCGGGGTCAGGTGCAAAATGGGAATACTCTGATGCGGCTTAGGGAAGTACGAGTATACAGGCATTGGGTCCAGCGTAAATGCGTGCTATCGCTTGCCTTTACGACTCGGGCGTGCGTTCTTTGCCCTTTTCTTCTCCATCATTTTGCGGGTCTTGTGGATTTGCTCGACGGTCTTAAGCTCATTTTTGAGGCGGCTAATGGACTTTCCGTCACGTCGTCTGCCAAGTTTCTTGGTCCTTGTGTCAGACAACTTGTCAGGTCCTCGAACATTACCCTCGACGGCCCCCACTTCCTCCACCTTCTTCTTCAGCTGCCTTGCCTTTCGTTCGTAATCTTTGTGGAGCCTGTCTAAAGGCTTCGCTTCGTTTACTTTGTTATGTTTCCACCTTTTCCCGCCACGCCCTCCCAATCCATCCTTCTTCCTAAGCTCCTGCTCTCCGACCTTGGGTAGTGTCACCTTAGCTTTCTTCTGCCATTCCTCAAATCGACCACTCCTATACGTTGCAGGAAGTCGTGTTCCACTCTCTGTGCGCACAAGCTTTATGTTATCGGCTCCTGCACCATCTCCCTTGACGAAGTTCTTTTTTTTTCTTATCCCAAGTAAGTTTGTGCCGTTGCCGTTCCGCGACTGCCACATCTCCAGAAAGATCGAATGATGCGCCATGAGCCTGTGCCGTGAATGAAGAAGCACCATCTGCCAACGAGTATCTAAAGTCTTCCCCGTAAGCAAATCCAGCGAAACAACACAACGGTTATCGTACCCTTTCTCCGTGTGAGAGTCTTTTTGATAATGGGACAAATAAAAGCCGTCATCGCGAAAGCTGTTTTTCCCCTTCTGAGACGAGGCACCAAATACGGCCTAAGGGAATCAGTTTCGCGGTGGAAAGCACATTACATGATCCATACGCACTGCAACATCGTCCTCGTCGGCTATCTCCATGTCAACATTATCATTTTCCATAGTATGATCATCGTCATTAGCCACTGACTCTTCGGCGGTCGCGGATGACAGTCGCTTCCTCTTGGCAACCTTGGCTAATGCTTTCCTCCTTTCCCTCATCAACGCTACTGTCTCCGCATTCGCCTTCCCACGCGTCCCAGTCTCGAACACCGTTTCAGTAGGCGTGAACGAATTAACAGCACGAACTATCGAGAGTCGCTTTTCTTCCAGTAACCGCTCGTCCCCAAAGTTATTTCCCGTATTGTCCTCAAGCGTATGCTGCATGAGCGCCAGTACAGGGTGCGCACCATCTGCATTGGTTGCCCATCCACCTCCACTCTTTGTCAACTCCTTTGCTCGTTTGTAACTCGCCGCGCTGGCCTTCCCTCGACTACGTTCGTACATGGATTGCCCGCGTTCCATCACTCCACGTAGGCTGGCCAGGTTACTTTGAGTATTATCTAGCGATCGGATGTACTCGACTTCCACATCAATCGTATCCCGCGAAAACGGTCCGAGGATTAGCGATTGCGTATATGGAACTTCTGAGGTACGAGCAGCAGGAGGGTGAGAATTGGTGTTCAACAGCGGTCGACCAAGGAAAAGCTGCAGGTCACTAAGGTACGCGGCTTCAGAGTGGGTTACGAAACTCCAAGCCCATCCCCTTCTTCCTGCACGTGCCGTTCGCCCTACACGGTGCACGAAAACGCGAGCGCCGACAGGGAAGTCGTAGTTGACAACATGTTCCAGAATCGGAATATCCAAGCCGCGAGCTGCGACATCGGTTACGACCAGGATCTGTGTCCTCTGCGCGAGGAACTGAGACATTTGATACGTTCTACTTGATTGCACAAGCGACCCGTAGAGGGAGGACACAGCGTAGCCTGCAGTTGTAAGCAATGCGGTTAGGTACTCAACATGGTGCTTGGTTGCTGCAAACACGAGAGTCTGATGTGGTGCAGTCTGCATGGAATACTTGGGTTTTGCTTTGCCTTTGCCCTTAATATCCTTGTCTTGATCATCACCGGAAGTGCCATGTGAATGGCCAAGAGGAACTTTGATGACATCCCGAAGTAACGAGAGCAAACAAGCGTCCTTCTCTGCCTGCTTCACAGAGAAGAAAGCCATACGAAGGTCCGTGCTGATCTTGGACTCCGCGTCTAAGCGGACAAGTTTGGGATTTTGCAATCCTGCTTTCGCAAACTCTACTAGTGACTTTGGAAGGGTGGCGGAGAACAGAAGAGTTTGTCGGGATGTGGGTAAGCGCGCTAATATTTCCGTAAGGGCGGTAGAAAAACCTAGCTCGAAGAGGCGATCGGCCTCATCAAAGACAACATATTCAGCTTTAGTAAGAGACAAGTTCATCTCAACGATCAAGTGGAGAAGGCGGCCAGGGGTTGCGATGATTCTGGGGCGAGGTTAATAAAGTTGGCAAGTGGACGTCGGAGGAACAGCACACTAACACGTCTGGATTACTGCTTATCATCTCGAACTGTTCATCCATACTTTCTCCTCCTACAACCAGACCCCAGCGTAGGGTTTCACCCCGATCAACTTTGGCGACATCTTCCTTATCGACACCATCCCCAGCATGATGTCCGCCGTCGTCGCGCCAACCCTTGATGAGGCCTTTCCCAACCTTGAGGACTTGAAGAGCAAGTTCTCTGGCTGGGACGAGAATGATGGCACGCACACCAAAAGCATGCGAGTGGCGACCACCAAGACGTTGCAGCAAGGGTACCATGTACGCGAGGGTCTTTCCTGATCCTGTCCGTGCCATTCCTACAACGTCTCTAGGTGGCGAGGCGAGTAAGGAAGGAATGGTTGCACGCTGAATCGGGGTGGGTGTGCGATACCCTTGAATAGTCAAGGCACGAAGGAGGAATGGGTGGAGACCTAACAGAGACAAGAGGGTAATCAACGATCGTCGCTAGACGTAGGGTGAACATACCCATGCTCTGGAAGCTGCCGCCGCCAACTTCTCCTTTGGCCTTTCCTTTGCTCTTGGTTTTTTTGAGAAGTGCTGTCCCTCCTTTCATGTTTCTCTTTGCAATAGAGCTATTGATAAAATCTTGGAGTTCTTCATCATCAGTGGCATGATCCTGGATGTCTGATAATTCGCTGCGTGCATGCTTCCCGGCCAAAGCTGATGATATGTCAATGTCATCGTCTTCCGCCTGAACAACTGAGAAAGATGAGTCGGAGGTTTCTTGATCGTCTTTCTCTGATCTCAATCGCTTCCGTCCTGCCATTTGCACAGAAAGAACGGCCGAGAATGGTCGGTCAGTCGAGACGTGGTGATTTCTGAATCTCCTCCCAAGACATTTTTTGCTTTCCTCGATTAGTCGTGTTATCCAGCTTACCTAATCACATGTGGTAGGGCGTTAAACGCATGAAATGTAAGCCGTTGGACCCGTTGTACATTGTCAGGAATTCCGCTTGGATGCCTGGCGAAATGGAGCGATCGTGCACAATAGCTACTGTATTCCAGATTGCAGTCGTAGCTGACAATGATTCAATTGTCCACCGTGTGCCGGCGTTGCACATCACGGCGCACGTATGCGATCCAGGGAGAATGCAATGTCTTCCCTACTTCGGGGACATTCCCATCCACCGATCACGGTGGAAGTTGGGCAACAGAGGTACGCGTAACGTGTGTTGGAGACGGTGATCCCAGCAACTCATGTCTACGAGTGAGGAACTAGAGTACATAACAAGTAGTGCTGTGTTCTGCACGCCAACTGCGTCGCTGTTTGCAGACAGAGATCTACACCTTGCTTGCAAGTACGTAGTGTTCTTTGAAATATGTACTTGGCATATGTCCAATTGTTCAAATAGCACCAGACGCGTGCTCCCCCCATGTGATGGATCACGTGATTCTGTTATACAATGTGGTGGTGGCTGAAAAAACTGTACAGATTGGCGGGGTTTGCCGTGTAAATGGAAGGACGTTAACTTACACCGTCCAGTCGACTGCATCGACCGCAAGAATGGGCTGTACGTCCAAATGCTAGATTTTTGGTTGTACGATTGCCACTGATTCACGCACCCGCTAGCCAACAAACCTCGTGGACTTCAAGCCGCTCGCAAGCTCCGCAATGACCGACGCGTCAACCGCTGGGTATTGGCGTGCCATTCCCCTTGTGTGTTTTAAACAACTGACATGATTATCAGGCGGATAAATCATACAAAAAGCGTGCTCTTGGTAACGTTTACAAGACGTCTCCAACTGGTGGATCGTCGCATGCAAAGGGCATTGTACTTGAAAAAGTCGGCGTTGAGGCTAAACAGCCTAATTCCGCCATTCGCAAGTGTGTGCGTGTGCAACTTATCAAGAATGGAAAGAAGGTTACGGCTTTCGTACCTGTGAGTACTTTAATCTGGATTCCAAGAGTGTGATTTACGAGTCTTCATTCAGAATGATGGTTGTCTGAACTTTGTCGACGAGAACGATGAAGTTCTGATATCGGGTTTCGGTCGTAGTGGAAAGGCCAAGGGTGATATCCCCGGTGTGCGGTTCAAAGTTGTCAAAGTTTCCGGTGTCGGCCTCCTTGCTCTCTGGAAGGAGAAGAAGGTGGGTCTCTACGTGGTCCCAGTTACACAGGTAACTGACATTATCCGCTCGCCCTCAGGAAAAACCAAGATCATAAGGAGTATATAATTCTTACTGCCATTATCATGTTCCTGCACTATGATCATGCATGTATTGCTCACTGATTTATGCTTGCCAAACGAAAGCTTCAGCTGAAGGGCCACACTTTCTGCCGTCGAGTGAAAGTGTTGGCATTATTATTTGCACACATAAGGTGATGATGCTAATACCATAATGCAAAAGGGTAAAATAAAACGCATATCCATCAATCCATCAATATTCCCTGTCCTTGCATGTACTTCCTGAGATCCCTCATCAACTCCAACTGTTCGTCAACTGACAAACCGCTAACAATCATCTGCAAAATGGATCCAACCGTAACATGATGTTCGCGAATGAGACTGCTGTAGTAGACGTAAGTAAATACACCCATCAGAAATCTGGCATGAGGTTCAGTATGTTTCAGGGGTCCTTCCAGCGGGCGACTCACTGGCAATCCATGCGATCCGTCATGCCACCGTGTCCTGGGATGCTGTGACCAAAGTCCTTGATGTTAAAGGCACGTTTGAAGCCTGATGCAAAGAAACCTCCGAATGGTGCAACGAGTGAGGCAAAGACGGCAAAGACCAGCAAGTGAAGTTGGTAAGGAACATATGGTATGACGACTACCGGACGTCCAAGCTGCAAAAAAAAGGGTCAGCAGCAACAAGCGGCATGTGGCTGTTAGGCGCACAATCTGCGACAAAAAGACTCGGAGAGGTGCCCATATCTCCCACTCCCTTTGAACGAAAACAGGGTTGGGTACGCATTGAACATCGCTCCAGATGCTAACTCCGAGATCATGCACGGGACAGGTCATATATTTGAACTGCATGAAGTAAGAACCCCAGAGGACACTGAAAATAAGCGTGCTCCAGAAGGCTCCTACGAAGCCTTCAACAGTCTTCTTTGGAGAAAGCTTGATGAGTGGAGTGCGGCCAAGGGTAATACCCCAGATATATGCAAATACATCATTGCAAATAACCAACGAGGCAGGTACCCAAAACCAGATCAAGCCTTCCAAGATGTTGTTAACAATGAAATGGCTGCAAGTATCGTCAGAGTGACTGTCACCTTGCGTATAGTTTATCCTTACCTAGAGACAACGATAAGAAGTAGACTCATGTGAACCCAGCAAAACAGGCCAAATTGTTGCTTCAGGTAACCCCGCTTGAGAGACATCACGAAGCCCATGAAACCTATTGTGTACAAAGTAAAGCTGATGATTCTATGGTTCATTGCAAATGGCAAAAGTTGACCATCGGTGAAGACAACGTGCTGGGGAACGTGAGCGATGAACTCCATGGTTCAACAGGGTGATATACCTTGAAATAGTATATGATACTTTCACCATAGAGAAAGTAGTTCGTAACTGCAAAGAAGTACCAGTTCAAGGTCTTGCTCCATGGGTCCTTCTGCCCTCGAGCGTCGGCATCGACAGAGTCTGGTGCATGGTCCTTCAGTGAGAAGAGCGCCGTCACCTCCCGGTACACTAGGGCTTGGCATAGCATAACCAGAATGATCATGTACGCATGGCCCATAAGTAGAAGAGCTGGGACTGTATTCAATCTGTCTGGTCAGAGACAGATGTAGTTCTGCCACATACCGACGAACCCTCCAATCATGATGAAAGTCCATAGCGTCCTCGTAATCATGTTCTGTCGCTTCTTACTGCGCTCGATATCCAAATCTTTTGCATCAGCTTGGGCGGCTAGTCCTGCGGTTGCTGGTTGTGTGGTGACGGTACGCTTGTCCGCCTTGGATATTGTTCCGGTCTTCTCTGGTAACGGTGGAAGTGCTGTGCACCTGGCACATCAAGCAACCCGTTCGACACCGCGTCAAAAGAACCACGTACACTGGTCAGTTTTGTTCGAAAAACTGTCATTAGGAATATGTGATGGCGGTGAGGCCGTCTCCCGATCACTCTCGATGTTCGAGTAGGGTGGCTGATGTTCACCCTCCGAAGAGAAAAGTTCATCCTCTGTAAGTACCGTCGAACCTATCGCCGATTTCTCGAGCGACGAGATAGCCTTGGATGAGCTATCTGTTATGCCAGCTTTCGCGGCAGCTTTGAGTTGCTTTCGCTTCTCCGTACGAGCAAGCTTGGCGGCTTTTTTTTGTTGCGACTTGGACAGCTTCGGAGGCTCCACGCTGCGGAATAGTGGTCGTGTGCATGAAATGAGTGGATGCCTGAGAGAACAAGAGGTTACATACCTGCCAGGTTGCGACGAAGGAGGACCGCCCGAAGCTTCTTCCTCGTCCTCTGATTGTTCTACGTCCTCGATAGCGAGGGCGTCGAACGCTGACTTGGTAGCGAATAGCTTTGTGTCCGCTCGCTTGCTCATGGGTAAAGAGCAGTTGTCGTGATAGTCGTGGAAGGATGGGTATGTCGGTTAATGTGTAACACGGACTTCACCCCCCACTCAGGTTGTCGTTGCGGCAGGACGGTTGATGGTGGTTGGTCCTGACTTTATACCCAGACCTGGACAACTCAGCCAAACAGTGACATGCGAAGTGGACAGGTGGCCTCCACATGCAGTTGCGTTGTAACCCAAAAACATGTTACATACTCACTGGGGGCAAAAACCAATGTTTAGTAAACAAAACATTGAAAAAGCAGATACTATGTTTCAAAATACAAAGAGAACATGGTAAAAATATTTAATCTTCTTAAACATA
Source organism: Pisolithus marmoratus (assembly GCA_024613145.1). NCBI lineage: Eukaryota > Fungi > Basidiomycota > Agaricomycetes > Boletales > Pisolithaceae > Pisolithus > Pisolithus marmoratus. The sequence goes on from JANFAE010000202.1 coordinate 92,370, forward strand.
GTATCTCTTTCTTTCATGTTCTTTTACTGTTTGTGGCCCAAATATTGGATAATGCTTCCAGTGTACTGTTAGATACCTGGTGCATGTATGTCTCTATGCAACAAAATATAAATCAGGTCCATTCTCTTCCACACCATGGTATTGACAGGCACATGCAGAATAATGATAGTGTTCACCCAGGAGTTGAATCAGAACTTCCAGTCGGACTCCGCTTCCATGGCCCACGGGACTATCCCAAGGTTGTCAACGCCAGCATACGGATGACAGAACCATACCCACATTTGGTTAGCAAGGTCTTAGAAAATATCTTCTCTATAGGGACATCATGGATTTTGCACCACGCGGCGGTAATCCTGGGAAACAAATGTGAGCACTTGGCCTATGGAAATCGGTGCAGTTTACCGAGGATCGAGATAGTTAATCTTGCTGTTTACATAGAGCAATCGTGAGCGTACACCATTCGGCCGAAAGGATAGGGCGACACCGACCTAGTACCCAGCGCAACTTCTTTACCCGCTTCCCGGTCATCCATCTGTAATTTGAATGTCTTGATCCTCTCGTCTAACTTCTGTATACTCTCCTCAATTCTCTCTGCAGGACGTTCCCTCTTTAGTGAAGCACTTCCAGTTCCTCGTTCCTTGGCGATTCTCTTGAATTCCGCCTCAATGGCCGCTATCTTCTCCCGAAGGATGGATTCGTCCTGAGGTTTGTTACCTTCTTGTACTAATTTTTCATTATCCTTTGCAAATTTCTTTTCCGCCTTCTCTATGTCTTTCTTCTTTAGGTTTTCCTCATGCTCCACGATCCACTCGTCATCCAAATCAGATTCATCGTCTGCATACTGCTTCATCTTCCGGTATTTGGGATCGATGTTGAAAAGAACGTGGCGCAGTTTCATATGGTCGTACTTAAGGGCACGGAGCTATGCACTCGACGGTCAATGGACACGTAGCCGTATAAAGTACAACGTACTCTATCACGCATTTTGCCCATAGATTGCTCGTGAGTCTTGGGTACGCTCCGCTGATGGTTACAGAGGATGGCGACCATGCGGTTGGCGTGGTTATACGCATTCAACTTCTCCTGCATAGTTGCAACCTTTGGTGTACCTTCGTCCAACTGTTGCTGGAACGTTATGGAGGCGTTGTAGGTACGGAACACCTTAGCTGTTAACCCTTTCATGTACGATTGCAAGTGCTTGTTCAGGAGTGCAGTCTAACGGCTCGTCAGAATCAAACAACAGGCGAAGAGCTGACGGCTGAATTACGTTGACGCGATCAAATAAGTTGTCGCTGTCCTCCTTGTTCTCCTTAAACAGCCGGACGTTCTTGAACACCTGAGCATCCACTGGTACCCGATTGTAGTAGCGAATGGAATCTTTACCGAGGAAGTCAAAGACGATGAAATTCGGTGCCTCCAGTGTTACATGCTCGCAGCGCAACGAACAACAGCCGACGGTATCTGCTTCATCTTCCCCCTTCTCATTGCCAGCACGAAGAGCCAGTCGGTCGATGAAGTACATTGCAGTCGCTCGCTGTCTATCAGCCATGACTTTACTCTTCAGATCAGCCGTGTAGTCTATGCGAATTCTATCGACATATTTCTAAGTGACTATCAGCATCCGAATGACGGAATGAACATAGACCCGACCTTCAGCTCTCGAGACTTCTCAAATTTCGACATGTCACTTTGCCCCTTCAGTGAACTGCCGGCGGCTAGAAAAACATATTTATAGTTGCCGTTGACATTCTCCACCCAGTTAGCGAGCCAGGTAACGGTCTTATCGTGCACCACTGCTTTCCAGGTGCCAGGCATGTTAGGCACAGGGATCGGCACGCCTTCTCCAATATTAAGGGTTATGTCCTCAGGTCGTACGCGAAACTGCTCGCCAGGTGACGTCCAGATGATGTTTATCCACGTCGCTTGTGCTCACCTTTAAAGCTCCCTTCTTCGGGTGGTCACCGCGGCCACGGAATAACCCCGGTGGTTCTACCCTGAAATTGCCGACTTTCTCCTTGCGACCGTCGAGGAGGCAGTAGGTATATATCTCTTCCATCGCGTCCTTCTGTTTCTTTAGTTCCTTCTTTTCTGCGGGGCTGAGAGCCTTCTTCTTTGCCTTCTCTGCCTCGAAATATTCGTACATTGGCCTAAAATCACATGAGTCGAAAGTGGTGATTTTGATGCCATTGCGCTGAAGCGCCCGTCAATGGACTCTGCCATAACGTAAACGGAAATTACGCACGGGAGGGTGATCCTTTAACACCTTTAACCAATCTTCAAAGAAATTCTTATTAAAGGTCTTGTCTTTCGCATGATCCGTCTCCAGCATAGCAGCATAGAAACCAGCGACCTCCTCCGATTCAGGAGGAAGATCCACCTCCCTGCCTGGAATACGAGCTTAGTTTGCCTCAATTGAGACGCAGGCATGCAAACCTTTGTACTTCATCTTTACATGAGACGGCAATGGCTCATAAGGCGGGGGGAATATCACGCCATTGTGCTCTAGAGTTTGCCACTTCTCTTCACCATCGTTCTCTTGCTGAGCTTCCCACCATCGATATTTTTCTTCTTCTTCATCCATCTCGTCGTTTTCTTCACTTTTCTTCGACTGGCTCGGCTTCGGAGTACCAGAACCTTCCTTCTTTGTCTCTTGCTTGGTGACCCTCTTCCGCTTTGGCTTAGTTTCTTCATCACCGAAGGCAGTACCATCAGCATTACTCTCGGTTTTGACTTTCGTCTTCGACCGCCTCTTTGGTGGGGGACGCTTGTCCTCCGGGCCAGATGAGTCCGGCATTTCAGACTTTTCCTCTCGCTTAATTCTCTTTTTGGGAGGCGCCCTGGCCTTCTCCTTCGCTTTGCCATTAGTCTGCTTCAGCTTGTCCGGGACTGCTCTCGGTATAGAAACCCCATGCGTAGTAACTGACACGATCGGCTTAGCGGGCGAAGATGATGCGAGAGGAACGTCATCGTCGCTGCTGTCGGACGCTTCACCTGCATCCCGTTTCCGTCGCAGCGGGCGGACGGGCGCCTGTCCACCCATGACCTGCGACTTACAGACATAATAGGTGATTCGAGAAAAGGCGCGCCCACGGCAATGCACATACCAAGGGCATCTCATCCTCACTCATGGCAGAGTCGTCCGCGAATCCATTGAGAGAACTATTGCCATTGGTAGTGACAAGGTTCGTCGCGCTTGTGCTGGCCAAGGTGCCAAGGGGAGTATCTTCGTCGGAGGACATGCCTTACTACTGAGGAAATTCCTGCTGAGACAAAAATCACGAACTGCATCAGTGAAGAGAAGTAGTCAGTTGCAGCGAGTGGCGAGGTACATACGGTCAACTGTGTGTTGGAGGGTTCTCTGTTGCAGTTCACAAAGCAAAATTCTCTTCAAGTCCCGATGCACCTGCCCTAGACCAGCCACGTGATCCCGACACAAGGATTCCACTCTTCCCCCGACCTCGCCGACATTACTTGTCGTATACACCCAGCTCTAAGGTGAGACGGACGTGTGCTTTGCGTCGCTAAGCAAGTCAATCTTATATGTTTTGTTTTCAGGAAATATTATGGCCAGCCAGCCGCCACTTTTCAGAGACCCCTGGGCGAAGAGAGAGGCTTGGCGGAAGCATCCCGTCTTTTCAAATAGGGCCATGTTTTCCAGCATGTTTCCCGGCCTAGGCATAGCCGTAGTCGCTTTCACTACCTATGTTATTGTGGACAACTTTTACGGGAAATCCCATGGTCAAGGACACGGGCACTGGTTCTTATAAATGTGCGTTGTCCTCCACTCAATGTGCTGACATGCGGGGACTCAACGTTCGTGCACCAGCTTACTATTAGTAGCTTGTTTCACCTTCCGCTCTCCACTGCATGGCCTGGTTACCTACTTTACACGCGCAGGGACTGGTGGTCGTGAAGTTACCTTACGTTTCCATCGCGTGGGTCGCTAGAGATATCTTGTAGATCATCTGCGTCTCCACTGACGTGAAGCATGCATGAACACATTCCGCTGTTCCGCTCTCAATGCCATGTCAGTAGGTATATACCCATTCATAAGTTGGATGTGGTCCATAGATGTCTGCATGACGCCATGCAGCAGGACTAATGGAGGCCGAGACGAGGCTCGGCAAAATCGCGTCCTTTTTGCAAGTACCAACCACTACAGCACCCTGCTTCATTTTAGCCTTTAAGGTATCTCTTGTACACCGCGTTGTCCGTCTCCTCAACATAATAGTATCCTAACTTGTCCAAGAATTGTTGAAATTGATCGTAGTCCTCAGGTGGCACCTGGATCCCGGCCAGGACCTTGCCCAAATCTGTATTCGTCAGCACTACTAAGATGTCAAAAAGAGGGATATTACAGACCTGCTCCGTGATAACGGTAATGGAAAAGTGTGATATTCCAACCCTGATGAAGTCCAGACAGGAATGTGCGAAGGGCCCCAATCCGTTCGGGGAACTCTGCACAACCAAAATCATTACGGTTAACATAACGAAGTCTAGACCCCAAACTGTACACATACCGAACCGGAAAAGACGTTCGTAGGGCACAACGACAGACCTACCAACCATATACTTCACATGCGTCTTCGCCATCTCGTCGTCACTTATATCGAAAGCGGACATCTCAGCTTTCCCGATAGCACTGAGGACCTCTGCAACTTCCTTTTCGCGCGAAAAGGGCTCGACTCTGAAGGAGAGGAAAGCATGTGCACGTTCTGATGAGCTGTATCGATAGACAAATTCGGTTACGGCACGCGGGTGGATAATAGAGTGTAGAGCAAAGAAACTGGATAGTTTTCAGCACTTAGGCATAGGGATACCAGTACATAGTAACTGCTACCAACTTACCTTCCGGGTCTCTCTGGAAGCTCCACGCTCAAAAGAACTTCTCGGCCCTCACCCAGTTCAGCGCGTTCTGCAACAAACCGAAGCCGATCGAAGTTCATGTTTGCACCACTTACGACGGCAACGAACGACTTCTGGGCACCAACGAGTCTGTTGTTAATAACATAGCGCTTCAGTCCGGCGAGGGCCAGTGCGCCAGCTGGCTCGGTGATGGATCTTGTTTCTGGCCAACAGAGCGATTAGCAACTGATTGTATCACTGCCGCTGATACTCTTACCTTCGAATATGTCTTTGATGGCAGCACATAATTCATCGTTGTTGACGAGGTTAATTTCATCCAGGAGTCGCCGACAGACGCGGAAAGGCTCCGCTCCAACGATGCGGACAGCTGTACCATCGCTGAAAGGTCCGACTTCCGGCAAGGTGACACGCTCCCCTTTTTTTAGACTCTGATACATGGCATCCCCGTCCACGGTTTCTACACCATATACCTTGGTATTTGGGCTACCGATGCGCTTCACGTATTCGGCAATGCCAGCAACTAGTCCGCCACCCCCGACTGCAGCAAATATACCATCGAGGTGCGTCGCGTCGGGAAATTGCTTGAGAATCTCCATACCGATGGTTCCCTGGCCGGCGATGACGAGAGGATCATCATAGGGTGGGACAAAAATAAGGTTGTGCTTGGCTGCCAGGCGTGCGCATTCAGCCTTGGCTTCGTCGAAGTCCGAACCGTGCAAGACAACATTAGCACCTAGGCGTTCGACGTTGCGGACTTTGATGGATGGGGTGCCTTGAGGCATGACGATGGTGCATGGAATGTTAAGTTTGGTACCGGACAGAGCGACCCCTTGGGCGTGGTTACCTGTAAAGAGGGTCACAGACACGATCTTTTGTACAGAACCTGATGCTGTGGGGAGGGGTTCATCGCAAGGGTACGCACACTAACCAGCACTACAGGTGATGACACCCTTCCACCGCTCCTCTGCCGGCATGTTGGCCATGAAGTTATAGGCCCCTCTTACTTTGAAACTGAAGACCTCCTGAAGGTCTTCACGCTTGAGCCAAATCTGGTTTCCAAGCTTTGCAGAGAGATTTGGGGCATAGACGAGTGGCGTTTCCTTGATGATATCATATACTTTTGCAGTCAAGATAAGCCTGAGGTAATCTGGTTCGTTTGACGCCAGTAGATCATGGGTGGATAGCCTTGGATAGGATAGCGGCTCTGGTGCCTTGGACGAGTATTCGAGCATTGGACGTGGCTGGATTAAAAAGTTTTGCTGTTGCTTCGCGTTTTATGCAATGATAGTCTTTTGACTCGACCGCGGCAACTACCGGATCACCGGTACATATACATATATACTTTGAGTCATGAACTGTACAGCTCAACAAGGTTACGATACAGGCTTGGTGGCAGGTACGATTGGGAATATGATCTGACGCTGCAGCCAGCAAGTCTGATGCAGACTTACTCACGGTTGAACGTGTACCGTTGACCGAGTTGTAAAGCTATATGAAATGACAACAAGGCAAGATCGATCACAGGTACTGATGACCGTGTGATGGAGACTCCGCGTAGAATGGGATCATAGGACAAGATTGGCTGACTACGTTACCAAGTAGCTGAGGTGTGAATATCACTAAATACCTCATCGGCCCGCAAGTTGAACAGCAAGCCAAATAGAGAGGTGGAGGATCTGCCAGGTCGCCCAACGACGATTATCCGGTGTTCCAGGGACTGGTTACAAGCGCATGTCGCGTGCGACGATGTTTGTCTGTGATTCCTCCTTGGACGCGTGGGCGCGCAGTGATCACGTGGACGAAAATCAGTGCACATACTCCTCGAGTGCAGACGAGGGTGTTTCCATCGGGTAGGCTTGAGAGTCAGACGCAGACACTTCCAGGCGATCCAGGGTGGCGTGGACAACAGCAATCCCATAGGACGGGCGTTGATGGACAAGCGGCAGACGGTTAGCTGCTGAGAGCCCTGTGGGTTGCTTTGCGTGCCTGAGAATATCTCACCGGGTTGCAGAGTTGATCAGATCGCCTTGGTGGGCGAGAAGCGGGGCTGGACGGGGTGTATGAGGGTGGTCGTTGGGGTGAAAGAGAGAAAGATAGAGACCGTGTCGTTGCCAGCCCTAAATAAGTGTAAAGACGCGGACATGGGTCAGACAAGCACCAGTCTCTGCGGCATCTGAACTACCACCATGGCACAAGCTATCACTATGGGCCCTCCCTCGTCCCCGCGCGAGACTCGCCGTTCTGGCAGGCGCTCTGCTCCCTCTGCCTCAGCCAGCACCTCCAAATCCCCAGACTCTCCCGCATCCGAGCCTACTTCTAGAAACAAGGAATCCTCTCGTCCTGCTTTATCCAGTGCACCTAGCAATGGTCGCTCTAAGCGGCCAAAGCAGGAAGATCACGACGATGGCATTCCTCACAAGAACGGCCACGCTAACGGTAGCGCCTCCAACAATGGGAACGCCAACGGCAGAGCAAGACGCAAGGGAAAAGAAAAAGAAAAAGACAAGGCTCAGCACACATCAGATGTGCCGATCGAGTCCATTTCCAGCAAGCTAGGCAGCTCTTCCACTACCAGCACCGCTGAACCACATGAAGAGGAAGTCGAGGAACAGGGCATCACGCGCTGTATATGTGGCTTGAACGGTGTGCACCCGGTCTCTTCCTAGTAGTACACGTCACATTTGCTGATATCTATCTCCACAGAAGAAGATGCGGATGGCGGAGAGTTTATGGTACAGTGCGAGACATGCAATGTCTGGCAACATGGCCTGTGCATGGGCTTCAAGTCCGAGGTAGAACTTCAAGACGACTATCACTGTGAGCAGTGTAAGCCAGAAAGGCATCAAGAACTATTCAAGTAAGAGTCCTAGCATGGTACCTCGGACATGTTTTGACTTGATCTACCACCCCTTCCAGGCGATTAGCGAAGAAAACCCGTCAATCATCTACGCATTCACACATCACTACCTCGCGACTCTCTCGTTCACACTCTCCAACCCACATGTCGAAGCCTCCGAAGAGGCGTAATACAATGAACAGTCGTGACGCTGCTTTCGACGAAAGCCTGAAGGAGATCATGGAGGCAACGGCTGCAGAGGCTGCTGCTGCTACAGATTTACAAAACACTACTGCAAATGCCGCCGTTAACGGTCAGGAGGAGACCCATGACGATGATTCCAGCAGTCGGAGGAAACGAAAGCGAGCAGAGGATGACCCGTGAGTCGATCAAGCTATCGGTAACAAGAGTTGTATACTAACGCTACCAAGCAGTCCTCCGAAAAAGCGCACCAGGTCCGCGTCTAGTGCCTCGGATCCCCCGGAAATACCAAGTGTTGCACTTGAAGACCCCCCGCCTCCACCTCCTCCAAAACGTAACCAGGTTACTGGTGGGAAATCAGGTTCTCGCAGTCGACGTGGCGGAGCAAGTTCACGCAAGGCAACTGCTGCCAACGTGGATGGCGTAGCTGCCGAAGGTGATGAAGGTATGTGCGATACCCCTATCATGGTTCACGTGACTCAGCTACTAGTTCAGTGTCATCAAAGCGATCTGGTCAACATAGCCGCAGTAGGGCTGCTCCTGCACCGAAGCGTCCACCACCATCGTCACATGCGTCAGGGAGTGTCTTGCAAGATCATCTCGGCACGCATAAACGATATCACCAGAGCGGGGGAAACAGTATTGCCGAGAATTCGCGGACCTATTACCGCAATTCCCATGCATACGCAGTCTCGCAACAGCCACTGTTCACGTCATGGAATTTACCAGACTACTTGGCACACCTCGAACACATGCTTCCATCGGAGACTCCCCGTCCTCTTGAAGTGCGCTCGGCTGTCGGTCCAGGGGCCAGGGAGTCGACGGACAGGACGACGGAGCGTGGGGTACGAGTGAAGTGGCCCAGCAAACGCATGAGCGTCGGCGACATGAATAAGCGTGTGCGCGCGCTTGTCGAATGGGTTGGACGAGAGCAAGCCGGGGCTTTGGATCGTGAGCGACGAAGGGGGGCATTGGAGAAAGCTTTGAAGGAGATGAAGGTTCCCAGCGAGGTAGCCGACCTATCGGCGCCCGTGGACACCGTTGATGGCGACGCGCGTGGGGCGGATAACTCGACGGAAACCCCTTGCTTGCCGCCCCAGAAAGCAGTCGTTGAATCTACGCACCGTCCTTGTGCTGACTCCAAGTCCACTATGAAGATGATGGAGGAACTCATGGAAGAGTTGATCAATTTCCAGGAACGATTTGGTCCGGGCGTAAAGAGTAGAGAACGTGAACGGCGACCAGCATCATGACTACCGTGGTGGACCAGGAAACATAGGATTGATACTTCTCTGGTTTTCGTGCTACTCTATGAGGTTATCGGCTTATATATCACTGATACTGTATGTACATTAATCACTCTCGCTCACGTGGTTGTATTTGGTAGTGACCACTATTAGAGGTATGTAAAACGACTTCAGTTTTACTTATAACACACCACTAGTACTCTGTCTGAAGTTGATCATGGCGGAGGGACGAGGCTCAGATGAAAGACCCGGCAGTTCCTCTCCATTGACAGTCACTAGTCATGGCGAGGACGAAGCCACGGGCGATTATTCTGCACGTATGGAAGAACTCTTTGACGATGAGAATGAGCTGGAAGAAGGCTTCGACGACGAAGCATTTGTATATGACGGTGTGGATGCGGAGCGGGTGGCTGTCGCCAACTACCAACAACAGTTGCGCGCCGTTCTCGAGAAAGACGATTCCGACGACAATTCGAGGTCACCCCCGTATGACGTTGCCAGCCCGAAGCCCGTCGAGGTCGGCGACGCTGCACTCGTATGTCATGCATGAACGGTTTGCTCTGCGTGCTGTAGCTAAAGGGTGTTTCCTTGTAGCAGCAATGGCATGGGCAGCTCTCCCCGGAGGCTAGCCCTGTCTCCTCTCCTCCACCAACTATGGTTGTCCATGATGATTTGCCGTCGGAGGTCCGTCTGCGCGCGGTTGTCCACCCCCCTCAACCGTTCGTTCACCCTTCTGTCTCACGACTCCGCTCTGTCCCTCCGCCGAGCCCTGCACAATCCCCAAACCTTGGTCTCCCCCCGGATTCCCTCACACCAACGGGACGCCGTTCCCCTTTGTCACATGCCTCCAACATTTCTAGGGTATCCTCACCACTTCGCCACGACGGCGAATTGACGGTAGATGGTGAGACGTTCAGATGGACTTCTCTGCACACCGCTACAAGTCAGCTTTTTGGAAAACGCCAGTCCAAAGCTGCGCTCCTATTAGGTGCTTCCAATTTGGGTTCCCCAACAGTGTTAGCCGCGAATGGTCTCATCTGTGTGGGCACGGATGCTGGTCGCATACTAGTCTTCGATTTCAAGCAAACGTTACTGTGTATGTGTGGAAATGATTCAGGTGATTGTGCTTTGCTTCTCCATGCTTATAATTCGCTTACGCCAAAGAAAGCTAACAGAATAGGATCTGTGTCGGCGCTTGCGCTGTCTCATGATCACACTTACGTCGCGTCCGGGCACGAGTCAGGCTATGTACAGCTCTTCAATCTGAAGCATCCCCATTCGCCCGTACGCACTATTGCACCAGCGCCCCTTCCACTCGTGTTGTCTGGAAAGCAGGAGGGTCATCTTGCAGGGTCCTGCATTGTTGATGTAGCTTTCGTTGCGGGCCGGCACACTGCCATTATAAGTGCTGACGAGTACGGTCTTGCCTTCTACCATAATCTAGGCAAGATTCTGTTCGTGGAAGCCTCCGATACCATTCGCATCCTTGGAAACTACCCCCAAAGTGGCCCCGCAGAAGGAAACAGTCTCCAATTCCGTTCATTTCGTCGTTGGCGGCTTCGCAACCCGGTACTTTCTATGGCAGCACTGCCCCTCGGTACTGCTCCGCATCCGACCGACGCATACCAGCTGGTTGCGATGCTGACTCCGTCGAAGTTGATCGTGGTTGGCATGAGGCCGACACCGAAGACTTGGCTCAAGCACCTGCGAGAGGGTACCCCCGACAGTACTGCGTCGGATCGATATCGTGGTACTCTAGCGTGGTTTCCAAGCATCAAGGCCAATGAGGGCAAAAAGGATGATGTTGGTGAATCAACCTCTCCGGTCATAGCTTACTCGTGGGGAAAAATAATTCAACTTATGCGGGTGTCGGAAACGAAGATAAAGCAAGTGATGACAAGTTCGCGGACTGGCAAGAAGCGCGAGATTGAGGTCGGGGCGCTTGTTTTCCAGAATTGTAAGAAGTGGGTAGCAGACGACGCTGTGCTTGCGCTACAGTGGCTTAATATGAATGTGAGTGTCTCTGTACGCTCACTCCTGGATTTGAATCATGACCTTCATGGAAGCAACTTGTAGTGTTTACCGCCGTAAGCCTCCTCGTATACGATGTCCGGACCACCGACGCACTAGAGCACGTTCCATTTGACACCTCTACTCTGTTGCCTCGCGTTCCAAAACATACGAATCATAGAGATCCGGAGTCCATCGGTGACATTGCCCATGCCGTCAGAGCTCACAAGGGAAAGGTATTCCTTTTGGTATGTCCCCTGGTTTCAAGCATGCATTGCTGTCTTCCTCATCCTAACTCTAGGGGCGCTCACAACTCCGAGTCGGAACATTATCCACCTGGGCTGACAAAACCCTGTCGTGCGTTGAGCGTGGTGACTTCTTGAAAGCCATTGATATCACACGTGCATACTACACTGGGGAAGCACCGGGTAATCGCAATGGCCTACCAGATGATCCTGAAGAACGTACCACCGTCTTGCGAAACAAGCTTCACGAGTTGATGGTCGCATCTGCCCGTTACGTGTTTTCGGAAGATAGGATGACAGACGGAACACATTTCAGTCCTGATGGACGTGGTGTGGATAGGACCTCCGTTTTTGAAGGGTTGGTCGTGACCTGTGCGCGTGCTTGTATTGCCATGTCAAATTATGACTTTCTCTTCGAAGAGTTGTTCCAGTACTTCGACAACTCTGGAATATCACAGATATATCTGGGACAACTCGAGGCCTTCGTTTTAGACGGCACGATACGCTCCATCCCTCCGTGGATAACTCAGAGGCTAGTTGCACTCCACGATGGCAGCGGACGCCTGGATTTGGCAGAACGCATTATATGGCACATCGAACCTACATGCCTGGATATCAATCAAGCTATTCGGCTTTGCCAGGCCAACGAGCTCTGGGACGCTCTCATCTACATCTACACTCGTGCATTACACGATTATGTCTCGCCAATCGTGGAGCTTTTGTCTCTTATTCGAAAGACACTGTCTTTCAGACAGCAAACAAATAAAACTAGCCGAACAGATCCGAGTTCTAAGCATGCTTACAAGATATTCCCGTATCTTATTAACGTCTTGAGTGGTCAAGCTTATCCTAGCGGAGAGCCACTGGATATCAGTGAAGCACATGTGGCCATGAAAGATATCTATCACTTTGTCTTCAATGGTCGCTCAGCCGTCTGGCCGCCGCAGGGAGGTTCCCTTATCCTCACAAGTGATGACAGCGGGACAGAACCAACCTATCCTTACGCACGGTTACTGTTACGTTTTGATGCCGAATCGTTCCTCCACTGCCTAGATCTTGCATTTGAAAGCTCGTTCTTCAACGACGACGACGACGAGTCTCACGACATCAGTAGATCGTGGATTGTCACCATCCTTTTGGATATCATATCCGACAGCAACCTCACCCCGTTTGACATCACCTTCGTGAACATATTCATCGCTCGTAATGTCCCTAAATATTCACAGGACATCACACTACTTCCCAGCATTCTCCAAAACCTTCTCATCTCCTTGGCGGATTCAATGGATGCGAGTACTCGAGAGGATCGTCAGCTGGCGGCGGAGTACCTTTTATCTGTGTATAACCCACATGATAGCGTCTTCATCATGAAGCTTTTTGAGGACGCGGGCTTCCATCGTATTCTCCAACGTTGGCACAGACAGGAACGGCGATGGCCACAACTTCTACAGTCGTACCTGGATGATTCCACGCTGGGGCCGCTCAACTTGTTCATGTCTGTCGACGAAGTCCTTACCCTCTCAATGCGAGGCAATAATATGACAGTGCCTTCAAGCATGATACAAAAATTAACCAGTGCTCTTGGGCCGCTTCTTCAAAGCAATATGCGATTGACTGCCATCTTGATTGACAAGTTTGCTCCTGCGCTGCACCAAACGGCCCTCGACACCATCGGACCGGCGGACCGGCGGAAGCAATACGAATACCTGGTTTACCTTTTCGAGCCCCAAACCCAACTAGACGAGGAAGACAACATCCTCCTCCACCGTCCTGATCTGCCCAATATCGATAAGTCCCTGCAAAGGCTCTTTGTTACTTTACAGTGCCACTTTGCGCCAACCGATGTGATCGATACATTGGATCGCATGCGAAACTACGTCGATTGGTCCTCCGTCGAACAGATATGTGAAGAGAATCGAGCTTATGGGGCCGTCCTTTGGGCAATGAGCCAGAGAGGTTTCACACAATCCGCGTTGTTGAAAGCTGCAGCTTTCGAAAAGCAGCTTACGTTTGACATTGTGCAGACGTTAACAACGTCCGATTCGGACACAACGGATGTTGGCGACTATCTCAGCTCACTCCTTGAGATTGGTCGCCGGGGTACAACTATGTGTGTGGAGCAGTCTGCTGCATCGGGTCTCACGGAAGTAATTCTCGAAGACATATGGTTCCAGCTCCTCTCAAGTCAATTACAATCCATTCACACCGTTTCCACTCTGCAGACGTCAGGCTTGAATGATGTACAAGATGCTGCCAGGGCCAGCGTGCTATCAACTTTACGTGGCCTCGTGCAAGAGACCTTCGCTTCGTTCGTCTCAATTAGTTCTACTCAGGCTGTTTCGTTCCCCCGCATATTCAAACGTCTCGTCGACCCTGGGTTGTACATTGGATCGTCTTCAGGCACTCCGTACACCGAGTTTAGAACTATCTTGACCAGCATGTTGGAATCCTATCGAACCGACGAAGATATGTTGGTTATTTCCAAGCATCTCCTTAGTCGGGACGTCTTCGATACCGTGGAAGAGTACACCAAAGAGAAGCTGAGGGGATGGTCCGCCTCTCATAGTATTTGCACGTACTGCCATAATTCCCTGTTACGATCCGACGTCAGAGATGGGCAGACGGACACTCGGCTCGTTATATCTCGGTCGGCGATATATCACAAGCAGTGTGCATCATAGTATCTCTATAACTTACTGTCCAATTAGCAACCTGTTGCAGCGGAACATGCCAGGTTAGCTTCATCCATTTACGATTCTTAAGTGGATGTATGAGTCCAATTTGTTTTTTCCAGCGGGGCGTTGCTTACCATCTCCGAAGTCGGTCTGCACCGTTTGAACGAGCTGTATGTAACTTTCCATGTCCCGCAGACCCCGGCTTAACATCTGCGCGTCCTGGCCTAATGCCTCCACATCGAGCATCATCTGCGCTGCGATGCGCTCTTCGTCCCTGTCCTCGTCTTTTGTGCTGGAAGATGACTGAAAGATCCCAAAAGTTGTTTTCTTTCCTTTCTTCAAGCGACGCAAAGATTCTTCTGTTTTCTTCATCGCTGTTAGGTATTGGATATACCTGAGGGATGTTTTAGGGAAAAAGTTCATCACAACGACTAGGGACTCTACCTCTGGCAGACGTTATCAAAAACTCCCCTCGCGACGTAATCGAGGAGAGTTTCCCGTAAACGTTCTCCAGCACCGTTTGGCATACAGATACCAAAAAAAGCTCTCACGGGTCGCAATATTTGCGAGATGAAATAGCTCGGCTCCGTGGGCGCGCGTTTACTAGACATCGCTCGGAATTGGGACGGAATGGATCTCACGGGAAGCAGAGCGTCGCAAGCACGTCGTGAAAGGAGAACCACCACTTGGCTAGTGAGCAGTAAGGAGACCTGTCCTAGCGCACTCAGCTGGTGTTGGAGTACATCTGTATCTCAGCTTGAACCTCTGCCGTTACCGCACTAGAGTAAATGACACACCCTCCGGAGCGACATACATATCATCTTTCATCATTGGTTCCGGGAGAGCGGCACTGATCCGCTCTCTCCATAGTGTGAGGACTTGAGCTTTCATTGTCTTGATGTCAGCGAGTACGGTAGCATATTGTTTCAAGTGCAGATCATCAGTCAGGGTGTTTTCAGACGAGGTTTCGTAAACGGACTGTGGAGTAGATGCGCGGGATTGCGGCAAGCCAACGAGACTCTTCCAGTAGTGAGCATTCGGTCAGGTTAATGGATGCATCCGTACCTTCTCCGCAGGGGGCGGCTTCAAAGAAGCCTCAGTTGATGGGAGGGAGGCGTCCAGCCACGTCTTGTATCTACTGAGTAACTAGTGCCTAATGAGCCGAGATTTATGGTTAAATGCCTGACGTACCTGCAACGTTAATTTCCAAAAGCGGGGCGCCAGGTCTGGGATGAAAACGTTTGTACTCCAACACGACGTTATTGACGCCCAAACGACTTCCGCTTGTGCAGCTAAGAACATGGAACGTCCTGTGGCAACAATAATGAACCAGGTGGTGACATGCAAAGAGACTACGGATTACCAGACTCAAATGTGCCACTTTCAGATTGAATGACGGCTGGGCTTAAACTATCTTCCACGCCTCCAACAATTTCCTTCCAGCGAAGTTGGAAGTAAACGGGTAACTGCCAGCGTCGGTTGAACATGATAGAAACTGGATGAGATCTCATGGCTTGTACGGATTGCCTGCTTGGAGCCAGGAACTCCAGGGCATGAATGAACGCTTGTGTGGATGCATGACGCTTTGCAGACGATTGTTCAGCTACTAGGTGATAGTAGACAGATCCAGAGGCACCTACTCTCACAAATTCGTCCGGTTTTCCAGCAGCAAAGATCACAGAACCGAGCTCATTCATAATAGCCTGTCCAAATTCGGGCCAAATGACATTGGCCATTAAATCAAACCCATCGGTGCCCCGACCTTTGAGCTCGTCACCCGAGGACTCCACCGACCGTGCAGGGACCTTCGGCGACACACGCTCGGCAATTTCCATGATGTGGGAGAGATCCCGTTCAATAAATCGCAGAATTTGGTTATACAACTCTGAAAGTGGATCGTCATACCCGTCTAGGAACGAAATTGCCGAAGGAAAGTCGTTGGAAGGGTTTCGCGTCGATAAGAGAGCAGTGTAGGGTGTATAGGGTGTGTGAGGTACGTGGGCACCGGTTGGAGCAATTGGATGAGTGGTAGATGGGACTGGAGTATGCGGGGCTATAGGTGAGACAGGAACGGTAAGTGCATCCTTAAATACCGTCTAGAAAGGGACGTCAGCTACAATCTTCAGGCAATCTAACGAAGGGAGCATGCACCCGCCTTCCTGACAAAGGGCTGGACAACTGTCTTTCTAATAATTTCTTCCGCGGCTTGCCAAAAGCCTAAGTTATCGTAGATTCTCAAACATTCCGTCAATTCTGAGACTACCTTCGATCTTTCGACCCCTTGCACTTTTCCGTTGTCAGTTTCCGTAAGGGAGAGCAAGGTTGCGGACAACAGATGATCGAGGTCCGACGTGAGTGTACTTCGGACACGTTCCACCCTCTGTTATGCGAGTATCGGATCGGAAGAGGGATAGGCCGAGAAATTCACGTACCTCCTCAATAGCGTCAACGTATGCACATTTCTCAGCGCGAGCTTTGGAAATATGGTAGAGAAGTTGCATATACTCCATCGCAACTCTCGAAAGATGTTTCCCCCGGCTTCCCTGCGTCCTAAATACAACCCTTAGTGAAAATAATGCTTTTTATGCGGCAACAATCACTTCACACTCGAATTATGCCCGGTAGCTTCAGTGAGATGGGTTGTGAGTATCCGAGGGTTGTCGGGTGTCTCGTCAGATTGAAGGAGTAAAAGTGGTTCGAGACGCGAAAGCGACTCTGATATCTTAAGCAGGAGGTGAAGTAGTACCTGCGGACGGCACACAGTTGAGCGTTTATATACCAAGGAATGGCAATGATATTAAGCAGCAACCTTCTCATCCCGTAATTTAGCCCGCGTCTCTAATTTGGCCTGCACCGCGTCTTGAATGTCTTGCAAACACTTCCGGGAAACCTGTAGACATCTAAGTTTCCTTGGTACGCAACGCTATACACAAGACGACCCACCAAAACACGTTGTCTCAAGGTGCTTAGTGGAGCCTTAATCCTCTCCAATCTCGCTTTTTCGCTGCGCAAGTCAGTGCTCAGGCTAATGAAGTCCTCGTAATCATCATTGATGAGCTGGACTAGTTCCTCCTTCAGCGATGAAAGATAATCCTTGAGTTCCGCTCGAAGCTCCGGTAACGACGTGTATACGCGCGAAAGCAGGAACTTCTCCACATCAAAAGATTCCGAAGACAGATACTCATTATCGTGCGAGAGAGGAACATATACTGGGAGTTCAAATCGTTGAGAGTGTCTTTTTCCGTCGTCGCAGCGTGACTTGCCGGAGACCTCGCGTGCTTCGAGCTCTTCAGCTAGACGCTCGAGTTCATAAGGGTCCGAATTGCTCACAGAGATCCTGCGAGAAATCTGAGCTCGCATGAAATGCAAGATACGTGATGCCTCACATGTGGTTGTCCAACCAATACTTACTGGAGAGGGTGAAGTACCGTCACTTGGTTCCGTATAGGATTAGATAATATACTTAGCACTTGTAACTTGAAGCACCATTGCTTTCTCCGAGTGGAATTGTCGTACTTTTTTTCAGAGGTTTTCCATAGCAAAATTCACGGAGTGATCGCAATCGATGGTCTGAAAATAATGGTCTTTCTACGTCTCTTGGAGGTATGCAGGTTATCAAGCAGGCTGAATTTCTACCAAACCTCAGGCGAGTACATGCAAGTAGTAATCAATGCACTCGATGCCTGTTAGTGGCACCAACAGAGTTCCTCGCGAACAAAATGGGATTAGATGTGTCAAGAGACCAATTAGAAGTAAAATTTGTTACGAGCGGGTCACCCCATATACCGCTTTCCAAAATCGAGGACCTTAAAGTCGTAACCCTGCAGAGCAGCTGTTTTCATCACTGTCAGTATAGCCTAAAATCCCTTGGTTGCACAGTACCTGACTGCATTTACTATAATGTCCATACCACCTGTGAACCATTTCAACAATTGCAAGACGTATAGATACAGGATCAAGGTGCGTTCACATACCTTGATACGAGGTAGCTGCGCCCTTTACACTATGTGTGTATGCCAAACTGCCAACTGTTGGAGGTAGGGTACGCTTGGCTTCAAGTATGAGGTTAATGGATTGTATGCCATCGCATTGACGGGTAAAGATAAGTACTACGGTAGGGTGTGTACGGCGAAGTTACTTCATGTTGAATGTCGGAATATTAGTTGTCATTTATCAAACTCACAAGACGTAATATTTGACGTATGTATGATCGATGGACAGATGGTTATTTAGTTTTTGTTATGTTGTCTCTAGCTACATAGATATAAGCTCGTATTTGTATTCGGTAGCTTTCATAGCGTTTGCACCTCGTTGGCACCTGTCCGTTGCCGTGATCCTCAGCCCGTGAATTCTAACATCGAGTCGGTCATGGTAGAATGATCATCATCATGCAGTTTGTGTAGGACAGCGACTATGCATCTGGAGATCCAAGAATGCACGCTCTTAGATCATCTGCACAATCACCAATGACAGCCCACCAACTGACATGTAAACGTTCGCTAATTTTCAGGTGACGTTTCTGCCGTTTGGCTTCGCAGCGATAGTGTTACAGTGTTGTGCAAAGCAATGTATGATGCAAGCTGCATGGCAGGCTTTGTAAGGCTCTTGTATTGAGCACCAAACGAACATGGTTACTGGAGTACTGGACGTTGAACCCTTCTGAACGTAGAACATACTACATACAGTACAAGCAGTGATTCATGGACAATGAATCAACATAACACAATAGCAATTTAGCGCCTACTTTCCTCCTACAACCTCTGCTCATACAAGTACAATTCGCACAGTATTAGAACATTAGTGATGCCAGGAGACAGACAACACTCAGAAGTACTTCTCCAACCACGCAACACTGCTATTGAATGACCCCTCTTTGCCCTCGAGTTGCTGGGGAACGAGGACATCCGCCCTGACAGCGAACCCGTGGCCACACCCGGGCCAGCACTCGCGTTTGTACCCGGGAGCGTACTTGCCGTCACCGAGAATGGCGTCTATTTCTTCTTGCTTTTCTACAGACACCTCTATGTCTTGGTCGCCCATTTCAAGAAGGAGTGGCGCTTTGGCTTTCTGTGCAATGTGCTAGATACAGACCCGTCGTAGTGAGCAAGACGTGCGAAGAAAAACCACATGGAAAGATCATACCTCGAAGTCTGAAATCGCAACCTGAGAAGGGTGGGAAACTATGACAACGTCTACCACCTGATCGATCGCGAGGTCGATCGCGTAACGACCTAAACAGTACCGGTACTGGTTAGATGGCCCCAGAGTAGTGAGTAGGACTAGGCTTACCGCCGAAACAGTACCCAGAGACTGCGAAGGAGGTCACACCCTGGCCGTGCAGCGCCTTTACTACCTTATCGATGGGAGGACGGGTCACATCTGGCATGTGGTTCTGAACCCAAGCTTTCACGTTGAAGTTTCGGTTCTGAGACCCTCTGTGAGTGGTTCAATTGCAAGAGCAGTTGTAGACGTACGTTCATGGCATAGGGAGGTGCGGCATCGCCATTCAAATAATCAGGGGCAACAGTCTGGAGGCTCGCAATCAACGAGCCAATGGGACAATGAATAACAAAGAATATAATACCAGGTAACCCTTCTTTGCAAAATCATCAACGAGTAACTATGGCGTCTCATTAGCATATGCCAAATTATGCATTGGAACAAAACCCGCACCAAGTTGTTCAACAGTGTCAGGCCGAACATGTCCGTCAAGAGGATCAAAGCCTTCTTGTGGTCATATTTGCCAGTCGGAGTACCTACGTAGCAAGATACGCCGCCGAGGTTCTGGGTTTTGCCTTCCGTATTGCTAAGGCAAAATACAGTGTACAATTATTCGTCGTGCTTACCTTGGGGCGAACCCTTGTATTCTTGTCCTAGAATCGAAATAGAGAGTTTACTAAGAAAGGTATGGGAGCCGCGAGAACTTGCCTGCGGCACAGTCTGAGCAGCTCATTTCGATTTGTGTGCGTTGCCCTGAGGTTGGGATAAATTCCATAGACCGACACCTTTAAATACCAGTAGGCAAGTTGTAGTCTGTTTGTTTCGGGTGCATGGTCATATTCGAGCAAGTAGTTCGTTCGAGTGGCTGGAATCCTTGCAGGCCATCGCATCGGAGTGTCTCAAGCCTTACTTGGTGATATTCGCAACTGATACTGCGCGATGTAATTCGGGTTAAGTTCCATGTTTTGGTTCTGTGCTGTGGTCCGAAGATTGAGAAAGAGACAGTTCACGTTAAGGGTGACGATGACCCCATTGCATACTAATACATAGTAGTCAATGCGGGGTATTTCCTCCCGAAAAGAGTACATGACTTGTCCCAGAATGGCAACAAGTGGGCTCCATAATCTGCACCCTGTCGCAAGTGTACCTTCGTGTAGTTTGTCGCGAAATAGAATCAAGCATGTATGCATGGACCCCTAGTGCAATACCCACCTGGTAAATGGGAGTCGTGGAGCCCTCTCCGCCGACAAGCCTCAACTTGATCGGTCAAAATTAGTCACAAACGCTGCTGGGCCAGTTATCTGAGAGCAATACATGAACGCTCCATTAAAGCTCAACCAGTGAGAAGCACACAGCTCGCTTCAGACCCGAACTATACCGGACCGGTGGAAGAGTGCCTATCCTGCTATTAGACCGCATAACTTGATCGAGAACCAGATATGGAATTGGAGCAAACAATACGATGGCTTGTCCATATTTACCGTGGCAAGGTCAACCATTTCCTCCATTCGTTGTCCACTTCAGTATTATCTTGAGGGCCAGTAAGACGTGCCTCAATGCACGGGTCCAAGATTCCTCTTGACTAAACTGAAGCTTGACTGATGCTTCCCCTATCTTGTCTTTGGCGATCCTGCACCTTCGCTGAGGAGAGATATCTCGTTCCGGTCGTCGGTACTCACTGGTGTGGAAACTCGATACTCGAGTCTTGTGACTTCACGTAATCCATCAACTGTTTCAGACATTCCAAAAATGCGACCATGGCAAAATCGAAGCGGCGGTTATGAAGAAGCCGTCCAAAATGCAAGTCACCTGAACCATATAACTCGTATGTGGCCTTATCGCCCACGGTTCGCTCGATACGCGAAAATGAGCCCATGGGAACAAGTCGGTAGCTATGGGGATTGAACGTGAGCCAAAAAAACATTCCGTGCCCATCCAATGATGTTACCCACTTCTCAAAAGTAAAGTCGAGTTTTCGGGCAATTGTGTACAATAACAAGAGAGTCTGGCCCCAAGCTGCATTGATCTCGGACCACTCGACCTAGTGATGGTTGATTTGCAAGAAAATGCTGTGGCTGTCTACCACTCACCGGAGCCCCTGGTACACGGCCTAAGCGCAATCCGTTTATAGTACCAAAAACACCGTCATGGCCAATGCAAAACGCGTCATTGTAGACATTAGTACGTTCAAGTTTCTCATAGGTCGCGTAGTCAGTAGCATAAGCTGCTCGCAAGGATACAAGGAACGATGTTTGATTTGCTGAAGCTAGCTGCTGATCATTACGCAAATGCCAAAACCTGCGGAAAGGTGTCAAGTAATCGGATCAGTAGCAGTGCACGAGAAAACCTACTGGGCTTCCTCCTCATTTAGTATTCTCTCTTCCAGTTCGAGTGCTCGAAGTTCATCGTCAAGCTGCTCCCTCTCTCTCTCAACGGACTTCAGCTGGTCAAGAATAGCCCGCTCTTCCAACCCAAGCCGCTCAATCTTGTTCTCCACCGCATCACGGTTCATTTCTTGACTTTCACGTTCTTTCTCCTTTCTTACCTCTTTGTCGAAAGCAATGTAGCCGTCACGTTCCTTTTTCGTTTCGTCAAGCTTTCTCTGCAAAGAGGACAACAGAATCTGGGTACATTCTGCGCATAGGGGATGATCGATGTCGGTCCGACTGGATAGTAAATTAAATAATCGCATGGTGGAGCGCAGGTGATGGGATATCGGCGTTGGGTTCGGATAATCAGGTTCAGGCTGTGGAGGTGAAGCAGATGTAGAGCCACCCTTTGTCGTATTGTCAGGGTGAACGGTATTGGGGATTACCCCGGCAAAACCGACAGAAGGCACCTGCGACGGTATGTTGTGGATGACACTGTCTTGTAAGAGCACGAAGGATTCATTCGGAGCTGGGTAGTTGTGCTGTAGCTGTTTCTCGTGTACCGCCATAGCATGATTGACGTTTTTTGGGTTATTTGCGTGCCTCCATGCGGCTTTAGAACTGGACGATGGCAGGTGTTGAGGAGTGAGCTGTTCGACGTCAGGTATGTGCTTCGCACGTGGGGACGGTGAAGACGGCAAAGACGCCGCAATCATGTCGTATTGCGAAGGGGAGAGCTCCACCAGAGACGCATCGAGCTAGAACTTGTGAGCCATGAGTGTGGATGTGAAGGAATGCATCACCCTCACCTGCAGCGGTTCTTTACACTGCTGGCACACATAATTCATCATAGATTAATGGAACTAAGGATAGAAGGCAGCCGCTCCGACGCGATCTTGGTCGAACTGGTACATATCACACTCAACAACTAATCCCCTTCAAGCTTCATCCATAGTAGTACGTATGTACAAAATACGCCAAGTTTTCTGTTCCCCCAACTACGGTATATGTCGGCTCACTGCTGCATATTGTGCTTGCGTGTCGGCTTACAAAGCGTTGTCAATGCTGACGCACTATGGCGACTCGTGGAGGTCGTGCTAGTCAGCAAGGAGTAAGCAATTGAGCCCCGTCCGGTTATCTTTTCTGTGATCCGGACTCGTACTTATACTGCCATTACTCAGAGTGACTGTACGGCGCGTGCAGGCTTTTGTCCTCGCTCATGCAAGATGGGTCTGCTCTACCTTGGGACACCTCTTACCTGGGAAAAGGCGAAGAATCATGCAGATCATGTAAGAGATCATGGAATCACTCAATTCCTTCATACCTGGGACAGGGTGAAGGATCGAACTGGCGACGAGTTGTTGTGGGGGGACGAGGTAATCTATGCCGCTCGTTCCGCTCATTCGCACTGGGATTCACGGACTCGTTCACAAGGTCGAGTACATGGTAGTTACGTTCGACCACGAAAGGAAAAACGCAAAGCTTTCCCTTCGCCAGACGGAAATTCTGGAAGAACTCGGTGAAACTGTCGGAACACTTTCTCGTGACACCTCTTTGTCGTAGGTGGTGTGCACTGCATGGACGCATTGCTGATGCTGTTCTTCAGTGCATCTATGCCCAAATTTCACCCGGAGTATGGGAGGTATATGCTAGAGTCTACTCCTGGCTCCCCTTACATGGGTTCGATTGCGGACCTACTTTCTGTGGAGGCAAACATGCGTTATCGGTACGTCCCACGCAAGTTCGTTCATCTTATGTCACTGAGGCCGGGGCAAACAAGACGCACACTCGCGCGAACCCATCTGAGGGAAAACGAAATTCCACTCACTCTGACATCGTTCCCCCGTTTAGGTACTGTTGGCGTGTTCGCAGAGCCACATTATGACCCGAAGGATGCAAAATCGAGTCACAGTCTATTTCTGCCTGAGGAAATTACAAACCCTCATGCACGTTTCCCGTTAGTATCTTTTGTGATATCACTTGCTTGTACTTCATTTTGCGAGCAGCACCCTTACTGCCAACATAAGAAGTCGAAGGGGATCCAAGGTTGTCATTAATCTCCCAATATTTGAAGATGAAAGAACACCGCGACCTTTTGTTGATCCTACTATACCATGGCAACGTGACATATACCCAGAGGATCCCGGTAAGATCCCCTTTTTCGGGTCATCCGGGTAGAACTTGAATGTTGCGTGCCAACTGTCTTCAGAAGCTAAGAATGGCGCAGCCTTGGTAGACCACATATACATGGACGCTATGGGATTTGGCATGGGTTGCTGCTGCCTGCAGCTTACCTTCCAGTGTTGTAACGTGAACGAAGCACGGCGGATGTATGATGCCTTGATCCCGATCGGTCCACTTATGGTATGAGTACTGACGATTCTAGGATATGCTCAAACACGCTTATGTCCTTCCATAGCTAGCACTCACAGCAGCCAGCCCGATTTGGCGTGGGTATCTTGCGGATGTGGACTGTCGCTGGAACGTCATCGCTGGCAGCGTGGACGACCGCACACCGGAAGAACGAGGACTTGAGGTGGGCGAAGATATATATGTTAATGTCAGTTTACTTACGCCATTTAGCCGTTGAAGAATAGCAGATATATCATTCCGAAGTCCCGATACGACAGCGTTGACCTGTACATTTCTTCCCAATGGGCCAATAAGCCGGCTTATAATGACACCACCGTACCATATAATGAGGCGATTAAAAATCGCTTGCTCAGTCATGGTATGTAGCCGTGCTTTAGTTCCTTTTTGGCGTCATTGAAATAGAGCGCAAGGCATCGACGAATTGCTTTCAAAGCACATCGCGCATTTGTTTATCCGTGACCCACTCGTCATATTTTCTGAAACGATTCACCAAGATGATAGCTCCAGCAACGACCATTTTGAGGTGATTTAGCCTTCATTAGTCCTGACATCGCATTAAAGTTCCCTGAAGAACATCCAATCCACCAATTGGCAAACCCTCCGATTTAAACCACCTCCGCCTAGCTCTTCTATTGGTTGGCGTGTAGAGTTCCGCAGCATGGAAGTACAGATGACGGATTTTGAGAACGCTGCATTCGCAGTATTCATCGTTCTCCTTTCCAGGGCCATATTAGCTTTCAACTTGAATTTCTACGTCCCCATTTCGAAGGTACAACTCTGGGAATTATCCAGGGTTTACGTAAACTAATAAATCTTCAGGTGGACGAGAACATGCAAAGGGCTCAGAAGCGAAATGCAGCACGGTCCCAAAAGTTTTTCTTCCGAAAACACGTAGCTCCACAAGGATATTTCATTCCAGCCGCCGGATTACCTTCATCTGGGTCATCTAGCCCTAGCGAGTACTGTGAACAGGGTGTAGTCACACAAATGAAAGATAGGAAATTAAGGAACTGCTTTCCAACGCCCGCTCGTCCTTTGAACATTGACGACGGCTCAGTCGAAGATGAATATGAGGAGATGTCTATGAAAGAAATATTTTGTGGGAAGGTATTCTTTAGTTTAGCGTCTGTGGAGAATGGAGGTGTTGACTTGATGTAGGAGTCTACGTTCCCGGGGTTACTGGGACTTGTAGAAGCTTATCTCGGGACATTAGAAGCGACTCCGGAGGAAAGAAAGCAAATTGACAAATACCTTGATCTCATTCGTCGCCGTGCCAACGGTCTGTGGACACCTAATGGATCGGGTCTAATGAAGGCTGACGTCTATGAAGGTGCATTGCAAACGCCTGCTACATGGATGCGAAACTTTGTGAGGTCACACCCGGCATACAAGTTCGATTCGGTTGTCAGTCAGGAGATTAATTATGATCTTCTGACTGCTGTTGACCAGATGTGAGTCATTTCAACACATTCATACTACTGGTGGTCGTTAAGGTGTACTGCCAGTGAGCGGGGCACTTTGCACGTCCCGGAACTTCTGCCAGAGGATTACGGGCAATCTCACTTCAATGGACTTCATTAAGCCGGGAAGTATCCCGTATGATCTGGTCCGTCACAAATCTGCAACAATGATTTGGCAACCTCTTCCTAATAGACTTCATGATGCATCTTCCGTGTCGAGGCGCCTCGCCATTGTGAGTTGTACCTGCGTAGATTATTTACTAACTACTTGTGTTCAAACGATTGTAAGACACATTCGAGAATTACGTAGTTCCATAGATATCTGTGTGTAGACTGAAAGAACCTCTGCCTGATGATTGGGCTCAATCATAATTCCCAGGTTTATAGTCAAAGCAAAGGTGGATATACATATACTTGCCGCGGACCGTTTGTCCAGCGCTTACTCAAGCAGCAGAACTGGTCATGTTGTTCCTTAGTATTAGGCAGTAAGCATAGTCATGTCGGGTCATGCCAGCCTACCCGACTCTTCCTACTTATTGCGCCTGCTGTTGCTTTAGGTTGGCAGAAGGTGAGTATTTTTCCTAAAGTCCATTTCAGCGTCACAGTGCACAAGTCCGACACAACAGCTACCTTATCTGTCAAACAATAACACGCGTTACCTCCACGTCCCGTAAGGCAATCTTTTCTACTCATGCGTTCGGTCCGTTGCGGCTGGGAGAGGTAAGTTGGTCTAGCTCGACAGCGGCCACGTACTCACGGGTGTGCTGTCCACTCCACATATGCACCCCCCATGGACCATGATACTCCATGTAGCCAAACGTAAACAACATTTGGGCCAATCATGCGCAACGCTAGCCCTGCTATGCAAAAAATATTCCTTCTTCGAGTGTCCCTAGCTATTGAAAGTCAAGGTCGACTCAACTCGCCATCTTTCTGAGGCGACCTTCGGAGAGCACCAACGTAGAGTTCCAGCGGCTGTATCGTCAACAATAGTGACCTTATTGGATCCCCCCACGGCGGTCTCGAATTTCATACCGGCTCGCGATGTCGCTATGGTCCAGCCTGTGGAATTGGCGAAGTTTCCGTTGCTCAGGAGGTAGCGTAGCTGCTCTGCTAAACTATCCGTTCCCCGATCCTGCATACAGTAGTATTCTGTAATTTACTGAGTGTCATCATGGTCCAGTGAGTGGAAGCCACTCACATCAGTAAAATCTACCTGGGTGGTTTTTTCATCCAGATATTGACCTATCCACGATTTTAGATAATCATTCGAAGTCCGGACAGCCGAGCGGTCCGTCAATGTGGCTCCTTAGTACCCATTAGATGTCCAACTATCGGAACGAAATACCAAAAGCGATGATACTACTCTAGAGCAATGACATCTTGATATTAGTGTGCAATCACTGGGCAGTTCCGGTGGCAACGTACGTAGGGTGCTAGTGGTTCTCAGATAACTCAACTTCCCCTTTCGGGTTGTACAACACTCGTTGAATCCACGCTCTGGGCTCGTGCAGACTCCAACTCCACTATGAAGATAATGAAGAATTTCAAGGATGATTTGGTACGAGGGTTCCGGGGAGAGTGAGCAAGAAACGTTGGACGGAGGCTGGCATCGTGACTGCCATGTTGGACTCCGATACGTACGTGGGATCAATACATGTCAGGTTTCTGCTTTACAGACTTTCACTTCTGTGAAGTTTATCGTGACGAAGGGACGGCGGCTCTGACTGTAAGATCCGGTAGTTCCTCTTCATTAGGAGTCTCTAGTTATGGTGAGGGTAAAGCAGATGACTATGCGAGCGACCCATGGGGCTCTTTGACGCCAGAATCACAGCCTGCAAAAAGTGGGGAAACCATGACACCGTATGCCGCATCTGCCTTCGATCACGGGGTCGATCGCGTAACGACCTGAAGGGTACTCAGACAGTCCCAGCATCGTGCACAGAATAACCTCACCGCCGAAATGGTAGTTGGATGAATTGCGACAGAGGTCACACTGTCACCCTGGTCTTTTCAGCACCTGTACCACCTTCATCAGGAAGGTTACATGCAGTCTAATCTGTCTAGAGGGTCTGCCTGGATCAGACAGGTCGGACACCTCAGACACTCTGACATTAGCTAAATAAGTGTAATGCCGAGAGTTGAATTCAATTGAATTAAAGTTCGTCAGACAAAACAGCCGATGAGCATCAAATTAAACTGGATGTAACTTTGCATATGGCCTTATCAAGGGGGGGATCGCCCACATCGAGGGTGTGGTTTTGATCCCAAGCCTTCACGCTGAAGTTTGGGTTTTGGAGAGCCACGGTGAGTGGCTTACTTGCTGTTGCGTTTCAGTTCATATAGTCAGGGGCAATATCAGTCAATGAAATATTAAGTATATAATTCCAGGGTACCAGTATGTGTCGAACTATAATATATGGGTCGGACCGGAACACTATTACCCCCCCTGTCAATAAGGAATTCGATCACGTGATGACCCCAGGAAGGGAACACCCATTTTCAAGTTTCAATCGGCCGTTCGAGACAACTTCCCTTGCCCTGCTTCGTGGGAGTAGGGAACGTTCCATGCTACAGCATCAGTGGCTGAAGTTCAACTAGGGACGGCGCAAAGCTTGCTTCAGATCCGAACTGCACCGAACGATGCCAACTTAATGCATAAGTACTGCCATTAACCAGCTCGTACAGGCTTCACCATCACTCGCGCGAAATGGGACTGCTCTACCTCGGGACACCTCTTACCTGGGAAGAGGCGAAGAATCACGTAGATCATGTCAGAGATCATGGAATCACCCAATTCCTTCGTACCTGGGACAGGGAGAAGGACCGAACTGGCGATGAGTTTTTGTGGGGAGATGAGGTAATCTACGCCATTCGTTGCGCTCACTCGCACTGGCATTCACGGAATGGTTTGCAAGGTCGAGTATATGGTAGTTTTCTTGGAAGATGAAAAGAAAATTGCAAAGGTTTCCCTTCGCCAGAGAGAAATTCTGGAAGAACTTAGTGTCAGAACACTTTCTAGTGACTCTTCTTCGTCGTAGGTACTACTCGCACTGTTTGGATCCATTGCTGATGCCGTTCTCCAGTGCATCTGAGCCTAAATTTCACCCCGAGTGTGGGATGTACATGCTAGAGTCTACCCCCGGTTCTCCTTACACGGGCTCGATTGCGGATCTGCTCTCCGTCGAAGCTAACATGCACTACAGGTATGTATGTCGCACCGAACTTCGTCTATCCTATGTCGCTGAAGCCGGGGAATACAAGACGTGCACTGGCTCGAAATCATTTGAAGGAAAACGAAATCCTGCTCACTCTGACATCGTTTCCCCGTTTGGGTACTGGCATGTTCACAGAACCACACTACGACCCAAAAGATGCTGAATCCAGTCACGGTTTGTTTCTGCCTGAAGAGATTACGAACCCTCACCCACGCTTCGGGTGAGTATTCTTTGTGATATCACTTTGCTCTACTTCATTCTTCGAGTAGCACTGTCACTGCCAACATAAGGAATCGAAGGGGATCCAAGGTCGCCATTAATCTCCCGATATTTGAAGACGGAAGAACACCACGACCTTTTGTTGACCCTACTATACCATGGCAACGTGACATACACCAAGATGATCCCGGTAAGATCCTCTACCGAGTCAGCCGGCTAGAACTTGAAGGGTTCTTACAAACTCTCCTGCAGAAGCTAAGAATGGCCCAGCCTTGATAGACCACATATACATGGACGCGGTGGGGTTTGGCATGGGGTGCTGTTGCTTGCAGCTTACCTTCCAGTGTTGTAACGTGAACGAAGCGCGGCGGATGTATGATGCCTTGATTCCGATTGCACCCATTATGGTATGGGCACCGACGGTTCCAGGATATGCTCTAACACGCTTATCTCCTTACATAGCTAGTACTCACAGCAGCCAGCCCGATTTGGCGTGGGTATCTTGCGGATGTGGATTGCCGCTGGAACGTTATCGCTGGCAGCGTGGACGATCGCACACCGGAAGAACGCGGACTTGAGGTGGGCGAAGATATTTATGTTAATGTCCATTTGTTTACGCCACTTAGCCGTTGAAGAATAACAGATATATCATTCCGAAGTCCCGATACGACAGTGTTGACCTGTACATTTCTTCTGAATGGACAAATAAGCCTGCCTATAATGACACTACCGTACCCTGTGATGAGGCGATTAAAAATCGCTTGCTCAGTCATGGTGTGTAGCCATGCTTCAGTTCCTTTGCGCATCTTTTGAAGTAGAGCGCAAGGCATCGACGAATTGCTTTCAAAGCATATCGCGCATCTATTTATTCGTGATTCACTCGCCATAATCTCTGAGACAATTCATGATAGTTCCAGCAACGACCATTTCGAGGTGATTAAGCCTTCATTAGTTCTAGCGCCGTATTAAAGCTCCTTGAAGAACGTCCAATCCACCAATTGGCAAAGTCTCCGATTTAAACCACCTCCACCTAGCTCTTCCATTGGCTGGCGTGTCGAGTTTCGTAGCATGGAAGTACAAATGACAGATTTTGAGAACGCTGCATTCGCGGTGTTCATCGTTCTCCTTTCCAGGGCCATATTAGCTTTCAACTTGAATTTCTACGTCCCCATTTCGAAGGTATAACTCCGGAAACCGTCCAGGGTTTGCGTAAACTGACAAACCTCAGGTGGACGAGAACATGCAAAGGGCTCAGAAGCGGAACGCAGCACAGTCCCAAAGGTTTTTCTTCCGAAAACACGTAGTTCCGCAAGGATATGTCGTTCCAGCCGCCGGATTACCTTCATCTGGGTCATCCAGCCCTAGCGAGTACTGTGAACGTGGTATGGTCACACAAATGAAGGCTAGGAAATTAAGGAACGGCTGCCCAGCACTCACTCGTCCTTTGAACATTGATGACGGCTCAGTCGAAGATGAATATGAGGAGATGTCTATGAAAGAAATATTTTGTGGGAAGGTATTCTTTAGTTTACCGTCCGTGGCGAATGGAGGTGTTGACTTGATTTAGGAGTCTACGTTCCCGGGGTTACTGGGACTTGTAGAAGCTTATCTCGGGACATTAGAAGCGACTCCGTACGAAAGAAGGCAAATTGACAAATACCTTGATCTCGTTCATCGCCGTGCCAATGGTCTGTGGACACCTAATGGATCGGGTCTAATGAAGGCTGACGTCTGTGAAGCTACATTGCAAACGCCTGCTACATGGATGCGAAACTTTGTGAGGTCACACCCGGCATACAAGTTCGATTCGGTTGTCAGTCAGGAGATTAATTATGATCTTCTGACTGCTGTTGACCAGATGTGAGTCATTTCAACACATTCATACTACTGGTGGTCGTTAAGGTGTACTGCCAGTGAGCGGGGCGCTTTGCGCGTTCCGGAACTTCTGCCAGAGGATTACGGGCAACCTCAGCTCAACGGACTCCATTAAGTCGATCAATACCTTGTAAGTCAGGCATCTTCGTCACAATTCTGCGGCAATGATTTGGCAGTCTCATCCGAGTACAACTTACAATTCATTTTCCGTGTCGAGATGTATGTGTATTGTGGGTTGCACCCCCACTGATTATTTTCTGACTACCTGTATTCCACCAATCGCGAGAAATACTCGAGTATTGTATAGTTAGATATCTCTATATGTAAACTGCTCAATCGATCACGATTTCCAGGCTTATGTGCAGTAGAAGTGGCCATGGTTACTCCTTAAACATATTCACGTAGGATCACGCCAGCCTCTCTGACTCTTCCTGCTTCACTGCCTTTGCTCTAGGCTGTTCTATTGTAAAGCAGACGGGCATTATCTTCCCACCTTGGGGTCCGTTTCGGTGTTGGTAATAGCTGCCATATTTGTCAAACATTAGCTTGTACGGTGCCCGCCCTGGAAGTCTAACAATTGACCTTCAGCAGATACCCCTACGTCCTGGTGAGGTGGTTATGCTGGTACGTTCGGTCCGTTGCGACTGGGCGACGGCGAGTTGGTCGGGTTCGGCAATGGCTGCGTACTTGCACTGTCGCTGGATAATTCCGTTGCACTCACGGGTGTGCCGTCCACACCACATATGCCGGTCGGCCTCTCAAGTGCCTTCGAAGAATCATGTCGCTACCGAGCACTCCATATCGCCAAACCTAAACAACGTTTGGGCCAATCATACCCGAACACTTGCCCTGCTACGCAAAACCATCAATTTCCTTCCTCGAGTGTCCCTAGGCGTTGAAAGTCAAGGTCGACTCAACTCGCCCGCTTTCTGGTGCGACCTTCTGGAAAGCACTAGTGCAGCACTGAGTTCGGGCCCGACCGCTGCATCGTCAACAGCACGCATCAGTGGTGAGCCTATTAGATCCCCCACGGCGGTCTTGAATTTCATACCAACTCGTAATGCCGCTGTGGTCTAGTCTGTGGAATTGGCGAAATTTCCGGTGCTCAGGAGCTGGTGACTGCCATGCTAGACGATCCGTTCTCCGATCCTGTACACAGCACTATTCTACGGAATCGTTGGGAGAATCGACCTAACATCATTATGGTTGAGTAAGCGGAAGTCACTGATGCTGGTAAAGTCTACCTAATCATTTTTCATTCAGACACGGCATATCCACGGTGTTAGAGCACGGTTCAGAGGTCAGCAAGCTGAACAGTTCGTCAGCGTGGCTCTTGCAGTATCCATATGACATTCAACTTTTTGAGCTTCCTACTCTTGACTCCATATCAGAAGCGAATGTCAAAGCGACGCAACTGCTGTGGACCAGTGACATCTTGGTGTTAGTGTGCGATCCCTTGCTAGTTCCGATCGCCACTTTGGCCGCCAGAGCCAAATGCCTGCTCAACCGTCCAAACACAATCCTTGTCTTCACATCCGTAGCACCGTCGGCACATCGCCGAAGCCAGGTTTCAGAAGAACTCTCCAATCTTGGCTGTGAACCTGGGCGCATTCTCTTCTTGGACCCCGTGCAAGCCGCGCGTGCTACCGCAGGTTTACAAACGAACTCCGACTTCAGCCTGGCTGTTGAGCGTTACCAGAACGCCTCCCTCAGTTCATATGTCTCTTCACTTGGCACCGCTGTGGGCGAGTTGCTTGGGGGGAGAGAATCTACCGACGGGGCTTCGTCGAGCCTCCATACTCAAACTGCCCTTATCCAAATTCAAAGCGCTCTTGATGCTGGTGGCGAATCCCTTGCTTGTACAACTGAAAGAATCTCTCAGGTATTCACAGGCCTGGCGAAGTTGCGGTCAGAGGTGGCAGATGTAAGGGAGCGTGCCGAGAAAGAGGTTCTAGAAGGACCCAGCGATGTTGAATCAGTGTTGGCTCAGGACACTGAAAGGATGAAGGCAATGCTGGAGTCACTGTCATTTTGGAATATGGTTTGGGCGGTGGATGAGATCGAAGCAATGGTCAATGCACCTATTCGACTGGACTGGTGTAAAGAACTTGAAGATGAAGTGAGATATCATTCGCGTCTGGCGTGCCATTAGAATTGATCACGTTTTTAGCTCATCCTTCAAACCGGTCGTCTGTCTTGTGCTCAAGACCAATTGTGCAAGTCTACCTTTGACTTGCTATCTACGCTCGTGCCACCATCTCCCTATTCCTCCCTCCATTCGCCCTTACTTCACAACCGGCTGCAGCAGCTTGTGTCGGCTCCTTCGTATGCACTTACATCTGCGATGCTGACCTCGCCTGTCCGCGATCGTCGAGCCCAACTTATTAAATATTGTACTTCGCAGTTACACCGGGAAGCCCAGAGCACTGTAGCAGGAGCGTTTATTGGCGCTTTAGGGGGGGCCGGGGTCAGCTGGTGGTTGGCGATTGGAAGCCATATTCTGAGTTTCGGGCCAGGTGCTGAAATAGCATCGGCTATCGGTGTCGGCGCAATCGTCGCAGTTGGTAGTTTAAGATGGGCAGTAGGTAAATGGGAACGGGCAAAGCGGAAATGGATCCAAGACTTGGAAAGGGTGAGCGATGGAACCAAACGTGATTTGAAGGTTCGTGTTGGTAATCTTTACCATCTATTCTGAACTACATCGGAAATTCAGGCGTCACTCCAACATACAATCAACCAAAACGTGGTCATCGTCGCTGAAACCGCATGTCAGAGACTGGAGAAACTTGCATCAAAGGGCCAGGAGGAGGTGGAGGCAGTAGAGGCGGAGTTTCACGCTCTACAAATAGAGCTCGGCAGCTGCACGATTTCTCGATTACGAAAACAGTTGCAATAGGCTTACCCATGTGATTTCTATTTCATGGCCTTTCGAGAGACTAGAGTGGGAGGCACTGGCCGACAGTCGAGCGCTACAAAGTTACTTGTAAGAGCGTAATCACACGCCGCCCTCTCAGCTTCTTGGTAGCTGTGCGTTGTGCTGCAAAGCAACTGAGGTGTCGGACATCGTAAGAATGCGGCTTGCAATCAGCTAGAGTGATGTATGCATCCAGGATAATAACTCCCAATTGACAATTATGAAGAGGTAATGCTGTACGCGTGATAGACCATATCCATCATGACTCTGTAATGGTGATGCTTGGAGGCAAATGGCTACGTTGAGGATAGCGCGGAGTTTGCGGAGGCAGTGATGGAGTATCGCCTTCGTCATCAGAGCTGCCATCATCATTCCCTATTCCAAACAGTTCCTCTCGCTCGTCCCAGACGTCTCCTAGTCGCCTAGAATCGTGTGTTTTAGATTTAGATGAACCGGGTTTGTTAGAGTTAAGGCCAGGTTTCGAGATGAATAGCGGGAATAGTTGTGATCCAATCGGCGTTTCATCGTCAGTACAATCCTCCGACAGATCGTCCGTATCCAATGGACGATATAAACGGGCAATCTTTAGAGTTTGCAGTCCTGCTGAGTAGAATGCGTCAAAGACATAAAGGTGATATTCTCACCTCTCTGCGGGTGCGATAGTATCTTTCAAGATAATAAGCTACATAGAGACCAATCGCGGATCCCGATATGTTCGCCTGTTCAGAGACGTAAGCCAGATGCCTTAAGACACGAAATACCACAGTCATACCACTACATTACCGAAGTCGAGACGTTTGCGCTGACAAGGACTGTGAGGGACGGTGGTTTATATCACATTACCAGTACAAACGTACGGATAACAGTGACTGTACAACCTCACTGACGATGCCACCAAAGAAGAAGCAGGTGATTGCAGTGAATATGAGGCCAGAATGACGCCAAAACCATATGCGTCTTGCATCTCTGAGGGACGACGTAAGCGAATCATACACTCGCGGGGATCAATCGAACGGAACTCACTCTTCTGCGTCAAATATGAAGTAGAAGACGCCAGTAGCAAGGCAAAAGCAGGCGAAGTGAAGGAACTTGTCGTGCAGTGGTAGTGAATGAGGAATGTCAGTGAATCCGAAAATTGCAAGTAAAATCATGATGATGAAGGTGAACAGGAGAAACCACTTCGGGAGAAATACATGTGTAAGTGAAGACACTCCGGGATGTGGGGATGGGGACACAAACCAGCCGGAGACGGATGGGCCAGTGATACTTGGGTAGCTGGACCCGCCTTGATTTCATGATAGCCTTGAAGGCTTTGCCGAAGTACTTACCCATCCGTTGCTGCTGGTGAGTCAGCCCGAGCGGCCTTGACTGCGGTCATCCAATGGGGCTGAGCGTGAAGTGGTTTCCTAAATTGGTCGCGTGTGCTCTCCCCTATCAAAGGGTGTATGTACTACAGTCAATTGGACTACCTACCATCCACACGATGTCGGACCATGTCAATACTCTTTCAGACTTCTCCTCCTGCGAGATATCTGATGCACTCATCAAACTTGGCATCCCTCACGGTGGATACATACCAGATATCTCTATGTTTTCCCCTGGGTCACCTGCCACTAGTTCTCAGTCGGCGAAGATCTGCGCGCCAGCTTACACCGTCAAGATGGTCCTCGCGAATGACAGCACATCTCCGAGACTGTCTGTCCACTTCGTGGACACCGTGATCCCAGGGTCTGTCATAGTCATAGCCGCACCTCCTGGTTCAGTTTGTTGCTTACCGATCTAGCTCCGTTTCTCCACACTCACATAGTAGTCGGATTGTGTTCTTTCAACTAGGCATAAAAAATGCGGTGTGGGGTGGCCTGATGACCGCTGGTGCAAAAGCCCGAGGGGCTGTTGGTGTCATCATATCAGGTCGCTGCAGAGACCTCGCCGAGCACCGTGCGGCAGGCTTCCCTGTTTTCGCTCGTGGTCACTCGACCTTGGGCCAAGGGACTTTTGTCCGACCCTCAGCCATCAACATCCCCCTGGTCATCACGCCGGAAGGCACCGAGGAGAGTTCTAGTGCATTCCCTTCCACAGAAGTCCTGCCCGGCGATTGGATCGTCGCAGACGAAGATGGTGTTGTCTGTGTTCCTCAAGCTCTGGTGAATCAAGTCGTGGAGCTAGCAGCCATCGGACGTGAGATTGATGCCAAGTGCATGAAAGATATCAAAGCTGGAGTGGGAATTCAAGCCTCCTTCCTCAAGTACCGAGGGAAGTAGCTACAGCAGTCTTCTCATCTATCCACTAGTCCTAACTGTTATCGTACATATGTAAATAAATGGTGACATAATGTCATATACTTAGGTGTTCAAGTACAGTACAACAGTGGGATTTAGCATGGTTTTGTCATGCAGCACATCACTCGGCAAACTAGCGTCCGACGAATGCAACATTGTTCAGGACCCGGACTCCATAAATAACGAACCGACACGAGGCATGGGGTGAGACGACCGGTATTCACAGGCGACCACCGGCCTTCGCAAAGAGCGTCGTCCTTAACGCCTGAAGAACGAAGCGAGTTCCACTATGGAATGCCCAAAGCAGTGACACTGGAATCGAGAGTCAGGTTAATGTCCACTGACGGATGAGACCACACACTGAGCAGAATAGGAAGCCAAAACAGAACAAGCATTCGATCATCTAGGAGTGATATCAGCATCGCAATGATGTGCATAGAAACTACTTACGTTTCCGCTTCGCTTTCGCGGTGAGAGATTTCGCTGGTACATAACCGAAGGCGTCCACATCCTGTGTTCCGATCGGTGGAACCTCGTGGCTCAGTCGACGAGATGAGCGTTCAATACCAACTGGTCGAGTGGCAACAACTCGCGAATCCGGCTCAGATCTCGCCGCTGGGGTGTTTGTCACTAGTTCTGGTGAACTTGCTTCTGGCGACTCTCTAGGGGTATACCTAGGGGGCGGTTCTTCCACAGGTTGTGCGCGGAGCGCAGCGGTCATTGTAACCCACTTCTCCCATGTTGCTCGAAGTTCTTGCGCTGTACGTATAGCACTATGACCAACCGGGCGCGTGGTGCCCTCTTCGTCTTTGTTGAAGAGATCCGTTTGCGATCCTTCTCGCTTCTCACTCAAGAAAGATGGCCAACCGGGTGTCGGCACGAACACAGGGAACACTATTGGAATTTGAGGCAATGCATCCCAAGGTACTGTAGGCATCTCAGGGAGGTGCGGCAGTGGAATCTGTGGGATGTTTGGTATAAAATCCTGCGCGTGCACCAGTGTCAGAGTCCTTTGGATGATGTTAGCGAAAGAAGCTGCCCGTTTCTCGTCCTCAGCACTCTCATCTCTCATCTTGGTGTCGTCCACAGGAGCTAGAAGTCCGTCCCGAGGCATTGATTTTATCTCAGTAGCGTGTGGCATATCCTCGGCATTTCGACGATTTGAATGCAGGCGAACAAATCGAGAGCTCTGTCTCCGCCTGATAGGGAGAGAAGAGTCTTCATCCGTTTCCACGTCAGCCCAATTCGATTCTCCATCTTCAGAGAGTGATGTTACAGAGTCGCTGTCAGAGCTATGGGAGCATCGAATGACATTGTCAAAGAATCCGACCGGAGAGATGTCTTGTGGTGTCTTCCCAAGAGCGTTGACGATTTCAAGATCGGCCCCAGCCGATACGAGCAAGGCCGCACAATTCTGAGCATGCGATAACGCAGTGAAATGCAACGCCGTGCATCCATTACGGTCGCGTGCATCAAGGTCGATGCCGTGTGCGATAAGGAACTTGGCGAGGGCTGCGAAATCGAGGAAAGCGGCCAAATGTAGAAGGGTCTGACCATTCGGTGTCGCATGAGACACTGCGGATGCCATCGAGATCTTGGCCTGTCCCGGTACGGCAACGTCGATGACCGACAACAAGTCTATGATCGAGTTCTCGAACTTATTCTTATCTTCCGAATGTACGAGTAAAAGCGGTCGAATGTCATAAGCCGTCGAACCAGACTGCATCGCGTTGCTTGAACAATTCTTACTGGATGCGTCTTCCGTTGCCGTGGATCCCACAATACGAAGCGCGACATTCTTGGCGTCTTCAATCTTGCCGGTCATCTTGAGACCTACGACTTGGAGAGCCAGTTCCATACTGTAGTAATCGTCATCAAATGATCAGAAAGCAGGATCCTGGATACCCACAGAGTTCTTTCGGACTCATCCGTGTACGTAAATAGTGGGGGCGGCGACACCTCTCTAGTCTTTTCAATACCTTCGAACCAGACAGCGACCACACCGGGGCTAGCACGAGGCGGAAGAACGCACAGTAGCGTATTATCGCTCCAACGCTGTGTCGAGCTTGCCAGAGTATCGCCGAAAACGCAACCAAGCTGCACCGCTGGGTGAAAGTTCTCTCCAAGAACCGTTACTTCAATCCCACCATGCGTAGGTCCTGAAGAAGGAATCAGACGATGGATTTTGGGTACAGGAAATGACGCCAGGGTCTGTGGTGAAGTAGGGTCAAAAAACAGGAATGACATGGGCTGTGGAGGGACGAGCGGAGGAAAAAAGTGTGTTGGCGGAGGCGCTGGTGTGATAGGGGAAGACACGGTATCAACTGAGGAGATCACCTGCCCATTTGGGACTCCATTGTGCTGAGGGAACACGTCTGTGGGAATTTCATGAAGGATAGGAGGTGTGATATGGTCGTCCGTAATACCGAAGGTGCCAGCAAGAGACTCGCCGTCGAATGTGAGGGAGGATACCTCAGTTACCGGAGTGCCTTGGTTATGGCCGGGAGACAAAGGCTGGGAAGGTGGTAAGGGAGTCGGCGAGCGCGTATGCGGGACAGTAGGAGAGAGGGAGTTCGCAGAAGAGCTCAAGCTGGCTATACTGGCCTCCCGCAAGAATCTCAGGCTATTGCTGCGGCTTGCTGAGTCGTACGGTTTGGCGCGCTTAGTGACCTGGTTCTTCGTCTTTCCAAGGTTTCGCTTGGATGGTGTGCCGATGTCCGTAGGCGTCCCGTTTGATGCAGCATTGAACCACTGTGTTTCTCCTTCGACAGCACACGCTCGTGATCCTGACTTTATGGTAGATTTGTGATCGTCAGTGATCATGATGGGTGGTGAGACTCCAGTGCCAACGAGCTGGCCAGAGTGGTCCCTCATAGTGAAGTGGATATTGAAGCCGATTTTTTCACGATGATGTCTGCAGTAACATGTTATCCGTACTGGAAGCACTGCGGATCCACCCGAGAAGTCGAGCACCTCCGGGCAGTTGAATTGGATGATGCTCGTAGTATCTTCCTTCACGCCTTTCAAGCGTTCGTTGCCGTTCCCAGCACCTTCAGAATCAGAACGAGTCGGCCTGACACGAGCAGCCAATTTACGGGCAACACGCTTCGCCTGACAGAGAAAGTCTAAACGAGTCTGCAAATGTCGGTAAGAATCCATCCTACCTCTCTGTTTCTGCAACTACCGCAACTCAGGACTTGGTTATATGGAGATGAGGCACATGTGACAGATGTGGTGAGATGGAGAATGTCCATGGGGGAGGGATCTTCAGAATGACGGATGGATTACCCAACGAACACGACTGCGAAGAATATAATTACCAATTTTGCCTTCTCTGCGGGTCCTTCTTTTCGTGGACGTTCCTGGAGGCAGTTTAAGCCACTTCCACGAGCCGACCCTGTCGTACTGGCAGGGGTCGCTAGATGAGGAGTTTGGGAGGGCGAGGTCGATGGTAACGCGAATCTGTGTTTCGACGCGAGACTTTGTTCCAGACTTTGGAATGTTCGGAGTCAATATAGAAAGACTGGAAAGACGACTGTCCAATTAGATGTTAAGACCTATGAAGTAAGAGCCGCACTTGTAACAGGATTCTCTAGGAGGACAGACAACACGATGAGGAACGACGCTCAAATCACGTTTGCGAGGTCTCATGACTGGCGGAGGAACGATGGGAGTGCAAACGAGGTGCGAGTGCGACGGTAAATGGAACTCGGACTGTTGGGGTGAAGGCTGTGACGACGGGTAGAGGCTGTCCGTTGGGACCGTCGTTTCTGAGCAATTGAGGTCTGAAGGAGGGCGCGAAAACAAAGGGGAATGTTCTACGCCTGAACAAGGTGGGGAGCTGTCGTAACGTGGGTATGACAAGTTAGAGATACCAATGGCATAGGAGCGCAAGCGTACTCGTCGTAAGCATGTTCTTCGATGAGGTCGTTGAGCTCGAGGATTCGGTCACCGTCGAGCGCAGCACGACTTCCTTCGCCCTCCCAAGATGAAGCCATTAAAAAGTCAAATGGAGCGAGCAGGCTGACTCAAGCCGTGATTTAGTTGGGTTTGAGCGAGCTGCACAAGTGAAAAGGCCATTTGGCCGCTGCGATGAAATACGCCATCCAAATCGGGTAATCGTTTCCCATCTCTTTCGTTGCTTTCACTCGCAGGGTTTTTGGCAGGCAGCCGACCACACCGCACGATGAAGAGAGTTGCTGACAGTCAGCTCACCAAAGACAGCCGCGACAATGACGGCGGTGACGACGTCCAGGCATGTCCCCCTTCTGTCACCCTCTACCCCAGTCTTAGTGCTCACCCGGACTAACACCAGGAAGTGGCCCAGCCCACCCAAGGTTTCCAGAAGGCAGATGAATCAACACTGGCAACCAGGCAGTGAGTACCACGCCAACGACCCACGCCTCATAACCGTGGTTTATTTCTCCCCTAGAATACGTGGCCTGCCTAAGCGGGCCTTAGCGGGGTCGACCGCCAAGGCCACCTCTTTCAGTGGCTTCGCATCTGCACTCACTCCTGCTGCTGCAGGTCCAGACAAGGTGAGCAGCACGCTCTCACATTATTCGTAACAATATGGCGGACACGCACGTTTCAGGAACCATCGCCTCTCCCAAAGTTTGCAAGTTTTGCCGGCTTCGGGGCAGGCCCTTCCACTCCTTCGAGCCCATTCACTTTCACAGCGCAACCACCTACGACAGCTCCGACACCCCCGCCTGCGCCTTCCTCGGGCATGGTCTTCAACAACCACTCTATCCCAAAACCACCTCAGTTTAGCACCCCGCCAGAATCCTCCAATGGCGCACTGCCAACACACACCTCCGGGGGAGAGAATGCTGACGCTGTTGCGTTAAAGTATTACAAAGCACTTAGGGGATTGAACGTATCGTTTCTCTCCGCTATCTCCAAAGCTCTGGAACAAGATCCTTTTGCCGATGTCGCTGGCCTTCTGGAATCTTACAAGAACCTCCGAATGACTGTGCAATCTGAGTTTGACAGCGCTTCCAAGCCTTCCACTACGCCATCATCTATACCCGGTTCGTCTACAACAACTACAGAAACCCTCGCCCCTGTCTCTCAGTTTGCAATGCCAAAACCTCCCCCGGCCTTTTCTAGCTTGTCGGCCAACCCTGCCACGTCGGCTTCAACGAGCGATAGTCGATCTTCGTTCGGTGTCTCACCAGCTATAAATTCCAGTGCATTTTCTTTCCCGCCTGCTGCATCCTCATCTTCCACGACGGTATCATTCGGTTTTAGTCCAAAGGCAAACGACCTTTCAACTCCACCCTCCGAACTCCCTAAGTCAACATTTACGTTTGGCACTTCTAAAGCCGACGATTCAAGCCCATCGAAAATGCCTTTCTCTGTATTCGGGACAACTGGTTCCCTAGGCTCCAAAAATACCTCGACCGACTTGCCCACAAATCCATCCGAGGTATCATCGTCCTCTGCTTTCACATCCAACTCAGATGTGCCCAACTTTTTTGCTACGCCAAAAGTGCTCAGCACAACGTCAGATATCAGCACCAAAACAATACCATCGTTCAGTCCTTCAACCTCGATCTTCGGGGGTCATGGCGACGATGGCAAATCACTACCATCTGCCCCGGCGACAGGAGGTAACACCAATGAAGCCGGAGGCAAGGCGGATGCCAGTAAGGAGCCTGCTAAAACGTTTACTATCGGTCTTTTCGGCAGTAGTATGTCTGGCAACGCTAGCAGCCCGCCAACCGGAGGCACTTTCTCGTCGGAACAGCCCATCAGTGTGTTCGGAGCTTCGCCGCAGAAATCAAGCGTATTTGGCTTTGGTAAACCAGCCGGAAGCATTGGAAACCCGGTTGGTTTCGGGTTTGGTGCGCTAGCGCCCAAAGCTAGTGATAGTGGACCAGCAGGTTCTTCGAGTCCCTCACCTACCGTTTCTCCTCCACCTACTGAAAAGTCAGGAGGGTCCACGCCCCCGCCCGAAGGCAATGAAGAAACTCCCGCTGCAGAAGATGACGCTGTGAAGTCGCTGGCCACGGGCAGTCATGATGAGGAGGGTGAAGGCGAGGAAGACGAAGAGACCATGCATGCTGTGAAATGCAAAGTCTTTAAATTAACTAAGACAGATGGCAAGAATGAATGGAAGGAACTTGGCATAGGTAAGAGGTCAAGCATGGATGAAGGCATGCGCTCATGGTTGACAGGTATGCTTCGTTTGAAAAGACACAAAGAAAACAATGTCCGGCGTGTCCTTATGCGAAACAGCCACACCGGAAGAATTCTCATTGTCGGTGTTCCTTGCGTTAGGCGTCAGGCAGCATCTTACCATACTTCACAGAATTTCAGGTTGTTCAGTGGTCTCAAACCCTCTTTGGCGAAGACGTTGCTCTCGTTCGTCGGCCACGAGGACGGCGCACCAGCATCCTATAGAATACGAGTGAAGACAGAAGAACAAGCGGTGAGTCTGAAGGACGCGATGAATCGAGAAATTGCTGCTTCCCAAGCAACTTCATGAACCCACTCCACCCTGCTGCAGTCATATACTGATCATGCCGATCACACGTATACATCACCATATGCTCTCTGCTCCACGTTTAGTTACGACATAATCATTAATGAGCTACCTAGCATTAAGGTGACTCGGTGCATTGTGCCAGACTGAGCAAAGTAAAAAAGCTTCACTGAGAAGCAGCTCGATCTCGTGGTCGCCCCAATCCTGAGTGGGTGGAGACTGAA
This sequence comes from Pisolithus marmoratus, assembly GCA_024613145.1. Lineage (NCBI taxonomy): Eukaryota > Fungi > Basidiomycota > Agaricomycetes > Boletales > Pisolithaceae > Pisolithus > Pisolithus marmoratus. The sequence continues at coordinate 135,091 of JANFAE010000202.1, forward strand.
GAAACATAATTATACCCTAGAGCCTGGATATCACCACTGAACGAATGTTTTTGGAGATGTACTTGCCTGGAAGTCCATCTGCCGAAGTTTTGTACTCCATTTGACGAGGAATGCAGAGCACACATACAAGTGAAACTGGGAAAAAGCATCGGCTCCTTCAGCCTAGGCACGCAATCAGCTCATGCAGTGCAATCAGGGGATCGCGAACACAGACCAAGTAGGTATCCCACATTCGAATGGTATTTTGGACGCTAATCTCCCGCATTAGTAAACAATTCATCCACCTAAATGCGAACTGCATGAATTCGACATTTTGGGACTCCAGATGGTTGTACAGGGGTGCTGAAAATACGAAGGTTATTGCTATACTGCTGAGAAACGCATCGGGACAAACCATCGATACGCGCGACGAGTTCCGCCATGCGCTTGACACTACGGTGGATTCCAGGCTGAGCGGATATATAGTTATCCTGGATGCCGTCCAAGAGGCGCGAGAGACACCAAAAACAATCGGCTTCAATAGCGTTGAGGATGGTTTGTGGAAGCAGGGAGGTATCGAAAAGCTCGGAATCCGAGTCTGAAAAAGGCAAATTACAAATTGAAATAGTAGACCCGACAAGTAATGGCGAAACTGACCGATATATGCAGACAGGAAAACTTGAAAGAATGGGGTAACAAGATCATTTATGCCTTGAACGTATCCACTCGCGGGGTGTCGTATAGCCCAAACGTAAAGAATCCGTTCCAGACTCTAGTTGTGACGATCTTAAGAAAGGGTGGATAAAGCCACACCCATGACTCACACGCTGCGTTGTTTCCTGCATCCAAAGCTGTACGCCTGGTCGCGTTCGTGGGACATCGATCTCAATTTGATGCCAGACTTGTTGGTCGAGACTTTGCCGGTCACGAGCGAAAGCAAGCTGAACCAAGGATAGATATTCTTCTCGTTTTCGAGCAAGAGTGGGGACGCGTAGGTTCGAAGGCAGGGGAATATAACCCTCCGCAACTATGTGACCTGCATTATAAAAGATTCAGGAGGAACACTTACCAAAAGTATCGGCCAGACAATCGGCCGGAGATCGTCGGGCGTACCAGCCCATGCTAGTTTGCGTAGTTCCGCTGAAAGCCACTGAATTACAGCACTCTGTCATTGAGAAGTGATGCATACCAATATCCACGTCTTCTTTGGCCAGACAGTCAATAAACTTCAGGCGGCGGTTGTGACGGATGGAAGTTTCTCGGAAGAGTTTTTCTGTTTCTCCAGATCGAGTAACGGCGTTTGTTTTGTTTTCCGAGAGTGCACTCGACAGCCTTGAGTGTGACGTATGCGGGGAACGAAGGAGACTGCAAAAGGGATCTATGCGAGTGTTTAAAGAGACTGGTGACCAGGGAAAGGCATCGGTACCGTTGACCACCTCTTCAGCATCGGGTTTCATTGACCCCTGTGATAATCTAGCCTTAGCACCTACTACCGGCTCCAGCTCTGGTTCGAAATCGCCGACGACCATGTCGGCATCGAGGTCGACATCCCCATTCATGTCGTAACAATTTGTGACCAGTGATTTGCCATCCGTATTGCGCTGGGATATACTTGGTTTCCTGACCACTGTCCACCCACCTTTGGACAGCTGACTGGGGGATTCTTCCACCTTTGGAGGATAAGAACTAGGACTCGGTGCACTAACATGTGTGTAGGAGAAAGTGAGCGTTGAGGACGACGAATTGCTTGATGGCCTTGGGACTGGCTTCGGGGCTGCTTGTGCAGGTACCTGCTGCTTCACCGGAGGAGCCGTGGCTTTCCATGAGGGGTGCGACGGACGTAGCGGTGATTCCGAGTCGGATGCGCTGTCCCAAACATCATCTTCACCCCATTCCGTGCTTGCTCTTGGATTATTGAAGGATGAGTGCAACCCTACATGCGGACGTGCAGGGGGTGGCCTCGCTGTCATTTTGTCCACGTTCGCAGTCGATCCTAGCACTCAGACTGTCTGGCCAGTGGCTCCAGCAGACAGCACTACAATCTGATCAGTCACTGGTCGTGAGAAGGCACAATCCGTTTATGTCGTACTAATTGATTCATTAGTCAATTATCCCTAATATTGAACTACGTATCTACATAATACAGTTATGGACCAGCTTCCCTTGCGACATACAGCAGCCGGGTTGCCTCCCAAGTATTGCCGGAAGGAAAGTAGAGCGCACTTATCATCAACTGGGGTGTTCATCCCCCTGAACCTTGCGGTGGTGGATTGCAGGTGTCCAAATCAACATCAACACGGATAAAGCAGCGATGGGAATTGCAGACGCCATCCTGTCCACGTCTAACTGACAGGGACCAACACATTGCGACATGGCCTGCACCTCTGTGTAAACTGGGTATAACTTTCCGGGAAAGGGCGGCGGTCGGGACACACCGAGCGAGTGCGAGTGTGTAGTCAAGGAACACTCGTGGCGTAAAGGCGAGTATAGATAATGCTGGAGACTGGCTGGGACGCATAAGGCCCCTGAGTTTGACACAGTCACTGAGCCCTTGTGTAGGTTAAAAGCACTGAGCACACGGCCGACGATCAACGAATGACTCGAGGCTCTGCAACGATATCGAATATCGAGGATCCGGCGAGGCAGGGATGAAATACGGGGGCCTACTGTATCTGAAAGAACTGAGGGGGTGGGAGTTCCGCGGGATGCTTGCCGGTTGAGGAATGATGACTAGGGAATATGTATATATATCATGAAGATCTGGCGTGAAGGACTAGTTTCGTGGCGCCGCTGGTCCAAAGTTGGTGTGTCATGCTGAGGTGGTTTTGGAACTAACATTCTGCAAGTCACAAGAAATTGCGAGCCAATGAAATCCTGACAACGTATACGTGCACGCGCACTGCATAACCGTGCGTTGCTGTCTGTTCAAGCATTGGAAGTCCGCTTCAAGAAATCTTCTTCTGACCACCCATAATACTCTTTCAACCGTTTCCCAAACTCTCTCAACTTATGGTGATGAAGGGTGGGATCGGGGTGCGCTATGAAGAGGTTAGCCCGGCAACAACCTCGGGTGCGGAAAACCGTACGTTTATGAAAGGTGATCGACTGCAAGGCGTGACAAATGATAAGTATTGTCACTGTGAGTGGTAATACAAATGCTCACCCTATCCCGTTTATTCGGCGGATCAAAACGAACAGACGATCCCGCGGTACTCGGATCGTATGAGAAACCCATCTCTCGCATGACCTAGGAACGGAGACGAAGGCAGAGAATCAATGACAGTGCCGAAGACGCCTAGGCACTCGTATAAACCTTTAAAAAGCTCTCCCACTTGAGACCTCCCTGCTTTTCTTCGCCGGGGCGCAACAGTTGCTGCATGTATCCGGCTGTCTTCTTCCGGAGTCTGGAAAACCATGTGGATGTATTGGCATTGGGGTTAGACTCCTTGGGCCGCATCTTTTCCTTGGCTTTGTCTCCGCTTAGGTTTGAAAGGAACCCTTTGTTGTCAGAAAACAAGGATGCATGGTCAGGGCGCGACTTGACCTTCTCTTTCGGCATCTTCAACTCCTGAAGATAGGCATGGCCAGACTTGGCAGTCGTCGGCTCGATAGGCAGTGATGTAGTTGAAGCGTGTCCATGCGATGCCACATGGCCATCAGAAACGGGAGGTCTTCCAAGAAGTGACTTCAAGGAACCCCCCGTAGATGGACGTGCGCTTCTCGGATTCGTCGTAGAGACCTCGGCCTCTGGTACTCTCCCCACCCCACATATTGCAGCCCGCTTCTTCTTTGGCTTTTTCTTCTTCTTCTTCTTGTTAGCTGCCAACACAGCGTCCTCTTCGTCCTCAACTTCCTCTACTGCAACACGACGGTCCTCCTGGGGCTGAGCGATGACAGCTATATCCGGTCACGTTGGGGGTAATCGGAAATCGCGCATGGGACGTACGGGAATCAATTCTTGATGGATCCGGTATGATAAAAGATCTTCTACAGAGTCGCCTTGGAACACGCTTTTCCCTTGGGGCGGGAAGAGGCTGTAGTGGTGGCAGATCATCGTCGGGCACACCAGTGAAACTGACTTGGAATGCTGGAGTAACTTTCCCCGCACCTTTGACGGTGTGTAGCTTAGCTCCGAAACGGCCTTCCCGTGGTTCGACACGAGCGGTTGTGCTAAGCTTGGCGTCGGACGAAAACATGCGTCCTGCAAATGGATCTTAGGTGCTGCCATCCAGATGGAGTGCTACGAAGCTCACCTCGCAGTGAACTGAGCAATTTCAGGAAGGGATTTTCTTTGTGCTCTTCTGTCATTGCTTCAAAATCAGGTACATTTGCTTTCGGATCGAAGAAGTCGGGGATAGCCAAGGCAGCATCCATCGCTTCCCTGAGCATAGTTCGATATACATCTTCTTCCTCCGATTCGCACTCGCTCTCGTACTCTTCACCATCGGTTTCTTCGTGGTCATCAGAATCTGTGTATTCATCAGTCTCCTCGGACGAGCCCGAGACGGACAGGAGCTCGGGCATGGAATCGTTGCCAGTATCATCGTCCCGTCCGTCGGTAATTGCAAGGGCCTTCTTCTGCGGTTTCTTCGCCGCAGATTTGCGTGGATGCTTACTCTTAACTAGGGACCTCAGGACACCGTCGTCCTCTGATTCATAAGCAAAGGTGGGGAGGTCAGGTGTATACTGAGCACTCCATTGGGGTGTCCGACGATATGCATCATCAAGTTGCCAAAGTGTATCGATGGATACATCCGACACCCGCATGTAATTCTAGGTAGCATAAGGACTGGCCAGACGATGTCCCAAGCCACTTACCGTATCCACGACTTTCCACATCTGATCGAGAACAGCTTGATCCCTCGTCGTGCCTAACAGGTTGATAATATCTGTAAAGTTGTCATGACATTCAGATGCTTGCTTCGAATAAAACTGTGCATCCAGCCAAAGTTCATATCGTTCCGGCATCTTGCGTGGAAGAGCCTTGAGCTCTTCCCCCTCAGGCCCTAGCAATGGGCTCTCCAGGAGCTCTTGAAGCTCGAGTGTCACCTATGCGAATGGGTTGGGATTTGCCAGTTCGTATATGGATGACACTTACCGAGAGATCGCCAACTGCATCCCACATTTTTTGTGGAAAGCGCTTCGCCTCTCGTGGGGATTCGTCGACAGCATCGCGAAGAACCTGCAGAAGGATACGCTTCGGATATGGCGCTCTTGGGAAACATAATTCTACAATTATGGAATCCATGAACGACTTGCAAACGTCCTTGAGACCACCCCAATCGAAAGCTATTTCTGGCTGGCCCACTGGCACATTCTCTACGGTTTTGAAATACCGAGAATAGTGAGCTGTATAGAAATTAGCATCGGGATGTTACAAAATACGTGATTCATACGAGTGGTCGTGGCAAGAACAGAGAACTGCATCTGGCCAAGGTCTGCCAAAACGTTGACGATGTCACAGAGAACAAGATAGCGGGACCGCAGCCCCTCGTCCTTCCGGAGTTGTGTGTGGGCCGTTGCATCCTTGAGCCCGGATTTTACCAAACCTCTAAGCGTGTCCAGGACGATTCTCCACCCTGATGCTATCATGTATGCGTTGTGAATTCTGGGCGACGCAGGTTCAGACAAAGGGGATGGTTTAGAAGCAGGCGAACCTTGTTGCCACCACTGATGCAACATAGGAGGCATTCGAAAGAGCGTCTTGGATACCCTTGGAACTACCATGCGGCGTACGAGCAGCGATCTCGTCTACAATCTTGTCATAAAATAGCTCAGCGTCCCTGAGACTGGTAATATCATCCAAGTACGCTGAAGAATCTTAAGCACTGAAAAGGCTAGTGAAACTGCTGTACAGCAGAGTACGCGTACCATTGAACTGGGAGTCTGCGATCTTGATGCATTTTTCCAACTGAAGGGGAGCCATTATGGCGGTCCGTGTTCTCTGGGAGACGAGATCCTCTGTATGTAGTTATGAACGCCTCAGGGAGAAACTGAAAAATGCACGGATCCCACCTGCAAGGAGGTCGAGCTTTTCCCTTCCACTGATTCTGTTTGCCAGCACGAGCTCCCCGGTTCCGTTCGCGCCATATTTCCCGTTACGAAGGACGAGTGCCCGAGACGTAGAAGGTCTAAGGCTGTCCTCGTCTCGCTTTCCGTGATGCTTGGCCTGGATCTGCCTAGGACCTACTGGGACGAGATCCCTTGATGCGGGGGGAACGGGAGGTTTCATGGATGATTTCTTCCTAATAGACATTGTGATTCGGAGAGGGAGTGGACCCCAGAATCACTCCACTGCCCAATTTGGTGCTTGTTTCGGACTGAAACCGAGCTGGATCACCAAACGCAACGACCGATCAAAATATTACCATGATAACGGCTGAAGGCAACACGCCCTCCGAGGGGCCTGTATGGTAGTAAGTGCACAGGTGCATCCAGAGCACCAGCAGCAGCCTTGCAAGCCCGGTCTGGCGGAGCGGGACGATTACTTCCTAGTCCAGTGTGCCACAGGTACCGTGCCACGCACTCAATCATATGCGTGCCACGCAATACGCCATATACGTGCTTGGGTGACATGGGGGAGCAGCGCCAGCTAGTACCACCTGCTCCGCACTCCTTGGTGGTTAAGTAATTTGCAATCGACTGCATAGAGCGGTGTCACTGCTACCCGTTCCGCTGCACCGTCTTCGTCTCTCTCCGGTGACTCAGGACGTCTCTACGCTTCATCCAGCTATTCACATCTTTTCTTATAACAGCCTGCGTCGAAGTGAAAGCTCGCTAGTTTCTCACCAACTATTTTAAGAGATGGGCAAGCTCATCTGGCATGAGCTGAGTCGCTATGTCTCCCTTGCTGCCAGTGCATGTAGGCGCGTTCGATCACTCGCAGTCTTTTGCTCATCGGATATCTGCAGACGCAGTTTGGGCAAGCTTCTGGGCCATATTCTTCCGCAAGTTTTTCTGGGACTTCGTTGGCGGTATACTGCGCAACCCCGGTGGTATCCAGTAGGTGTAACGGTATCCTCGCAATGACGACTTCACCGCTTACTCGTTTGTAGACCGCACCCCCGCATGGGTGTATTCATTACCCTTATCGTCAGAGTCCCTGTCATCCAGGCTTTGGCTATTGTAATCGGTCTTGTCATCATTGCATTGGAGTGGCCCTTTGCACCCGTCAAACGGGCCTCCTGCCACCGCAGCATCCCAGTAAAAATAACCTTGCTCATTTTTCAAGCCGCCCTCACAGTATTGCTGTATCAAGAACGTTCTCCCCCATTCTTCCGTAACATTCACCCTAATATATTTTATTTCAGGGGACAAACGCAGCATTATGGTCCCTAGTTGCAGTTGGGCTCTACGTGACGGCACTGGCCTTAAACGAAAAAACAGCAGGATCGACAAAACAAATACACGAAGCTGGACAACCCTGACAGGTGATTTAAATTTCCTGTGGTATCTTTGTGGCCTATTTATTGACGCCTCCTTTCTCTGGTCCATTGCTCCGATTGTGATTTGGCCCCACTCAGACAACCAGCTTCATTTACGTAGCCCCAGGACGTTGCAACTTTTTGTTCGAGTCGAACTTGTCCATCGCACATAGATCATTTATCCTGATACATTGTACGGTTAATTCCGCGGATTTGAGCTGGAGACCCCTTGTCATGGACACTCATGTTGTCCATGTATTTGTAGCACGTGTAGTGTGTAATTGGAGGCGTTCGACAAGTTCGAATCACGAATCACGTGAAAGCGATTATGAGAGCTTCGATCGTCACCTGTACTGATAATCTAGACACGGGTGGGGTATTAGCCAGCTGTGTTTGCAGCAACCGATTTTAATAACTACACCACTAACCTCACCTATATTATCACTGGATCCGGACTACTACACGTTCAAGAGTTCCACACATATCGTATCGATGCACGCATCTGAAATCATATCATCCATCCCAAACAAATACGAGGCCGCACTATCGTCGGGGGACCTGTATTTCTTCCCATCCGAAACTCTCCGGCAGGAGGATGTCGGCATTGAAGTGCGGCTCTCTTTCATGAGGTGAACGTGAAGCATTCACCCTGACAGTGTGGGTCTTCTGGAATTGTGTAGTTCGAGATTCGCGTGTGCCCTGCGTTACAGAAGAAACCGGAGCAGAGGGATGGGCAGACCTCGGTGTCGCTTGAACCGAGTGCTGGGACTACGGGACAACCAGATCCATTTGCGCCTCCCTACTCACCTAACTTGTACGTCGGCGACTTGGCTCTTGAGGATGAAGGCGGCATGGCAGAGTACGTGGTCCTAGTGAGTACCTCGGTTTCATTGTGACTCCTCTCCTAACGCTTTACAACAGTTGAACAAATATTGCGTTGTTCCTCACCACTTCCTGTTGGTGACGAAAGGTATATCTGATGTTCCGTCCATTATCTTGGCCTTACAAGGCAGAGTTCCGTCCGCAAACCTCTCCTCTCTTGCCAAGCGATGTGGTGCAGATTTATCAACTTTTGCTTGCTGCCCGCAGAGCAAACAAAAACCTAATTGCATTCTATAATTGTATGGGCTAACATTCGTTCGTCTTCCTCTGATTCTTCTATTCATACACAACGTCGCCTCCCAGGTGGGCCTAACAGCGGTGCAAGCCAACCTCACAAGCACGTCCAGTTTATTGAGGTTGAACGCGATGGCCCACCGCTTGAGAAGATTACGCGGAACCTCAAGATCGAAGCTCCGGGTGCTTATTCTAATCCCTTCGCCAACGAGCACCCATGACTAAATACTCTCGCAGGACGACCTTTTACGTTCCAATCCGTACCGTACGCGAACCACATCTCTCGTCTTCCACCCCTTTCCCTGGACTCCACCCCCGCACAACTTCGAGAAGCGCTGTTCCCTCTTTTCCACTCACTCCTTGATCTGGTAATATCAACCGTGCGGCATGATCCGGACTACCCGTCAGGCTCTCCATCGTACAACGTGATCTTGACACTTGAACACATGCACTTGATTCCACGGCGGTATGAGACTTACACGATACCCGGAACAGATACTGTTATTCACGTCAACTCCCTGGGGTATGCGGGAATGATGCTAGTTAAGAGTCACTCCGATTTAGAGGAGCTCAAAAAGATTGGGCCAGTGGAAATTTTGCGAGGGGTAGGCGTAGAAAGCGTGCACGACTTACAGGTGTCAGGATCGTTTCTAGAAGCAGACAGCTCATGAATGTAGGGTAAACGGGTAAACATGGTTAAGTGGAGACACATGTCAAGTCATGGAGCTTGTATGAATGCTGAGTAGGAAGACTTCACAGGCACCCACGCCTTCAGCTAGCGAGCAAGGAATCCCTTTGTCCTCCACAAAGCGTCCAGGCCATCAAGCTGGCACAAGTACTGAGACATGTTATGTCGGCTAAAGGTTTCCACCTTACCAAACGTACAAAGCCCTCCTCTCTCACAACCTGGCTTACAAGGTGTTCCAAGTCTGTTTGCGACAGGCTGTAGAGGGACAGATGAGTACCTAGGGACGAAAGCAAGTCTGGTCGCCCAGGTTCCATAGATTCTGTAGCAGCGGGACTAGGCATAAGCACCTCGGCTGAGCGAGGCAGGCTGCGTGGAGCAAACAGCGGAGGTATCATGCTACCGCTATGGCTCGAAGAACACGGCTGCGAAGAGCTAGCGAGAGATGAATCACTCGAACTGACAGCGCCTGGTTCTTTCCGCTGGTTGTTAGGCAAGTAGGGAATCTTGGTGCAGGCAAAGAAGCCACTATCCTCTGATGAAAGGGTAGCTGACGAAGTACCAGAACTCCGCCAACCAGTAGGCCTGGTTGGTGATACCTGAATTCCAGCCAAACTTCGGTAGTTTGTTGCAGGTCTAAACACAGGTTCATTTGGTGGTATTGGTCGTTCCGACGGCACGGCATCTGGAATAGTCGAAGTTCGCCCTAAAGCAGCTCCCGTAAGCATGGTCGGGTTGCGATTGATCTGGTTAGACTGGGGATTCGCTTTGCATGGACAGACCGGCTTTATCGTGTCGATAAACTGAGATGCTTCCAAAATGCTGCCAAATGACACTTGGAAACGACGGTAGACCTGATAGGGCCAGCGAGATGTGCTCTGCTGTCAAAGAAAAACGCCTAATTACTATACTCACCGGCTGACAGCTAGGCGGAACCGTTTTGGGGTGGAGGTAGCGGATACCAACGACGGTGTCGCGATAGACTGCTCTGAGAGGGAATCCTTGGTCCGAACCATTTGGTGTGCGAAATGCGGGCAGCGACGAGAACGATAGCAATTCCAAGTCTTCCTACAAGAGGTTTTCCGTCGCTGAGTCCCGCGAGACATCATTGACGTAGAAAGGGCTCACGAAGACGACTTCCCTCTGGTCGACTTGCATGTCACTATCGATGCACCAAAGTATTCTAAGTCGCAGCGAGAGGAGCTCTCCACTGGATGGAGATTTCTTGACGTCCAGGAGTAGTTTCATGACCGGATTTGTGAAATGCTGCCATTCGTTCTCTGCAGCGAGTTGGCTGTGAGCAACGCTTCCGCCGTATGAGCGCGAGTACTTGGTCAGTGTAAATGACGCCGTGGTCGTCGTGTGTAGCGACATGGACGAGGTCGCGAGAGGTTGTTAGTATACATATAATACTTCGCAAGAAACACCTGACTCTGATTTACAAAACTAGTCCTACAATAGCTCCCCCCCCCCCCTGCATTCAGTAGTTACCACATCAATCACAATAAGCACCCTCGCTGGCGGGCTGGAAGAAACCACACGTCAGCCGCACGCTCAGCAGTTGACAAAACGGAACGCATACAGCCACATCTCTCGCATAGCGATACAACACACCTCTCCTAACTTTCAGAGCACTTTTCCCAGATGTTTCCCACTCCTTTCTTCTGGAGAGTTTTTCGCTTTCGTCAACTACCCAGTCTATAGTCCGCGTGGCCGCATCGATGACGATGTGATCGCCGTCTTTAATCAGGGCTATCGGACCTCCCAACACTGCTTCGGGAACGACATGGCCTTACAAGATATTGCTTATTCATCTGACTTTTTAATTCCACGTGCGGAATCTCACCAATTATGAATCCTCTAGAGGCTCCCGAGAAGCGGCCATCTGTGACCAAGGCGGTAGAGTCCCCCAGGCCTGCTCCCATCAGAGCCCCTGTCGGTCCTGGGAGTGACAGTTGTCAGAAAAGCTCCCGCAACAGATCCGTTTAAGTAATTACCTAGCATCTGCCATGCCATGATGAGTGTCAACCTTGGACTGGTTAGACAGAAACGGGAATTACCTCCGGCATGCCTGGTGCTCCCTTTGGGCCTTGATATCTGAATATCAGGACCATTCCCGGCTTGATCTCTCCTTTCTCAAGTGGGGGATAAAAGTCACTTTCTCTACGGGACATTACATAAATTGGTCATCATCCAATGCTGATGTACTCACTTGTCAAAGCATTTGGCAACGCCCTGAAGGGAAGTTAGCCGGAACGATACACGAGTAGCAATGGTGGGCAACCTCAAAACGCAGTCCCTCTTTCCCCGTCAGTTTAGCAACGGCGGTTCCGGGAGCCAGGGTTCCTCGCAAAATGGTGACATGACCAGTGGTCTTAATGGGATCCTCAATCCTTCTAATGACATCTTGGCTTTCGAAATCGAGTTCGGGCACATCTTCGAGATTCTCCGCTAGAGTTTTTCCAGTGACCGTCATTTGGTTACCATCTATCAGTTTCGTGTGCTTCAGAAGATACTTCAAGAGAGCCGGTATGCCGCCTATCTTGTACACGTCTTCCATATAATACTTGCCAGAGGGCCTATACCTCCGGTCAGTTGGGACTACTCCCGACTGAACCACGAACCTACTTCAAATCCGCGATGTACGGCGTTCTGTCCGATATCTCTTGGAAGTCATCAATGGTAAGAGGAATATCAGCAGCTCGAGCCATGGCAAGTAAGTGAAGGACCTTGAAGGTCTAAGCTTTGACTAAACCCTGATATCGCAGATATCTCACCGCGTTCGTAGAGCCACCTATTATGTTGACGATAGCGATTGCATTCAAGAACGACTGCCGGGTGAGGATGTCTTTTGGTTTGAGATCGAGTTCAAGGAGGCGCTTCAGGTACTTCGCAGCCTTGAAACATTCTTGTGATTTCTCTGAGGAGGGGTAAGCCAATTACAACTAGCGCTGGAAGATTAATCACCTGGATACATGGCGGGGGTGCTAGAAGAGTATGGCAGCGACATCCCCAAGACCTCGAGGACGGAACTCATCGTGTTCGCCCTTTGGGTATTCAGAAATTCCTAATGAACGGATACGACTTTCGCCTACGTATACATCCCTCCGCATGCGCCGGGTCCTGGGCAGGCGTGCCTCACTACATCAAACCGCTCTTCATCGTTGATGCGACCGACCGCATATGCGCCTGATAATTCACTTGTTATCGGTGTTGGGACTGTCTGAGGTGAAGCGTACGCACCGTACGACTCGAAAGCATCACAAATGTTCACAGGGCCACCTTTCTTAAATCCCATCGAGGGGCAATCAAGGTGGCGAGTCCCCACTTCGATCGTACCACCATACACAACTATTGTGGGTCGGTTGTGACGCACAGCGGCCATCACAACTCCTGGCATATTCTTATCACATCCTGGAATGGAGATATTGCCATCGTAGTATTGAGCCTGCAGAGCATGGATTACTTTTCTAGCGTTACGCTGCGGTTCTCACCATAGTGACCTGCGATGCTATGAGTTGCAGCCCGGCAGATAGAGGAGGAAGACATACAGTCTCGATTGAGTCAGCGATCAGGTCACGACTAGGTAGGCTAGAAGGCTTTATTCACACAATGCTGAAGGTGTTTGAAGTTCGATACTCACGAGTAGCGCATGCCTATAACCAATCTTTGTGAGAGAGAATGAAATTTCCATTATAACGTGCAGCCCACCATCTGTGCCCATGGTTATCGCGTCGCTGCGTTAGCGTCAGATAACAGAACGTGTATCAATTTTTGACTCTTAACCTGACGCCAATTGTGTTGAAGATCAAGCCGACAAGATCCTCCTCCTTGCATCCTTCCTTGACCTTTCTGGCTAAATCAAGCTGTGCAGGATAGTCATAAGCTGATGGCGAACTTGCACGGATACAACATACGAGATGATAATTGCACGGATTACCTTCGGTGCAAGGTTAGCGTGAGGGTAGAAAGATATGGAGAATGTATACCCTCCCACCAGATCGGAGAGATGCCAATCTAGAAACATTAAATGGGGACAACAATATCTTGTGATGCAGTGTTTCTTACCTGAGGCTTATTCATGTCTTCCTCAGTCAAGCCAGTCGCATAGACTGTCACTGGTCAGCACATCTTATTGTCTCCCAAGCCATTTGACATACGCATAGCCTGAGCTCCACCTCGTGCCTCCCCATGGACAAATGAATCAAACCACTCTCATGATAGGATGCTAGGTCATCCTCACCTTGTCCTGAGTCAGCTGGCACGAGATCTTGTTCAGTCGACCATTGGGAGAACCTATAGAGGGTCTAGAAACGGAATGACTAGGAAATCATAACGGTCAGCAAACATGCAACTTGATCTCAGAGGCTCGGACGCACATTTCAACACTGGACATCGCTATCGCTATGATTGGTTGGGTTGAGATCGGTGTGACAATAGTGGGGTGTTACCTGTACGTATGTGCGTCGGTTCCCACAGACCTATGTAGTTAAATGTAGAAGAAGCGGAGCAGCGCGTCTCTCTCCCTGGTTGATTATACCGTGTTCCTAAGGGTTGGTTATCGATAGGAATATCACTGTGTGAGGCACACAAGTGGCGTCGCTCGCTAGCCCGGTCGTTTCACCCACCAGTGCTGTCCATAAAGGCACAGGCCACGGTCCCATCCATTCGTATACAGGCGTGCACAATCTTCGTTAGCATTTACTTTGATAACCGTCAACTTCCATGACGGCCAGGACCTTCAACGTGGACCGCCATGTCAACGACTGAGGATAATATACTAGTGGTTGGCTTGCAGTCGGGACAAGACCAGCTTCCAGCCCGATCCCGAAGAGTTACGTATATAGTACTTGGTGATGCGAGGGCATTACTGAGGCTTAACTAGCTTGACTCTTAAAGCACTCTCGCATCGCCACCTTGTGTCGTTTGTTGAGAATTAAGACGTTGGTGACTGGCCATTGGTACTCAGGGCAGTACCACGGGGGAATCCGGAGGTGAACGCCATGCTCTGGGTGCTTCAATATGTACTGAGCCACGGAAGGTAGCCGCATCGCTGCCCTGTCATTACTTAGAGTAGATTGTCGAAATACCTACTACAAGTCCGCGAGGGAGGCACATCCAGCGGATCCACTGCTGTGGCGTCGGGCAAATCGGTCAATAAGCCTGACAGTACTCTAGGCATGGAAAGGGAGTTCGAGTTCTCATAATGGATGTGCAAATGTTGCCTCGGCTTGCCTTCGATCTTGTCGTTGAATATGTATGGATCATCCGCTTCAGCTGGTCTACATTCAGTAGTCATCTACAGGATTTGTGCTCGAACAGTTCATTCAAGTAAAATACGTGCATTGTATTCTAGAAGTCGAAGCCGTGTTCGCGGAATAGGCCTAAATCGGATTGATTCTCTGGCCTTGCCAGTTCTGCTAGATCGCTACGGTCCTTTCTGCAAGTCAGTATCAAACTTCCACAAGCTTTGTCAAGATCTGCTTACCAACTGTACGAGTGCACGTCGCAAAGTGTGCCAGAGCTGGTCACTTGTTTGATTGACTCCAGATTCCCCCTGCAGAGCTAGAGCACTCAGGAAATGCTCTACCGCTTCTTTAGGTGCCCCGATATTCATGCCTACTAAGGGGTGAGACATGTAGTACAAATTAGTTGCCAGAACGCACAAGCAACTCCGACATTGTAAATTGCCCGGGTGTATGTTGGACGAAGGCTTAAAGCTTCTCGGTAGGCTCCGAGGGCTTCTTCGGGTTTGTTCCCATTCGAAAGACAGGAACCCAGCCGGTTCCATAACACATAGTCCTGTTAACCTTTAAAACATTCATATTGTAGACAGCGACGCTGGGCATACCTGGGGCCGTAAGGACAATGCACTTTCGAAGCAGTCCTTGGCACGGTCGTACTCTGTGGTATTATAGAAAAGGACGCCCAGTGCAATCTGCACGTCGGCATCGACAACACCTTGCTCGTAATGTTGCCGCGCTAGCGCAAGGAAAGCGTCCGTGAGGCGTGCGTGAGCGTCCCATGTAGAATGAGAGGTCAGTGCCTTGGAGAGCTCCTCGGACACGGGGAAATCAGGGAAACGGGCACGTAACCAACGCGAGAGCATGAGATAGCATGCCCTGTCATATCCTTCATTAGTGTACGAAATGGCAAGTGACTGAGTAAAGCATTAACTTCACCAGGAACACCAAATTGAGCGATCTCACCTACCAACATTCCAGCACCATTGGCACACCCCGCATCCGCTGCTCGCACGCCTGCTTGTAAGGCACGCATTGCTTGTACCTCTCTTTCATCCATACTCCTTGTTTCTCCAAGAAGGATCCACGTTTCGTATCCCCCCTCTCCTAGTTCGCCTTTCTGTATTGCTGCTTCTAAAAGGAGCGCGGCTTCCGACAATGACCCGTTCCGTTGAAGGAGGGCCTTTGCCTCGTTCAATAGTGAAAGTTCGGATGGCTGATTTAAATATTTATTATCCTCATCTACAAGTCGTTCAGTAATCACCCGTCTGGAGGAGCTGGTGCTTACCAAACACATAAATTCCTACAATCGGGTAACCGTCTTCGTCCAGTTTGCGGTCAGGAATAGTGTACCCCCCATGGCCATTTTCCCATGCGTCTTGCATGGCGCTACCATAATCGTGTTCTAATTCGTCTCGTTGCGCGTTCATGAGTTGATTAAACTCGCTTTCCCACTTCGCTATGTCTTCCTGCTGGAGTGGTGTGTTAGCTTGAATCTGATCCCAAACCCTGCGACAAGATCGAGATAAGAACTATGGTTGGCTATTTCTCTTGGATAAACTAACTCTGAAACGTTGGAATTCGGTTTCAAGTCACTATTTTCCTGGCTGACGGCGTCGTTATCCGCTTCTACAATCTTCGCAGAGTTCTCCGAGCCTACGTGGAGGGACGCTACTGCCTGCACAAACGCTGCCTCGAAGTCAGCTTCGCGGGCTTTCCCCTTACCGTTATCGAGTGGCTGGGAAACTCGAGCAAGACTGTCGAAAAAGGAAGAAGTAGGGAAATTGTGCACATTCATGGGTATGGCATGGTTGTAAGAAGGGGTCCTGGGTGCTAGTTGCACTGAGCTGCTTTAATGATGTCACGCAGCAGCAATGATTATGATTCTTACTGTCTTGGCTCTGCGGCATAGGCCGTTGGACTGCATCACTAGATGATGGAGGCTCCTGTACGCTGCCAAACTCGGCCGCCCAGGAAGCGCGCATGCTGCCTTGGTGATATATCATCTGGGGCGCACTTCTATCCCATGCTCCATGGATGTCGGGAAGTGCTCCTTGGCCATGCGAATGAGAAAACTCAGGAAGGTAGTTCGCAGGGGGCAACATGGGAAGTGACCTCGAGTCCTGTTGACCTCCAAAGAACTGGCGTGCCATGGATACGTCATGTTCAGAGGCTTGAAGGGGGACAGTTCCTGGCAAACGCTGGAGCTGCTGGTGGAGATCAGAATTGCCCATCAACAAGACAGCAGCGGCTTTCTTACGTGCGATGACGATGATCCTACGACCCTGTCCTATCGCAAGGCTATCAGCTTTTATGAGTTCAAGTGCTACGGGTTTGTTAACCTGCTGTAATGTTCTGTCTCCTTCGGTGTGCTTAAGGACTTGTGAAAGTGGATTCGATGCCACGGCACATTCTGATCCAGATACGAGACTTTGCAACGACATTGAGGGACGATACCACGAGGGTCAATCAGACTAGCGTAGATGTGGATGTTTAGTAACTATCAGACCGGGTACATAAAATACAACTACAAAGGTAGATTGGCAATCACGTGCATGTACAACCCGGCATCTCAGTTCGTCCGTTGATTTCACGGTTCCGGCAGAGTCGAAATTTCAAGTTTAACTTCACCAAGGATCCCGCCAGAAGGCTGGTTGTGCACCCGTTTGTTGAAGTAGGTCTTCGTATTCTGTTTCCCGACTGTTGGACTGCAGCAAACTATGATTAGTGCCTCCAATTGCTTCCCCACATTCTGGGCATCTTGAAGTTTGCACAGCCCCACCGCACTGGTAAGTCTGGTGAGTTGGAACCTTCAAAATGCAACCGCTATGACCTACTTCGCCGATAACAAAAGTGTGTCCGTTAGGACATCTGTAGAAGTGTCCAGCGACGGCTGTAGCACCTATGGTCAGTGCGAGGGGGGAGAAGACAAAAGTAGTCTCACCAAAGTTGAGTGCCTTGACAATCTCCATGCGTTCCTCAAGCGACATGGGCTCGTAAAATGTGTCAAAACGGATGGACCTTTCAATTTTACGCCACTCTCCGACGATATCTCGCGCAATACTTGTAAAGTTCTTTTCCAACCAGGCGTCTTCGTCCGGGCTTCTCATCTTCTCGCGATGGCCGCCCAGTGTCGCCCACATCTCTTCCTCGGACCTCACTTGACGCAACTGAGCACTGTCCGCAAGCTCTTTCCTAAGGCTTGGTTCCCGGAATCGACCGGTAGTCTTGCACATGAATAGGTTAAACTGGAACTGCTCCAGCTCAATGCGCATCTGGTGCAAGATCGTCCTTGTTATTTGGCGGCGAGCCCCAGAGTCTTTAGCGACGTTGAGCGCGATTTTGGCGTCGCGGGTACAGCTGTCGAAGAGAAAGTTAATGTAGAGGGCCCAAGATATTGAGTGATTCTTCTTTGCAAGACTAGGCTTAAGCTTAAAAGCCTCCTGTAGCCACGCCTGGATAAGGTCAACCATCGTCAAGCGGATGTGGATCGTCATCCAGAACGCTTCTACGTGGAAGCGCCTGTCAGCGAGGGGACGGGGCTGTCCAACTTGCAACTTCGCAAGTCTCATAGCGTGCACATCGGGTTGGCTAGAAATGGCGGCCTTGCCCTTAATGGACTCCAGCTCGCGTTGGTAGAGCTGCGACACTGCAGCTTCCCAGGCTTCTGCATGAGCCGAGCGTGTGCCTGCAGCACTTTCCGCGTCCTTGTACGCGTGCAGAAGCTCATGCATAGCCTTGTGCCAGATGACCAGGACGTCAGAACTGATGTTGTGGAGCTTGTTATTGGCGGGGGTAATGTCCATTTGGGCTACTGGTACGTGTTTGCTAGACTTGAGTGTAGCATCTCTAGCGCGCTTCTGAGCTTCCAACCGTTTCGCGCTGGTCGGCTTGTCCTTGACATTGAGAACAAACGACGATAATTCTCTCGTCAACAATGCCTTCTTTTCCGTTAACGCAAGTGTCTCGACCAAGTTCTGAGTCTCTCCGAGGCCTCGAGACATCTGAGCTGCAACGTTGCGTTCTAAAATGTCGAGGTCGGCGCGCTTGTACACTCGGCCGTAGCGAGGTGTCCTGATAACTGAGCGGCAAGTAGGGCATGTTGGGGGTCTTGTGAATCCATCAGGAACCTTGAGTCCGATCCACTGTTCACGGTTGGCTTGGCTGTAGAATTCTGTCATCCCACAATGCCCATCTAGTGTCTCCACCGTGAAAGTATGTCCGCAGGAGGGGATCGTTATCAGCAGCTCGTCCAAAGTGTCCATGTCTGGATCAACGTCGGATAACGGACGTTGCAGAATCAGATCCACGACTTGGGACAGCTTGTGTTCCGGTGCGCAAATTGGACAAACCTGAATATCACATGGCTCCCCGCAGACTGAAACGTAGTATTCAAGCTTGAGTCCGCAGAACCGACGAAGAGTGCTCACCGGAAGGACACTGATGTCCACAGGCAAGAAGTTTCTCGCATCGCAGGTCACAGGGTAACCGGGCACAAACCTATTGCACGATTTATCGTTGAGACATGTCAAACAATCATGTGTCTTTCGCACTCACCGACCCACATGGGACCGGACAAATGCGATGTGGGCAGATCCTGAAAGTCATGGTGTGAAAACATTGTGTAAAGGCCAGAGTGTGCAGGGCCTTACCAGGTGCATTGCTCTTTGCACGGAGCGCACGGGTCTGAGCAAGGGAGTTTACACCTCGCGTGTGCGCACGCCTGCCGACATGGTTCCATGCACCGTTTCGTATGCTCATGGTTTTCAGAGCATGCTTCTTGACACATGTGCTCGCAATGAAGGCTTTTCTTGCAAGGATGGCGGAGATGGTTTTGCCTTCTAACGAGTCCGGCCTCCTCGGAGTGTGGGTCGTTTGTGCGTTGGCAATCGTGACATGGCGCACTGCACGTCTTGCCACAGCACGACATCAACTCACCGCATCGTGCTTTGCACCGATAATCCCCAGCATCCTGCGAGCACTCCATATCTACCCTGTGTTCACAATGAGGGAGTTGTTTCTCCAATACATAGTCGCAATATACCCTCTCCAGGGTATCAAGCTGATGACTGGAATGCGACCTGTCATTGAGCTTGTCTTCAGAAAGCCAAGATTACACACCAGGGAACGGATGCCTTGATGTGCCCGCATGGTAGGCGGACGTTGGGGATGGGGAAATTACAATTTCCACAGGGAGCACTGCAAACCTTGCGGCATGGGTGGTCTCGATGGCAAAGGCGCCGACATGGCCTATTGCAGACAACGGACACATGATTTGAATCATCGGGGTGGCACTGAAACAAGTAGTGTGCAGTAACCTGTGCCTGACCAACCGCTTGAAACACTAACCTTGAACGGACAGAGGTGACCACACTTCAAATGTGTGTCGCACGGTTCCAGACATCCACCTACGAAATCGTAAATACAAGCCTCAAAAATGCGCATACCACACCCACCATCGGGCGCAATCTGAGGTAGTTGTCCAGGCTGGGAGATACTGTACAATTTGGTCGGATGACGGAAACAAGCAATGGGCAACGCTGGCCCCAGGGAATCGTTCGCTCGCAGTTCCTCGATAATAGATCGCCACATCTCGCTCTGGCTAGAGAGATTGTCGGCATTCCCAAAGACGTAAAGCCCTTCACGAGCTCTGGAAAGAGCCACTGCACAGACGAGCCTTAATCGCCGCCTGGATCACTTACTTAGATCCACCTACCATTGGTTCTATTATCGGACTGAGTGCAACATGTTATAAGATTCAGTGGCTTCAGCAGGATAGAATGTCACCTTCAGAAACCCTATGTTCGGGCGTGTACTATAGTTCCACCCCAGTTCATTTTCGTCGTCCAGACTGCCAGCGTTTCTGACGAGCGAGAGGATAATAATCTTCCACGAGTCAAAACCACTGGCTACCAAAAAGTACGGGGCAGATCACCTTTCCTTCTTCGCCTTGGTAGTTGTCAACAGTACGTAACTTGACCTGTAAAGGAGTGAGAGATAGCGCAAGAGACATACATCCACCAGTCTTACCCGTTTTGTCACTTTGAGCTGGTCGATGGTGGTAAATTGGCCATTAGAGTCCGTCTCAGCCTCTCGGTCAGCAAGTTCTGCCTGATCACGTTCATCAATCACAGTGACGACGTCCCCCGCCAATGCGTCCCGAAGTCGGGCCAGCTGTCCTAGATATGCACACAGGACCACAACATCCCCCTCACCGGAATAGCAACCTTGCCTAGAGGTCGTAAATCCTAAGCACAAAACGAATGCGATGCCGAAGCAGGACCTGACCTTAGCAAATAGAGAACCAAATCACGGATCATTTCCACCTTGTATTTTCTGTCAATCTCCGAGCACAGCGGTTGATTGAGTCTTACCTCGTATACGTTATATTTACTGGCAGTGTCATCCCCTGCACCATTTTCTCTGTGATTGTGCGTGACAAAGTACAAATTCTTTGCCATTCCACGGACATCGGGGTATTTGAGCACCAGGTCATGATCCTGTAGTCCAGGATACAAGGTATTTCTAAGCACGAGTTAGGGGTTAAAATCGTAGAGCAAGTCTCAAACAAACCTAATCAAACTAGAAATAGATGGTCTCATGCGACGTTGCACATCCAATCGCGACATCGGCAGACCGGAAGTAGACAGGCGTTCCATAAGCGACATGTCGAACTTAAAGAGTTCCCTGCCGCGCCGACTATCTACAGAAAGAGCTGGAGGGAAAAAAGTCAAGACAATTTGAAGGGATACGACAAGTCCAAACATACAGAAATTGTTCAGTGTAGGTCGAAGTTGAAGAGGGTCGCCAATCAGGATCAGATGCTGCACGGATGGTACCAGACTGCCAAGGACGTGTGCTTCCAGAACTTGGCCAGCTTCCTCAACAAGCAGAACACGTGGACTTAGTGCCTAGCAAAAGTTCAGCCCTCAGATTGAGTCACAGGGAAATTTTCAATAACGCACCTTCAGAAGGGCGGTGAGCTTGGCAGCGCCTGAGGGCAATTAGTTGAAGCGCCAAGCACACCAATCGGCACCCACATGAACTCACCGGTGGTAGTGCAGCCGATAATATCCACATTTCCTAGCAATTCGCAACGTACCTGAAACAGAGTCAGCCAGATAACAGCGAGTAGGGGGGCACCGTACAGCATCCTTTGCTTCATTGTACTCGCGTAGCTTGTTGGTGTGCATATCACGTAGCCGCTCAAACTCGCCGAGTTCATTTTTGTGCCTTTGCGCTCTAGCTTCCTCGATCCAGAACCCGTGTAAGCATTCACGTTCCGCAGAACTCATCTCCCAGACATTCCCATTTTCCAATAGATCTGCAAGGTCACGGTCGCTATGCGGAATGCATGGGATATCCTCTTTTCCCAGGGCATTAAAATAACCCAGTGGGTCCCGTATGTATGATCCTAAGGACGGTCCTGGTTGCAGCAAGGGCAGTTCTCCGGGTGGCAGATACTCATTCTCCTCGGGTCTAATCACATTGTCCTTTTCTTCGACCTCATCTTCGACCTCCTCATCCGATATGAGCATCCAGCGCTTCTCTACATCAAGACTTTCAGCGGAGATGGAACTGTCGCCATCGTCATCATCACTGTCGATATGCTCGCCAGTGTCGTCTGAACTGTTACTGTTCAATGCATCGGCATCGACCGAACTTAGTGCCTGGAAGTGGTTCGCCCTCGAAGGGCCAGCCACGCCAGAACCTTTGGCAGGCTGCTGAGAGCTATCGATCAGTTGTAGGAACTGGATATCACCGGCTTTCCTCCAATAGGCATACGGAGAAGCGTCTTGCTTTACAGCACGACCTCGACGACCTTGGATTTGCCAGGGCCCATCAGAATCATCGTCATAGAGCTCTTTCGCAAGGCCAATCCATCGGGGTGGCGAGTGGAGGTACGCATGGTGCTCGGGGTAATGTAACATGATGTACTTTGTGACCTCAGCAGAATCTGAGTCCAAGTCAGCTTTGAGTAGCTTGTCCATTAGTCCCTTGATCTGCTCCTGTATCGTCTTCAACTCGCGATGACTTTGTGATACACTCCTGTCAAGGCGGGATTGGCCAGCGGCCCTCTCTCGACTTTCGATAGAATACTGGGATATCCTCTCGTCAGACGAGCGAGAACCGAGGCGCACAATGTCAGTGGTAATTCCTGCGTCCAGGACAGAGGTGAGCATGTGGTCAAGTGCATGGTTTGTGAACGCGATCATGAGTATGGGCTTGACCTTGTTTTTGATGAGGACTCGCAAGAGTTCGACTCCTGTGTAGCTCTGGCAGGACAACGTAAGGGTAGCAACAAACATGACTGGGACGACTTCACCTTTCCAGTACCCGGTGGCCTGCACATCGATTTGTGGTATTAGTGTCACTATCGCGCGGAGGTATGGCTAGTGAACTTACCCCTGGATGAGGGCCAATTCCCTAGTAAGCGCATCAATAACGGCGTCAACCTGGCTCGGATCAAGTCGACTTTGATCACGGAGAACAGCTCGTGCAGACTCAATAGACTCTACACTGTTAACGTTCAATTTCAGATCGTCGACCTCCCCATCGTCTGGGAATAACGATGCAAGTTGGAAGTCAAAATCTGGCAAGCACGCATATTGCGGTGGATCAATGACACATTGCCTAAGGAAGTTTGGAGGCCTAAAAACTAGATATTTAGAAAGAGGAATGGTCTCCGGCTCCACCTTGAGAGCTTCTAGAAAAGGGCGGATGGCTTCAAACATTACTGGCGATTCCACAAGCATCTTCACACCACCGGATGTAGATCGCCGATTTTCTAAACTTTGTAATATTTTGAGTTCCACCGAGGAGTCGAAGAAGACGATACGCAGCTTCACATGATCGTGGCCAGTGCGAACATGATCAGTGAGCTCTCTGTTCGAGCTCGCCACGACACCAAGGTGAACAGAGACAGTCTTGGTCGGGGCATCTTCCCATACGAGAGCGATGAGACCACCTTGGGGGAGTCTTTTGCCGCTCATTCCTTGCCAGAATGTTACTCGCACATTCTGATGTCGAGAGCTTGCACGACCCGGGGGGGTATGGACAGTAAGGCTCACAGACAAACCCCGGTGGTCCGGAACGACAGACAGAAAATTGGCGCCGGCATATACGTTGAACATGATGGAGTTATGGTTGTCAATGTGGCCGACATATTTTCCGCCGTTCTTCTGAAGAACTGTGTGGAGCTGAGTTTTAGGACGGTTTGGAGACTTTAAATCGGCGCAGACAAGTTGTACGGCCCTTCGTAGCGGAGCACTAAGAGCACCTGGTCAATAGCCAGTGAGGTACCATTACATTGAGACTTACGTAAGCTCCTCCCGCAACAGACGGAACTGGATATCCAAGAGACGTTCCATAGATTCCGGCAATGCGGGATGCGGCGCTCCATACAGAGTGGCTGGGAGAAATGGCTCAATTGGACACATGAGCTCCTCGTGCGTAGGAGCTATACGTATGTTATATATGTCCATGTGGTCGTTATCGTGTCGGGGGCCCTCCGGGCGTAACTCTCCAGGGGGGTCATAGCTACCTCGCAATGCAGCAACCAGACCTTCGTTTGCATGGACGGTGGGTTGAACAGTTGGTGTGATCTGGCAAGAGTTCGTTTGCTTGACCAATTCTCGATCTACGATCGCCTTCAGAGTTCCCACCCTGTCCTTGAGCAAGCTTATCAACAAATCTACAACACGCGGTTCCCTGTCTTGGAAAGGATCATCAAAGGCAGGCGGTGATGCGCGAACTCCTTCGCTCCACTGCTCGAACCATGTATGGAGGTTCATAACGAGGGGTGCCAATTGCGGATAGGTGAGAGCGGCATTCTTGAAACGGACAAGGCATCTAATCGTGGCACGTGAGCTACGGCTCGTTGGGCACATGAAGCGACTTACTCGTAGAGTACGCCAGCTAACGATTGCAAGGCTCTTAACCCGATGTCTTTGGTAATCGCCTCACTTGCAGCGGAATCCATAAACGAACGGGAGGTCATTATACTTGAGAGACTGCCTTCGATTGCGTCCGCAAAATTCGGCAGGTTTTGGAGCACTGCAGTGAACAATGCACTGAAGCACCTGTTTGAGTGCCGGATCTGAACGTTTAAGGCAAACATACTTGGCTTTGGAAACCATGGTGCTCTTAACAACAAAATCGGAAGAAAGATACTGTACCGAAGCACGATGAAATGTATTTGAACAAAATGAGGGAAGAGCTTACCTCGAGAAGAGGTACTATGCCTCTTTGGAATGACAACACATCGCGACTCGAACCAGCACGAGCGGACACTTGAGGCCAACGAACAATATCGACAATTCGGAGAAGACCATTTTGCTGTAACACCGTCAACAAAGAGCCCGGATATGGGGATCAGTACGGACCGAAGAGATACTATTCAAGAGAAGCTGTAGACAAAATAAAAGAAATTTAAGTATGCGAGCGATAAGAGACAGAGTAGAAATGTTACCTGACCGTCCTCTGGAGTCTGTCGTAGCGTGATGAAGACGATAAGTGACCGTGGGTTCTAGCTACTTACCCATTTGTTGTTGGATGGGTTTGCGCTCTTGAGGGGCGTCAAAAAATTGTATACATGGAAGGTTGTTTGAAATCTGTAGGTATCGAGGAGAAACCTCTGGAGCAAGTTGTGGGCTTCAACTGGAGACAAGGAGCTAGACATGTCTTGAGAAACAAACCCCTCTGCGCGGCCTCCGTTCATCCGGGATAAGCCTTGTTCTGTCAAGAAAGGCGCCAGGCGATCTCTTAGGGAGGAGGAATTTGCAGCGTCAGGAGAATGGGTGGACGCTTGCGGTGCCTGTACATGACTGTAGCGGCATTCGAATTCTCTGTTACATCTTCCTGATTCCCAGTAAAAGCGGCAAAAACCTCTTGGAGGGGGAGACAGATGCGTGGGGGAACGAGGAGTGGCCGCAGAGGGACGAGGAGTGGATGGTGCACTCCCCGGAGTAGGACTGCCTCCGTTCCCGGGGATGTGAGGAAAGGGACAGTCATCTCCACGACGACACCCGCCCGGAGAGTTAAAGAAACGACAAGGTCTGCGTTGTGCCATGCTGGTACAAAGAACCCATCGATCTCTGGGTTAGTTCTTTTATATATGTCACCCTCAGAGAGCGATAAGCTCTGGCGATCGAGTCACGTGAGGGGTCATTTCCCTTCTTCTCGTCGTTCCAGATGCTCCGTGCGGCTGTCCTAGCCAGATCATTTGCGAGGGGCTACGCAACTTCGGCGTCACCTCATGCCCTCGTCTTCTTAGAGCACTACAAGGGCAAACTCGATTCCAGTTCCCTCTCAGCCCTCACTGCTGCCTCTCAGTTGGGCGGCAGGGTCTCAGGTCTGGTCGTCGGCGCACCTGAGGAATTGCCAGCCGTTTTGGAGCAAGCTAAGAAGTACCCCACACCTGCTATAGTCCCCCCTGTCTCCATTCTCACACCCTCTTTTCCAGGGTCACGGGTCTGGATACCGTCCTACACTCTGCATCTCCGCAGTATACCACGCCTTTGCCCGAAATTGTTACACCCTTGTTCGTGAAACTGTTGTCAACACAGTCACCTTTCACGCACGTTGTTTCTGCCCACTCTTCCTCTGCCAAATCAATCCTACCTCGCGTGGCTGCTAAGCTAGATCTACCGGCCGTCTCCGATATCACATCTGTACAGCATGACTCTTCCTCCAATAGCACCACGTTCACCCGTCCAATCTACGCTGGGAATGCCATCTCAACCGTCCGTGCATCGGATTCTATCCCCATCAAGTTCTTCACGGTCCGATCCACTGCATTCTCTGCGGCGGTTGCGGGTGATGCCGAAGCTAAAACAGAAAATGTTGATCCCGTCGATGTCCCTAACCCACCAACAGAACACGTCAGCACTTCCCTAACTAAGTCAGATAGACCTGATTTAGGTGTGGCTTCTCGCGTCGTTTCTGGGGGACGTGCTCTCAAGAACGCCGAAACCTTCAAAACAACCTTATTCCCACTCGCTGATACTTTGGGCGCAGCCGTGGGGGCTTCGCGGGCAGCTGTGGATGCCGGTTACGCTGATAACTCCCTTCAAGTCGGACAGACCGGTAAGGTAGTCGCTCCGGAATTGTATATGGCGATAGGTATATCCGGAGCCATTCAGCACCTCGCTGGTATGAAGGACTCTAAACTCATCGTAGCGATCAACAAGGTAACCTCGGCTTTTTCTACTTATGTGGTGTGGTATCCTCATCTGGTGTACAGGACCCAGATGCCCCCATCTTTCAGGTGGCTGATGTCGGTCTCGTCGCAGACCTTTACGAGGCCGTGCCGGAAATGATAGAGAAGTTGAAATAGTGCAATCTTCTGGCACAGAAGGCCTCGCCAGCTTACAGTTACCTCTAGCTACCTGCATCTTTGCCAGGTGTCGTAGGTAGGATAGGGCCACAATAAGGACAGGGAATTGCACCCATAATCAGATCATCCAACTATTAACCAATACCCGTTTAAACATCCCTCTAGTCAACAACACCCGAATCGGTTATTTGTACCCTGGCTCTGGGTTGCCCACTTCTCGTGCCCTCTGCTTCGACTGCTTTCACGACATCCATGCCCTCCACTACCTCTCCGAAGACGACGTGCTTATCATCTAACCAAGACGTGACGACGGTCGTAATAAAGAACTGTCATGTGTGGTATCAGAACAGCAATGCCTGAGGAGTGTCGCTGTGGAGATCAGCCTTTACCTGTGATCCATTGGTATTTGGCCCAGCATTAGCCATGGACAAGAGGCCCGGCTTGTCATGTTTGTGGATGAAATTTTCATCTAAATGTACGTACCCCAGGAGGAAAAGCGGGCCATAGAACATTAGGTCAGTCACTCAAAAAAAAAAAAAGGACAATAAACAGCAAGTATGATATAACGATACGCACCCGGGAACCGCTCACCGTATATCGACAATCCGCCTGTCCCATTGTGTCGCGTGAAGTCACCGCCTTGGATCATGAACTGAGAGAGATTCGTCACGTATTTGAGTCTACCGGTCGATTCCAAGATGATGGACCGACCTCGGGAATGATCCTATGGAACGTGCTTCCCTTGTAACCCATTGGCGGTTTGCCATCTTGCTTAAAGCCAGTGGCCAACTCCCGGAAATTACGTGCGGTTTTTGGCACGGTGTCGTCATAAAGCTTGAACACGATACGTCCGAGAGGTTTGGGTCCGACTGAAATATCAAACTAGTGCGAGTGGTTGGCGACATGTACACCCCATTATATCAGAAGACATACGAAGACATTGCTACTGATTCGCGTTGTCAGCCACAGGCAAGAGGTCGTGAAGCATACAACTTACCTGGACTTGGACGCAGCAGACATAAAGCGGCGAAACACCATCGACATTGTTGACAGTGAAGCAAGATGAATGAAAATTTTGAAGACGCGTGTGCGCCGGGGGGTCTGCAACACGGAACAGACACTACGAAAAAAAAAAAAGAGCTCTCTGGCGGGGAGTCGAACCCCGCTCTCCCGCGCGCCGCTTAGGTAGTGACAGGCGGGTGTACTATCCGATATACTACCAGAGACATCAGCTCCCTTTTACTGTTGTATACTAGTGGAGCATTCCACTCTACAGTCATTTGGGTGCGTACCACGACCCTTCATACACGCCAGCATCATCTTACCGGATGGATTTCTATCGACCTATCACAGATTACAAGCTCACAGGCAAGGTCCTCATCGTCGTAGGTATTCGGGTCGTTTTGCGATACTGCTGATCACTACAGTCTAGACCAGCCCATTGTTTCTGTCGCCAATGTTGCACAACTAACGGTCGACCTGATCACCGCAACGTTCGGGCTACAACGCGTTGGCGTGTTCGACCCTAAGTATCATGTACCTGTCACAGGTGCACGGGAGGATGACACTACGGGTATAACGATGCCTCTCGAGCGTACGTCCATATGCATACTCTTGTGCCTGGTCTCATTTCATCATCCCAGTCTTTGGCAGCAACAGTAGTAACATCGCAGTGATTCAGCAACGATCGCCTGTAGTGGCGGTGCGTGAATGACCGTATCATATCACCCCTGACTTCTATTCACCCACAAGACAGCTTTTCAAGCAGGATTTCACCGATACTCTGCTGACTTTCGTCCGTACGTCATGTGTATCAGCGGTGATCTTCCTGGCAGGGGTAGACATGTCCAATAGAACCGATACTCAGATGCTGTAAGTGACCGATCCTTTCCGCGCACTGAAATGTGGGCGACCAGTAAAAACAGAACTCCGACCACATATATACGACCCACATCATTGCCAGATGTGACGTCGACGCCCCTGTCGCCCTTGGCAGATTTGCCTATACCCCCCTACTTCTCCCCAAGTGACGATTCGCGTAGCATCCCTTTTATCCCAGGTGGCGGCCTCACCCGCCGAATACTCTCGTCCATCCCTAACTCCTGGCAGATACCGACTGTTTGTTTTCTACACTATGTCATGGAGGGAGACAACAGATACGACGCACAGATCTTAGCGAGCGTCACTGCAAAGGTGCTCAATTGCAACGTCATGGGCTGGAAACAACCCGCCACATGGGGTCATGGCCTGTTTGGCACCCCCCATGATAGTACATTGTATGGCTAAGACGACGGCACATAGCTTTGAAGGCTAGAAATGTTTTTGCTACATGTATATTATCGTTTCCCTGCGATTCCAATGCGGTCTCGACCCTTTTTTTTTGCGGCTTGCCGCAGTGGGAGGTAAGCGTAAGGCTCCAACTTTCCTTTCTTAACGTCACCACCAGCTTTCTAGCCGGCAATGAGCGATGAATTTGAGATGAGTTAAATAGTCACGCACCTTCGCCTTAAATTCATGCCCAAGTTTGACCTCTGACCGTCGCTTGTTTTTCTTAGAGCTTTCTATGGTATCGTCTGCCATCTCCACATCACCATCCTCGTCCGCGTTTTCGCGTCGACGTTTCTTCGTATCTTTGTTGAACTTGACACGCCCTTTGGCATCTCGAGTAAACCCATCAACGGAGGTGATGCTCTCTCTATAGGCACCTCCTGCCGCCTTACGGGTACTAACTTCAATATCTGAATCTGACTCCTCAGCTGGTATGACAATTTTTCCAGAGTCAGAGTCGACGTTGAAACGGTTGGCATCCATTCCAGGCTTCCGTCTCCGATTTCCCTGTGCATCTGACAGACAAATCCATAACACAAACCATGCAATCAAAGACCAAACACTTACTTGCCACTCGAGACGCGACACCTTTCAGTAGATCCATCGGCTCGTCGTTATCAGCGCGCAATCGAACGCCCTGCTGGCTCTTTGTCTTCGGCACAATAGGACGGTCCACTTGCGATTCGTCGTCTGTGTCTCCGTACTCGCTCTCACTGCCGTACAGTACATCCTCGAAAGCATCTCCTGTTGCTACCTTCCCCGAAGGTACCTATTCAAGAGTCAGCCGACACGGCATTAAAGAATAGCTGACAGCAACCGACTTCTTCATCATCGTCACCATCTTGTGCACGAGCCTTCTTGCGCTTCGCTCTCTCCTTCCTTTTCTTGATGTTGACAAGTACCTTGGCAGCTTCTTCTTGACCTGCGGCCGAGTAGACATCTTCCCAACCGAACCTCCTGATCATGCGCTCGAAAATGTGACGAACTTTTGCTTTAAAGTGATTTTTGTGGTCATGTGACCATGCGAGGAGCGCTGGCACCAGTTCAGTGAGATGAGATCTTAGAAGATCGACGGGGAGTGTATGGATGGCAAGTTTAATGTATCCGAGGGTGGACTTGACAATCTCACGGTTAACTGACGACAAAAAGACCAATAGAGTGGTAAAGATGTTAGTCTGGACATCCGAGTCAATGATATCTGCCAATAAATTGTGGTAGCATGTTCGACACACCCGATCGTAGTAACGTTACCTTTGAACTCGTAGACAAGGCGAGAAATTGCTGTCACGCTGGCGCTAATCATGTGTGGACTTGCCCCTGCCAGACCAGCAGCAACCATGGTAATGTATTCATTAATGGATGCTTGAGCTGGGCAGAGCGTAAAAAAAAAAGACCCCGATCTGCAGGTGTAGACTGCCCACCTTCAGTGGCCCCTGCGTCGATTCCATCAAGCATCTGCCTCTTCACTACACCTCCTTCAGACATCTTCCTGCCCATCACAACCACCAGGTCAAACGCGGCCGAACGTGCCTTTTCTGAGGGCTCTTTCGTGCCCAGTACGGCTTCCGGAACAAGCGAAGTAATAACGTGCATAGAGGACGATGGAATCCCAGGTACGAGAAGCGATAACAGTACAAATCGGTCTCTCTTCGCTGCAGGAGATAGCCCAGTCATGAACGAGTCAAGTTGCCGCAGAGTACCTAGCACATCAACTTGTAGCTTTCCACTTGCAACCGACTTTCCCAAGAGTTTGTAGCCGCGCTTCTGCACACCATTGTCCCTGCAGGCCAGCACCTCTTCCGTCAGGCAAACGCGGAAAAGCGAGGTGATATCGGGTGTGTCAAGGAAGGGTAGAAGGAGTATGAGGAGGTCTTGCATCATAGTTGTCGTAACCGCGTGCTGTTGGACATCAGCAGCGCCGACAACCCTTTTCAGGTTCTGTCTAAAAAGCTCGACCACTTTACGATATGCTTTCGAGATCTCTTGAGGTTCTGCAATGTTTGCCCAGACGCTAATGACATCTCCTACGACTCCCCGAGTGTCGCTGGCCACACTGCTGAATACGTTGAACAATACCGCAAACCAGCTTTCAACTTGAGATTTCAAAAATGCAACGTTCTCGGCGGCCTCTTCACGGGTGATAGGTGTTGAGTACTTGGAAGATTCTTTCGTGTCAGACTGATCTTCCGACACAACGGCAAGGTTGGATTCTACCAACACCTTAAGCCCCTTGAGGACCGGTAATCGAAGCTCTGGTTGGTTGTATAAAATCTGAGACAAAATTTGCGAGAACCCTGGTGTAAGTGCCTGAACAACATACAAGTTAGAACTTCGCGTCATGAAAGCGCAGTGAAAGACAATTACACTCTTCACATTAGGGGATGCGTGACAGTATCCGGCGAAACCGGCCCACACCTGTGAGACAAGGACGCTCCATACTTTTGCCTCAGTCTGCCTTCCCCCAGCCTCAGCCTCTTTCTGAAGGTTGAACAATCGTTCACTCAGGGGAACAAAATAGGACAAAAAGTCGCTCAAGGGGGATGGATGGGGTTGGGAGATCATTGGAAGAAGAAAGGCGCGCGGTTCGCGACCAGCTTGACTGTGGTGAAGATTAAGTTCGTTTCATTCATGAAGCTGGCGGGCACCCTTACCGATCCTGTGGCTCAAGGTTCAATGGAAGAGCATTCAGAACCACAGCAGGGCCGACTACTCTCATCGCAGTAGAAATAACGGCATCTGCAGCTTCCTTGTGCTCGAAATTTTTTTGTACCCTCAAGTCAGCGACCTTTTCTACAAGGGGCAGGAGGAGGATCTGGGCAGCAGTAGTTGGTTTCCGGAGCTCAATCTTCAAGGCTAAACTTGTTATGAGAGATGAAATGACGCTGAGCAATTCCGGAACAGCCTGCGCATAGGCAAGGGAATCTAGCGCTTGTGATATCTGTGCAATAACGATGCGAAGGTCTGATCTCCCATCTTCAGGTTCGCTGACAGAAGCCTGTGCCATCGGAAGAGTGATACATTGCGCAAGTGATTCGAGCGACTCCGCAGCAGCTTTCCGTGCCTGCGTTTGTGTAGATTCGACAAATGCCCAGATAGCTCTCCACGAGTTGAGGAAAGCAGCAGCACATCCTTCCGCGTCTGCGGAGCGATACGTGAGCATTGTCTGACCAACCACACGAATCCACGATGGTGCCACGGTTGCATCTGACTTCGGAGGGCGAGATGCAAGGACTGCGGCGAGTACGGTTGGTATTTGTCCGGTGCCGCTTTGTGCGCCAGAACTGAGGGAAGCAGAAAGAAGATCTGAAAGAATAGCATAGGAAGACTGTGATAGGTACGGGTTGCCCAGTCGAGGAAGGGTGAGGAGCACGGATATGATGGAGGGGATAATCTAAGCGCAGAGGTCAGAGTAAATTTAAGTGATAAAGTCAATGCTCACTTCCGGTGGGAGGTTGGGTAGCACGGGACGTAAAAGGGCGAGTAGATGTATGGCTACATCTGCAGAGTCGGAACTTCTGCCGTCAAGTTTTGATTTCGAGAGGACACCAGTGCTGGCTTGTTGAAGTGACGTATGCAACCATTCGGCAACGCGCTGGGCATACGGATGAAGCGAGAGTGGACTGGGCGGATTTGATAGTACATCACTGATGAGATCTACGGCCCTCTTTCGTACCTTCGGTCGAGAGTCGACGCATAGCTGTAGCACAGTTGCGAATGATTGTCGAACATTAGGGACATCCAACTGGGAGCGATCAAGGGAGCGGAAAATTGCATTGTATAATGACATCTGTGACCTCATGGATGGTGCGTGGGCATTAAGAGAGGGAAATAGAGGAGCAGTTAGTGACAAGAGCGTGTTAAGATGCGTCTGCAAAACCGCATGAGGAACAAAAGGCGAGACAAGGCCGAGCAAGTAAAGCTCTGCAGGTAATATGTCGCCATCCCCTAGCGCAGTCTCGTTCTTGCGGATGGTTTCATCGAGGGTCGTTATCAGCGCGGCAAAATATGCGGTAGGCGTCCGATCAGTACCCTTGTCCTTGAACGTCGACTCCAAAGCCTGCAACAGGTCCGCAGGGGTCTTTTGATGTGCAATGGACGACCTGGTATGGGGCCGTATTTTGGCCAGAGCATCCTCCATCACTAGTCGGACACTTCTTGGGCGTGCTTGCCACAACGAAAACAGCAAGGTAAAATGTTGCTGACGTAATACACTCGTTGCTCCGTTTTTGGGTATGTCGACATGTTTCAGTCAAGGGGGAGCCACGTTCGTAAGCCCGGTCGGAAATTTATATAATAGCTATGTATTAGCTGTGTGATGCAGGTTTCGCTAACACCGACGACGACGACAGAGCCGAAGCGCTGACTTGAGTGGTCAAAGCACATGCCCCAAGGCACGTCCACTCCGCGGTCATACATACTCATACGGCGCGTGCAGCAGCTTCCGCCTGTGACCGGCCCGAGGTTGACTCCAGGCATAACTACCTTACAGACTTCTGTTCAAGTTCGTACTCAAAATTTTCTACGGGACCATAGTCGTCGAGAATGCCGAGCTCATTCCAAAGTCCGGAGAGCCATGGTGAGGCGTTGTTTCGTACATAGTGTCGGGTCTGAACAACGAATTTCCGTACCACAGCATCGTCTGTGCAAACCACAGCAATTCGTTGACGGATGCACTGTGAGTGTAAACCGGTTCTATTCTGGGATGTCCTGTCCTGAGCAAACCCTCGTGAAAGGGTCTTGGTTACCGCTATCCCCTCCAGGGTACGTTCGCTAGACCAAATCATGGTATTTGTTACATCGGTGTGCGCAGGCTCGCAACATGCTCCGTCTCACCGCCAAATCGACGCAGTTTGGCCGCAGAACGTTCACAAGCTGGCTCATCGAATCTGCGGGTACAGTGCCAATCAAGAGGCGTAAGGATTTCAACGACGAAGACGTGGATAACAGGGAGGCGATGGAAGAGCTCATGAAGGTCAGCGACCTCCGCCTGTTCCACTATTTTAGCTGATGGTAGAGTTGCACATGGAGGCTTTGGAGCTCGGGGACGCCATCTGCCTGTTTCCAGAGGGTATGAGTCGTTACCACCCTACTATCGCTCCGTTGAAAACTGGAGGTGTGTACGGTTGCACATGTTGACGTTCAGTATCCTGACGCACACCCGAAGTCGCGCGTATTGTCTCTGATGTTCTAACTCGCAATCAGGATAAGACTGACTTCTCTATATCGATACTGACTTGCTCTATAACCTACATGTAAGTCCATTACAGTTCGATCGTCGCGCACCTCTGACTTGGAGCGATGCAAGGCACCGCCAACATTTCCGTTCGGACGTTCTGGTTACTTTTCACCGCCCTATAAAGTTCACTCCCAAGGTGAAGAAAACATATAATGGTCGTACCTTTGTGTTCACGTTTCAACAAAGGACAACCCAGAGCTCGTTGCACCTGTTGACTTCAATCACATCCGAGAAGTCACTGCGCGCATGCAAGAATTGATAAGCTCCGGCACCATCGATGCACCCTCGTGGGACCTAGTTCGTTCTGCAAAACTCGCGTCAAGGATGTATGCTCCGTTAGGAACGCGCATGAGCCTGGGGGACCACGTCCGCCTAACGCGTACTTTCGTTGAAGCTCTGAAGGCACCAGAGTACCTACATGAACATGGTGCAGGCACCACAACCGGTGAAGATGCAAGGAAGGATTTAAAAATCCAATCTTTGCGGCGTGACCTGAAGGTGGGTAGTGTTTATATCCGTCTCGTGTTACTGCTTATCAGCCGTTACGCGTTAAGAACTACCAAGACCGGCTAGTTCGCTTGGGTATCAAGGACGATCGTATCCGTCGCCCGCTAACAAAGCGCACGATCCTTCTCCGAATGTGCATTCGTCTTTCGTGGTCGCTTGTTCTCTTTATTATTTCTATCCCTGGTCTCCTCCTGTGGACACCCGTTTTTCTCACCACTTTCTATGCCGTGCACAATTTCAAAAAGAGCGGGCCAATCTGGGACACCTGGGACGAGATTGCTCAATACAAACTCGTATACGGGCTTTTTTCGGGTGGATTTGTCTGGCTCACCTCTGTGTTGCTCACGCTGCCCATGGCGCCTTTTACTGCAGTCGTCGTTCCCTTACTGATGTGGATGACGTTGAGGTGGCTGGAGGATGCTATTTCAGCGTTTAGGGCGTTCACCGCACTCACACATTTGTTGAGAGTGGGGGAGGTTGTGGCAGGGGAAATGCGGGATGTACGCGAAGATTTGTACACGAGGGTAAAGGACTTGGCCGTAGGGACGCTCGGTCTCCCGCAAGATCCGGAGAAACACTTTATGGAGAGAGGTGGCCGTGAGAAGGGGAGAGTAAGAGGCAGACTGGAAAGTGGTACCAAGTACTTTTCTGTCCGTCGCAGGAGGAAGAGGGATTGGAACGAGACGCTGAGGCTGTACGACAAGGTAGACTACCCGGAGGAGGCTTTATGACTACACTGATAACTTAGCGCTTACGGCGAGCATTATGGATGGGAATAACAACATGCATCATGTATCTATGGCAGTGGTGGTTTAACGTCAAGCAAAGAAGCCACAGGCTACAAGTACAAAAGGAAAATGTCCACGACCTGTTATTAATGTCGTGTGGATCACAGAAGGGCGTACGTAGCACTGGCAGCGAATTAAATGTGTTTTCGACAAAGGAGGTGGACTTGGACGGAGTAACAGAGTAACTCAACCACGGATGGGGTAGTAATACCTGTTGCCGGCAGCCCATTTGTAACCATGATCAGCAGCCATGCCGGTGTATATCACGCCATATGCGACACCGAAGCCCACCAACCAGGACACTGCATTAAGAATAAAACCGGACCCTGTGCGGATTCAATCCCGACATTCTGACGTCATAAGAAGGCTGCTCACCAGGTTTGGCGTGATCGAAACCAGGAAATCTGTTCATGCGGTACAGCTCGGCAACGAGTATAAATGTCAACAGTTGGAAAACAGCTGAAACACTCTCAAAATTGGAGTTCTCGTGAAAGCAATTAAGAAGGTCCGCACCATGCAGCACAACCAATCCTGCAACGGCTCTCCATACCCTACGTCTTCTCGAGTGCGTACTAATGCCGAATAGTAACGTCACGAGAGCTGTGGCCGCGAACCAGATTCCTAGCTCAGTAGAGTACTGAGCGGAGACCCAAGCTGCACAAAATATCTTGTTTTCCTTCTCGCACTTGTCCTGTTCTCGCAACGGGAAATGTCTACATTCGTAGTCGCCGTAGTCAGAGTACGTGAAGTTGTCTGGGCCGGGTACTTCAAACATCGTGCGCTCGCAACGCTCCATTAGACCATAACGAACAATGACGGGAGTGTCATCCACAGCTTGGTTTGCAACGAGCCTTGAAATTTAACGAATCAGGCTGCTAAGAAGTGCAGATATTATGCACGGCGAACCAGTCCGGGAGACGAGCAGAGAGTATGTTCTGTTTTTTTTTTTTTTTGGACCTCTCTTTAGTGCACCAGAGCATCAATACAAGGAAGAAAAACTCACAAAAATAAGTAAAGGGATCACGGCAATGAAAGTGAGAGCGTAAGATGCCTTCCGCATGCTGAGAGTAGTATGCGGAACAAAGGCAGGGATGGTGAGGATGACGGCCCTGCTGTGAGTACTTGAGTGAGAT
Organism: Pisolithus marmoratus; assembly: GCA_024613145.1. Classification (NCBI taxonomy): domain Eukaryota; kingdom Fungi; phylum Basidiomycota; class Agaricomycetes; order Boletales; family Pisolithaceae; genus Pisolithus; species Pisolithus marmoratus. The sequence continues at coordinate 171,867 of JANFAE010000202.1, forward strand.
CAGGGGTCCCGCATTGGGAAGCGGCGTTCTGCTTATGTAACATTACTATCAATAATCTGTGCAGGGTTGCCATGTGGCTTTTTGTCCGTGGGTCAAATTTCAAATCGGATAGATGCGAGCCATTGGCACAATCCTCGCTAGTGGAGCCGCCACCCAAACCTCTGAGTCAGACGAGTTGGGAAGTATGAGGAACGTGCTGATTCACTACGTTGTGGCGGTAGGCGGACCTTGGTTATCTGCAATCAAAAAGTTGTCACATCCCACGACATGGTTCCGCACCACAACCACCTGACAAGATTAGGCGTGTGATCGGAAAATTCTGATTGGTCGATAAGATAATGAAGTGGAGCGCTTTTGCTGTTTGTGGCTAGCATGGCCTACTATTGACCAGAGTCCTTGTCGATTAGTGGTTAAATCATCACGTTGTGGATCACCAAAACCGTGAAGCCGGAGGTTCGAATCCTCCCTGGGACATCATTTTTGCTTTTTATTTTGTCCGACATCACGCGATCGAAGATGGATAATAGACGATGAAAAACGTGTATTGTGTAGGTCCTATAGAATTCATATGTCCCATCGACCAACGCTAGTAGGGTAAGGTAACTATCATACACTGCAGACGGGGAGCTAAATGACTTCAAAGAAGTCGTAGGTATTCAAACCCTAGGTACACCCTGGACGACACGTGGATATCTCTCAGCAATCATCTTTGTCAAGCCGATTTGATATTAGTCAATGTCGGGAAACTAGACAAAAACCTACTGCAAAGAGAGGAGGTGCGCGCACCGCCAGCACTTGAGGGTCCTGTCCAAGACCAACGAAACTGGGATGAAGGTTAGCGACTGACATCAGTCAATAATACAAAATCTCACATTGTCGACACGCCAGCTTCGATAGCTGAAGACAATGTGAGGGCTGCGAAAGCACCTCAGATCAAAAAGCATGCTCTACGGTCGCTTCACTTACAGCATTGAAGTCCGATTAAAAAGGCAAATAAAACCACAGGTGCCGTATATTGTCCTTGCGCATTGTATGATGGATGCGTGACTAAAAACTAACGAGTTAACATGTACTGCAGCGCGTGGCTTGAGATACGGACATCTCAAGTATAGATACGCGAATAACGAGCAGAGAAGCCCCACGATGTAAGCGCCGAACATCAACGCTAGCAATGGGGTAAAGACATCTTTAGCTTAGTAAATTACTCAACACGCACTCGTTCCGACCAGTGAGTCATTGACGAGAGCATCAATGCCTGGGCAAACAAAGCTCGATTACCTGGAAAATAATAGGGGTTGAACATTACCTCGGTCCCTGAAGATATCGAAAGTATCCTTGGCTGCTTGCAAGTAAGGCTTTCCATATAGGGCTTGCACAACGTTAACCTCAGAGTTGAGCACAGCCGTTACTTAACGCACCTATTTCAATGTAGGCATATCTGTTAAAGTATTGAACCAACGACTCGATGCAACCGACGAACAGCTCGGCGCAGCAAGCAAGACATGCTTCAATAGCTGGTAATCTCTCTTAGTGTCACGTTACCAAGGCGGAGGGACAGAACTTACGGCTTCCTTCCTGGCTGGCGTTATTCCTCGCGGCGTTCAAAATCAGACGGATAAGTTCGAGAATAGTGACGATCAGAGAACCGAACGCGATAGAACCCAGAGAAAGTGTGGATGCACGAGCGAATGCACTCAGTGTCGGGTGTTTTGGCTATCGAGTAACGTCAGCTTCTAAGACAGTACGGTATCATAAAAGTGCTGAGGTTGCCCACCATCTGGCCAAGGTCACGAGGGCCAAAGTAGTACCAGCCTATAAGATTGCGGTCAGGTGCGGGTGCGGGCGATTGTCAATTGCTCACAGCCATATGGTCCGCCAGCAAGTGTGGCCAGTGCAACGTTCCCGATGACTTGTGAAGTCCACAGGTAGGAAAATACAGAATAGAACAAGAGACCTGCTACTTTTCCCGATGAACAGGAGGACGTGGTGCCGCAGCCTGACGCGACAGAGATGAGTTGAGGAGGGTCATACATCAGGGTGCACACCCACCTGGGTTCCCAGGTGTCCAGGTCGTATAGCTGGGGGATCGTCAGAGACACACACGGTTCGAAAAGTTAAGTCTCACTTACATTGCAATGGAGGTGAAAACGAACCAACTAATGGGTATAAATACAACGGAACGTCTGCACAGTGTGTACTTACACACTCAACGCAGCCTGCAAAAAAAAGCGCACTGAAGGCCACGAAATAAGTACTAAGGTGGTGCTTGGAGATGTCCATTACGACCTGAAGGAGAAGGGAGGCAAGAGGAATGCGAGACCTGAAGCCGAAGTACGCGAGGACGGAGAAAACCGCAATGATAGTGAAGATTATGGCGGCAGCTATACCGCCATTAAGAACATGAGTGACTAATTATTGCGATGGACGCACAGTAGTATCTGGTAATCCAGTAGTAGACACAGATCGCACTGCATGCAAGTAAAGTGAGTGCCACGAAGGTTGAGGATAGTCACGTACATGTTCGCGGCGATTGCTAGGACGAGAGTAATGTGCATTATTACGCGGGTGAAAGCGCGGACCATCATAAGATAGGCTATGGATAATAGGAGGCCGGCGGCGGTTACCAGCAATAGCAGGTACGCAGTGTGCCTAATTAGCATCCGCCTTCAATGGTGTCACAGTAAGGCAGATAGTGCAGATGCGTTTACCAGTTGAGCGTTACCGAACTTCCGGTCTCTCCATCACCTCCGATGCCGCCTCCTAGGCCGCCCACTTTGATCCAGCCATTGACGGCAATGCCTGACAGCGCAGCAAAGCCCAATAGCTGCCGGGGTGAAAGAATATGAGTGCCTTCTCAGTACAGAATAGAGTAAACAACCTGGAGGATGAACAAGATCAAGAATATGGGATCGTTCACTCTTTTCTTTGGCTGAAAGCGACCACCTTCGTAGGGTGATTTGGTGTCACCTTGATCATACGTTTGGTACGGATAGGGCGCGGGGGGGTTGCCCGTTTCCGCGTAGGGTTGTGAATAGCCTGGACTGGGGCCAGAGACCGCTTTGTAACCTTGCCGTGCGCCCCACTGGTCGTCATTCCAATTAGCCATGGCTGTCGCGGAGAAGAAGCTTGCCCACGTTGAGGGTGCATGGACTCGCCCCGCGTGTGAAATTCCGGCAACCGTAGTGCGTCACTATTTTAATTCAGACCTCGAATTGAATCGGCCTGCACAGCACGACAACCCAGCTAAATACATCGAGTCTTCGTGGAGTACGACGTGCGCACGGACCCGTTAGACGGGTCGCTGTATCATGACGGAAAATGTCGGAATAATATCGCTAATAGTCATACCCGACAAGTTTGGCGTGAATTGCTCGTGAGAAAAATTGCCAAGGATTTTTACGCACAGAACTGGAAGTCGGAGTGCCTTTGCAGGTTTTTGATCGTAGCAGAGCCGTGTGCCCTTCGCCGACGACGACGACCCCATCGCTTCGAAGTGCAGTCCGCCGTCGGAACAGCAGGTAAGTTTCAGTTCATCGCTTTTCCATATATTTCGGGAACCAAGCCATCGCAAAAGCAGTGTCTGCAATCAATCATAATTCGCAACGCAATTCCTGTCCCACCTCCCATAAGGCGTCTTGGCTCGTCCGAACACCAACAAGCTCTCTAATTGGCCTCATGAGCTTGTCCTTTGGCGGAATTAGTCTGCTTTCCTCATGGATACCCTTGAAGACCTGGGATGACTCCGTTCATCCCAGAGCCGGATATAGCTCCTTCGTCTGCGTTCTGGTTTTCATCCTCATTGTTCTCATCCTCGGTGAGCTTGATACATAGTTCTTGCGGTGTATGCTCACATTCTTGTCATCATATCCTCCACCCTCACAACTTATCCCCGCGAACGCGTGCATATCAGCATATCTCACCAATCCGACCGAGATTTCATTCAGAGCATATCTTACTGAGCAAGCATTCCGCCAGCATTTGAGTCATCTCGATGATATCGACGAATCTGGAATAAAAGATGTTTCTCACTCGCGGTCTCGTCCATCTTCAGGGAACATCTCGTTCGGCCGGGCCACACTCCCATTTCATTTTTCTAACCGTGCATCTGTGTCGCTTCGTACTTCGAAACATGTTTTTCACAGCTTTGGTGTTTGTACCATTGCCACCACACACGGCGCTACAACCGCCAGCACCAGGTGCAGGGGTAGCACTTTGAATGGCGCAGAGCACGGAATAGCTGTTTCTTCTGATACCTGGTTCGTTGGTGCATTCGGACATTGGTGGCGCGGCGGCTCGGCGGACTCTTGGTGCTATGATGCTATGGTTGGTTCCAAGGACGGCGAAGTCTGGAGGTCGGGCATACTAGGTTTCAACGCACCGGACCAGTTCAGCGATTATGATGGTATTTGTTTTTTTCTTGATGATACAGAAGTGCCAGCTCACGGACAATTTCGGCTCTTTTAGGCCTTTTGCTCCCAAAATCGGTCTCGTGTTCACGGCTTTCGCAACGTGCAGCGCCTCCCAGATTACGAAGTGCTCAAGGCACCAGCCTGTTGCCCAGAAGGAATTCTACCCCTCCATTACCCAAATCTGCGTCCCTTCCACTACATGCCGATCATCGCGTCCGTGACAGCTTGCCGTCGGCCTCGCCCTCATGTTCCCGTGGCGATGACTTCCAGCAGAATGCTACCCATACTCCACAAGTTACCCATACTCTATCGCGCACGTGCTCTGCGTCAAGTAAACCGGATCATTCATCAAGGATAGCCGACGTTTTGAGGCAAATAGCTGCCGCCAGGATATCCGTTTCTGAACTTCAAGCACAGTTGACAGAAGCTCAAACTCATGCCTCCCAATCACATACCCAGCTTGAAGAAGAACTTCATCAACTCCGCGCAAGGAAGCGCGAGGACGACCAGAAGAGGGCGGAAGGCAGGTTACGGACAAAATCTCTTGAAGAAGTTCGACGTATGGCTGAGACCGGGAGACGGGAGGCTGAGAGGCGGCTGAAAGCTGCTCGTGGAACGAAAGAATCAGCGACTCGCCGCGTAGAGGAGCTCGAAAATGAGATTAGAAGGCTAGAAAGACGGATTGACCAAGACCGTGCAGTCCTCGCCACTGAATCCGGCAATGCAGATTCGGAAGAGGAACGCAGGTTGTTGTCTGAGCTTGAAGTGAAAAGGAAAGAGGTCCAAATTGCGGAAGAAGTTGTTACTGCTCTCAATGCTCGCGCTAGGGAGCTGGAGGAAAGGATTGCGGAGAGCAAGGAGCGGCTTCGTGCTGCCGAGGAGTATTCTGCCAAACATGACAATGGGTATATCTATGGAACCTATGATCAGTTCGGCGCACACACTCAGTCCTTAACCTACACGCCTTTTGACCTTCCAGGCATAATTGGAACCCCGGAGACCGAAAATATTCAGGGCTTTTCACGCGCATCATCCAATTCTACCCACTCTCCGAGGTCTCTACAGTTGTCCCCGTCTCCAACTGAGGCCAGGGATCCCATTATTCCATCGAGTGGTGCGAGGGTGCCCTTCGATGAGGATCCTTCATCCATCGCGCTCCAAGGCTCTCAGTTGGTTCCGCATGGGCATTACAATCCTGACAATGTATCCTCTTTCTCTCCCTTTGATGTTCATATCCCATCATCGGCATTCATTCCCAGCAGTTTGATACGCGTGCTTGACTCACCGTCGGCAGAATGGAGAGGGCGTCACATAGGTGATATGGGTACTTCTTCCATCGCCCTTGGTGGCGTTTCCCCTTCGGATTCGGATGCCAACTTTAACCTATACGAAACCCGGCGCCCTACTGAAACCCCCCATCAACCATTCCGTGATGATATGGTACTGCCTTATCGCACCCACTCAGATCCCACGGTAAAGTCTTCGGACGACCTGCGGCTCAACGCCGTGTCGGGTAATGCGGAATCTTCGCCACGTAGGTGGTTCTCGATTTCCACGAAGGAAAACCCGCGGAAGGGTCTCAACCCTGATGCGAAGGTCTTTCGGCTTTCCAAAGGTAGATTGGATGCAAACACGGACACGGACAACCAGGCGGCGCACAGCTCGTACGACGCGCTCCACCCAACAGGTCATAATTCTGGTGTTACCTCGTCAGCCCCTTCTCTACTGCGTGCTTTCGCTCCGTCTCGGGCTGAACGAAAGGCTCTTCAACGAGCGCTTGGTGGATCCACAAATACAAGCCTTGAACTTCTTCCCAGCCTGAGTGACGTGGGTACCATTCCCCCGTCGCCCATACAAACACAACGAGAGAGGGAGCAGGGAACCTCTTCGCCTCCCGCCTGGCTGCAGTTTCTACCGCTGATCAATAAACCGAACTTCAGCCCCTGGGAGGATGAGGATGTAAAAATGAATCATAAAGGGGAGTAGTGACGATCTATTGTTGAGCGCTACTGGTAGCGTTGTAAATCGAGAGTGACGCTGGGAAGGTTTGAAGGGTTGTCAGGATAGAGGGTGGCAGTCAGGCTGTTGCGGAAGCTGTATCATTGGCTCTCCAGTTAGCACCATATATAATATTGCCCCAAATGCTCAAGCGTATACGGTTCTCCAAGAGAGCAAGAGACTGACTTCCGAATGCGTACGGTGTAAGATGTAACACAGAGCCACTGTTTCTAAGACTGAGCTTTTCCCAACATATGTACGTACCACTGGCAATTTGTGCCAGTCAATCAGGATCGTTCTCAGTGGTCGTGGTACAGCAGAAGGATGACTCCCACCAGAAGGTGCCAAGGGTCCCTTATGTAGCCTTGCAGAATGGTATATCAAAGACGTCACCTTGTACCGTCTCGAGATGGCGATCTGTTGGCAGCTACATATCGTTGTAAATCCTTGGATAAGGTATACCCGCACTGCTCCAATTCTGTAAAGGCCAGCGCATACCGAGAATCCCCAGCAGCTACACATGTCCTTACGATAGCCTCGTACACCCGCAAGGGGGGCGCGATCTTCTGAGCCTTCATCTCCTCCAGGTAAAAGAACGCGTCTTCGTAGGTTGGTTGCGTGAGACAGAGTAAAATGGTTCGCTCGTATGTGACCGCGTTTGGACGAACATTCGCCTGCTTCAGGTCCTGGAGAAGCTTGTCACCCAGTTCCCGATGGCTGGCATCGATACATCCCTGCAACAGATGATTGAAGGTCTCGATATCTGGCTTGCTACTGTATTCACGGAATGCTCTGTACGCGCCTAGGGCACGCTGGAGGTCGCCAAGAGCGATTGATGCTGCGATGACGGTATTGATAGCTGCGGCATCGATGGTGTGGCCTTCGTCCCGTAACTCATCCAGGACCTTCCATACGCCGTCGACAGCGTCAAGGTCTCGTTTTAGGATATCTGTTATTGGCTGGGTTGTCTCGGGAAGCGGCACTATGCCGTTGCTACGGAGCAAATGTAGTGTGCCGAATGCTTCTTTCAGTTTTCCAACTCTGGCAAAGGCCTCGAGGAGGGGGGTAAAGTGGTGTTCCTGGCAATCGACACCGATGGAACGAAGCACACGAATTACGTCTGTGGCCAGGTCCGCAAGGCCATGACGCGCGCACGTATGAAGGACGGCAATACAGGTGCCCTCGTCCGGAGTCAGGTTCATTTCATGAATGGTTTTCTCCCAGCACTTCTGAACTCCGTCTGCCTGCAGCACCAGATATTTCAGTTGATGTCTTGGGGGGAAACAGCACTGTTTGGTGCGGTGCTCACATAAAGCAGCTCTGCTGAAGAGACAAGACACGACATCCATGTCTCCCCATCGATCCTGCGGACAGCATGAGCTTCAAAATTCTGCGCTATATCGATGGCAAGCCTTGGAAAATTCAAGTGAGCAGCCAGTTTGATGACACCCTGCGTCGCGGTCAGGTCTGGAGTGAAACCTCGTTTAGCCATCTCATGCATGAACTGCAAGGCGAGTTCCACGCCTTCCGTGGTTGTTATTCGTTTGATGATCAGAGCATATGTCTGCTCGTTAGGCGGGATACCCTGGTCAGCCATCTTTTCCAAAGTTTCCCATGTGGCTTCAAGAGGAGACCATCGAGAGGCCTGTAAGTGATCGTGGTAAGCTGTAGCTAGCCTGGGTTAGAAGGTATACTCGCGTGGAGAACATGATGGTAAGACTGGCGGTCTGGTAGGATGCCCATGGCGATCATGTCGTCGATAACAGCCCACGCTTCCAGAGGCAAGCCCTCCTCGGCGATACAAGCAAGTAGAGAGTTGTATACGGTGAGGTCCGGCTTTACGCGCTCCCTTTTCATTTCTCGCACGAGACGAAGACAAGGAACGAGTCGTCTCGTTCCTTTGGCATGACTGATAGCTTCATACTGGCACCGCGCGAGCTGGCTAACAGACCCCCGGAACGTAGTGTCTTGATTGAATGCCCAGGGTCTAATCTTTGAGGATACTGTAGTATTGTATTGCCTTTGATGGACTGTGTAAAGGATATGAGCATTGGTTGCCACTGATGCGGCACAGATGACCCAAACCTTGATCTATCAAGTATGCGCCTCCTACGTGCCAGTGTGTAAAATATGGCCTCGAAGCACTTTTGAGGACACTCCGAGACGAGGAGGCCAGCATAAGCCTAAGTGTTTTATTAGTCTCGCCAGCTGATGGCAAGAAGCACCCATAGTGGCAATCACAAACATGCCCAAACATGCCACTGGCCAATTCATTCAACTGCCAACGACGACCAGCCCGCCAGGGACTGTCGCGTACTTCTTGGATATCTTTCTTGTATTTTGACTGTACAACATGGTGAGACGGCGCTCTTGTCCTTCAGCTTAAACTGGTTGTGAAAACGGCGTGCAGTTTTACTCGGAGGCCATCCTATCGCGTCGCGGGCCCTTGGCGAAAGTATGGCTCGCGGCACACATGGAACGGAAACTCTCCAAAACACAGACACTGCAGACGGACATTGAACAAGCTGCGGGTGGGTAGGGTTTCACGTGGCGACGTTGTTCTGTATCTAACCCGGCGGGCAGATGCTATTATGGGACAGGAGGTCGAGGTGATGGCACTCCGTCTCAGTGGGCAGCTATTGCTTGGTGTTGTCCGCATTTACAGCAGGAAGGCCAAGTACCTTCTTGACGATTGCAATGAGGCCCTTTTGAAGATCAAAATGGTAAGTGCTCACACTCCCTGCTGGATCGCATTCGGTCTGAGCACAGATTCCACATGCAGGCGTTCCGCCCAGGTGTTGTAGATATGACTGAGGAACAGTTGGCTGTCAATCGCAATGCAATCACGCTTCAGGGGGGCAACTTGGACCTGGATGTGCTTATTCCTGATATTAACTGGTGGGTTTCTGTCGTTCGCACGTAATGGTAGGACTATATACTTTATCGCAAAAGGGACATCGACTTCGAAGATCGCATCGCCGAGCCACAGGGTCATCACGTCGCCCGGCAAGCCGATATCACACTCCAGACCGCCGACGAATTCCAACTCGACCTGGATGACCCCGGCTACGGATTTGATCTCGGCCCATCTGATGGCATAGGTTCACAAGACTTTGGGGAACTCGACCTTGGGCTCGATTTCGGTGATGGTCCAGCTAGCGTTGTTAACGGAAGTGTTGAAGTCGGGCGTGATGCGCCTACCCCGCGGAGTGCGAGAGAGTCCTTGGCGTCCATGATCGGTCGTGGTGCAGAGAAGGATGACTTTTTCTCACATGCTAGCAGGGCGCCTTCCGAGTACCGATTTAGCATGGACAGAGACGTCGACATGCCCTTTGGACCTGATATTGGCGGTATGGAGGTTGATCTAGGCTTGGATTTTGGAGACGGTCCGTTGAGCGAGCCAGAGAAGATCCGAACGCGGTCGCCGTCCCGGATGTGTGAGCTATTTCCCATTGCTGTTCTTGGTCTGTGGTATTGAGGTCTCCTTAGCGTCTCCACTCACCGAGCCTCCGCAAACGCCGCCTCCTGATATGCAGCTCACCTCACATGTGGCAGCTGAGACTCTTCCCGGAGAAGAGGTCGAGGGAGAGGTCACCAAAGTCAAGCGGAAGCCGAAAGAAAAGAAGCAAATTATCGATGCGGTTATCGAACTGGCAGACAAAGGCGGGGCCAGGAGAGGAAGGGGGTTTGGTCCCCCCGTTGTCCAAGATGTTAGCGATATCCTGGCAGAGCAACGGTTCCTACCTCGCTCCGCAATGGTGATGCGTCTGATGGAAATTCGAGACGATCCTTTGGCGCATTTCTTACCGACCAAGGTTACTCCTGAGGGAACGTACTTCTGTGTTGGCCCACCGGGGTTGGCACCTGAATTGACGGATTTGTTCATGCGGCCAACACAAAGTGGGCCGCTATCTAAGAAGAGGGGTATATCTCCAGGCAAGAGCAGCCGGAAGAAACCGAGGGTGGAGGGTAGCGTGCAGGATGAGGAAGAAGTCGAGCAAGCCCGACGAGCTGCGAGTGTAGTGCCTAGTGTCGGTCTTCCCGGTGAATCTTTGGGTCCGCGCGCCAGTCTTGCTCCTGATGGTGGTGGCTTCGAGTTCGGCGACATGACCGGCGTAGTGGATGACTTCCAAATGGACGTTCCTGACGAGTTCCCCATGGCTCAGGTGGACCTAGGGGCTGAACGCGCGAAGAGCGTTGCCCCGTCTGAACTGACTCGCCTATCTACACCAGGGGTTGACGGTGAGGAAGAGGAAACTTATGCTGATCTCGCCTGTCCTATTGCTGCTTTCGATATTCGACCGTTGCCATCGTCCCAAAGCCAGGAGACAGATGGGGACGTTGACAGCAAAGGATATAGCAAGAACACCGTGAAAGCGTTGGCCATCATACGCCGAGAACTACAACCCTCGCATGATCGCCAAGAACCCGTGATGAGTTTCGCCAAAATGGCACAAAAAGCATCACGGCGAGCTGCGTCTGCGTTCTTTTTTGAGCTTCTCGTATTGGGCACGCGCGACTGTATCCAACTCTCTCAGAGCGCTGCCTTTGAGAACATTGAAATACAAGCCAAGCCTAGGCTTTGGGAGCAAGGCGGATCTATTGTTTCTGGTATGAGTCTGTAGGAGGGTTAATTTTATATTCCATCTATTTCTTCGGACACCTTTCCAGTAGAGTAGGCATCTTCGTACACCTATAAAGACTGTATATACGCGAATGTGACTCCTTTCCCCTTGGATGGCAACAAATAAAGGAAGCCAGATCACTCCGCTTTGGCTCTATCTCTAGGCTTTCCACCCAGCTTTTGACCATCACCTCTACCGAGGACCTTGTTTCGCATTTGCACCATATGCGAGTACATGACACACAAACCTAGCAGGGACGGTTGAGCATGGACGAACGGCAAGACGATGTCGAAGGGACCTCACCTGGTATCCAAATGAGTACCATGGCAGCCTTGGCCCAGGCTTCCGGGGACCAGTTGGCGTAGCGGCCGTGCTTCCATTCCGGAATGGTGCTCAGCGTGACGAGAGCCTCGCTTCCTGCGCCAAGCGGATAAAGGATATAAAATGTGGTATAGCGGAGCCAGGTCAACCAGTAAGGGACCCGTGCTCCTGCGAGGGAGAGGACGTAGTAGGAGTAGCGGATCACTTCTGTGAGTGACCATGCGAGGAGCATGGTTGTGTAGAACGGATTTATGTGGGTGCTGGGGAAGCGTGCTACGATTCCCCACACGAGAATGAGGCGGGAGGAGACCTGGATGAGAGTGGTGGGTAGAGGTGAACGTACGAGACCGAGCAGGACGTGGACCACTTCGAGGGCGGCGAGAGACTGCACGGGAGCAAGGACAGACCAAGATGCCGAGTGGGTTGGGGGTACATATGGGGCGACGAGGGAGACGAGATGTCTGGACAAGTCATTTGCGGCTGTGGGCGTGAAAGACCAAGGAAAGTGGACGGGCAAGTACGCGTAGCTGCTCTCGTTGAGGACGGCACTTGCGGTGAGGAAGAGCACGCAGGCCCAGCCCACAGCAGACACGGCGTTGAACGCGGCCAAGTAACACCACCACATGGCTGATCAAAAACCTCTACGATGGCATGTATTACATAAGACAACCTATGCTGAGTCATGCGGACCAAACAAGAGACAACAAAGAAGGGCGTTTCTGACTAAGACTCGCGACACCCCCGACCGACCTTCATCACCTCCGCCTCCTCCTCCCAAAAACAAAACGCGAGCGAACGAGCACGGGCCAAACAAGACACAACACACGCATCCTTCCCCCCCTGCGCCATGTTGCAGTACCCCCACCAGCAACAGCAACAGCAGCAGCAGCAGACATCCGACACTCTCACCTCGCACGCCATCCCTGCCATGCGTCTCCGCGACGATCCCGTGTCTGCGCAAACCCGCCCTCGTCCCAGCCACACAGCAGTCGTCCAGCAGCAGCCCGCGGCTCAGTCGTCCTCCGCCCCCACCGCCACTCGCAACACCCGCAAACGAAAATCACCGCCCACTCCCAATGCTCCTCCTCAGCAGCAGCAGCATCCTCCCCGCCGCCTCCCGGAATGCATCTGGGTCAGATCCTCCCCCCTCCCCATGCGCTCATGCCACCACCCGGCATGCCTCACCCTCCACACCCACCCATCTACCAGTATGCCCCCCCTGAGTACTCCCAACCACCCCCGCCTCAGGGCGACAG